>OX336389.2:1017600062-1018200062 GCA_946902985.2 Meconema thalassinum | reverse complement strand
GACATTTAAACCATTAAAACCCCTTGTGGATGTTACCTACTGGCACAATCCCAATAAGCTCGTCCAGCGGCTACAGTTGTTGAATGCTTCACGTCAAGCCGGCCATATCGGTCACGATTGGGAAATTCTAGGAATTGAACAAGAACTTCTAAATGCCAAAATTATAGTTTAAGCCCTCACCCATTAAAATGGGTATTGCTCACGAGTTGCATCGCCCAGGTAGGCAGCACTATCCACGACTCAAGGTGATTTCACGAGGTGTGGATGAACTTTGGCAGGCTGACTTGGTTGAAATGATACCCTATGCTGGCATTAACGACGGTGTACGCTATATGTCGACCGTCATTGATGTCTATTCCAAAATGGTCTTTGTTGAACCTGTGCTTCGCAAGTCTGGTCCACTAGTTACCAAGGCCTTTCAACATATTATTCAACACTCCAAACGCCAAGCTCAGTTACTACAAACTGACCAGGGGAAATAATTTTTCAACAAGGATTTCTCCAGTTTTCACAAATCTAAGGATATTCACCATTACACCACGTACAGCAATCTCAAAGCCAGCGTGGTTGAGCGGTTCAACCGAACATTGAAAACGCATATGTGGAAAGCGTTTACCGCTCAGGGCACATATCGCTGATTGGACATGTTACCAGAGCTAGTGTCACGTTACAATGACACCAACCATAGAACGATTGGAACCAAGCCACGCCTCGTGACTAAAATACTCAGTGACTGGATAAACTGTTTAACCCCATAAAAACAGCCGATCCTAAATGTCACCGACTGAAAATTGGGGATTTTTTGCGTGTGAGCAAATTTAAGTCTGCCTTCTATAAGGCTACACGCCTCAGTGGGGGACTGAACTATTTCGAATCCGTCAAGTCAACTTGGACAGCCCTGTTACCTGCTTACTGGAGGACCTCAACCATCAACCTATAAAAGGTAGATTTTATCTCCATGAACTTCCAAAAACAGCATTTCCTAAACATTATCTTGAGGAAAAAGTGTTGAAACAAAAAGGAAATAAACTATAAGTTAAATGGTTAGGATTTAACTCTACGTTTAATTCTTGGATCAATAAATTACATGTTGTGTGAACCTGTGCACTTTTTATTTATTCACACATGTTGTACACCACCTATAGCTCTGTGTGTACAGTCCTCAGCTCCACATATTTCTTTCTCTTTCCACCTGTGTTCTCTCATACATTACCCCTCCCCCTCTCCCCCCTTCACTTCCCACCACTGCTGTTTGCAGCACTTGCCTATCTATTGTTTTTTGTGACATCATTCCCACAAGTTGCATCATACTTTTTACTGATTCAGCGATTCCCACGCTTTGAACATTCTGTTATCGTGCACGTGGACAGCTAACGTCCAAGGTGAACCCCTGTGCCAGGTCAAATATCACATGAACTTGCATTTTGTCACGTACGAAGCAAGACAGAATGTAACTTGTTTTGCCCTCATGTCATCTCACACGTGTATGCATGTATTTCGCAGTCCCCTGCCACCACGGTTTTCAGATTATTTAACCTTCAAGCGTCTTTGTCATTTTCCATTGCGCCGGTTGTCAAGTCAGATCAGCGCATTCCAATAAGCTCAAATGACATTCGCATCCTGCCAGTCTGCAAGTTTGTTTTCTGTACTCGCTTCGACCAAAGTTCTATTTGCCCTTCATCTGATTATAGAATTATCATTTGTCATGTATCTCATCATCGTTTACACTTTAAAGATCCCCTTCGGGGGGTAAAATATCAGAAAAAACGAACCCTCGCTCTGTCATAAACCGACCCGTCGAAATAGCGATTGTTCTATTGAGCACAGCCACCGTGGTCAGCGACAGGTTCGTTGAAGCACATACACCCAGCAGTATCGTCTCACTCAACAACCACGCTTCATGAACATTTTAAAGAGGTAAAGAATTTTTTTTCAACAAAAGTGTCGTTAGGCCCTTTGTCAAAATTTCAGACGGGCGTTAGCCCGAGTCCTAGGACACCTCGTACACGTCTCTAGCGTTATTGATTTGCGAGATATAGCAAAAAGTCTAAAATCACGGTTTTACCTCAAAATGGTTTTTCATTCCTGCTCAACACGAACATCCTCGGCAAGAGGACAACGCGAGGAAAAAATGACACCTCGTACAAGTCTTTAGCCTTATTGGTTCGTGAGATATCAGCAAAAATCACAAAAAACACTTGTTTACCCCAAAATCGAGTTTCCAATTTTTTTTAATATAACGAGTGGTCCATAGCAAAGAGGATGTCACCCCGAGTCCTTGGACCCCTCGTACACGCCTCTGGCATGATTGGTTCGCAAGATATAACAAAAAGTCTAAAATCACGTTTTTACCCCCCAAAAAACCATGTTCCCGGCATTTCACCTTTTCCACACCTACATTCCCTTAAAGAGCACAACGAGACGAAAAAACGAATCCAAGCGCGCCCTCCTAGCATGACTCCTTCCATTCCAAGGTCGCAGGGGCTCACAACTTGCTAAATGCAGTAGCTCTCTCATCACGACACTACTTACAAAACACAAATATTTGCCCTAGAGACTTGCAATTTATTTTGGTGGTAGAGGGCGTAGGGACCTTTCATTTATGTCAAACAATTTTTTTGTAAACTTCCAAGTATCCAAAATATAGAAATTTCAAAATTACACTTTTTTCAAAAAATGTAAAAAAATAAAATAAAAATATTACAGAAAATAAAGGACATAGAGACCTTTCGTTTGAACCATGGAACAAAGCTCTACCATGTTTGGTTTTCAGACTATCACCTACTTTCGAAAACAAAAATTTTCAAAAAAATATATATAACGTGTGGTCCATAGCAAAGCCCCCGTCAGCCCGAGTCCAACGACACCTCATTCGTGAATCACCGACCACGGGTTCGGGAGTTATCGGCTCGCATTGGGAGCAGTGGTGGGGGGTTAGAACCCCTGTTACTCCCCTACTGGTGAGATCTACGCCGGTACTTACACAGTCGGGTTATCAAGTCTTTTACCAGACTCTCACTCCTGATTCTGTTTCCCGCACAGTATCTCCACAGGTATATATGGAGTCGGATGGTTTCAGCACCTTGATACAATCTATAACTCCCATAGAATTGCAACAAGCCTTATATCATAAAAAATCTCCTCGGCCAGGCTTAGATTACGTCACTTTTAATGTGATAGCACACTTCCCAGTACGAGCGCAGGGGATGTTAATTGCTTTGTATAATGCAATTATCAAATCTGGTTGTTTTCCAGAAGTAGACGAGAGGTGGGTGTCTAAACGGAGAGGCACACTAAATAGGCCACCCGCAATACATGTAGTCTAAAATAATTAATATTTCCCGAACCCATGGTTGGATTTGAACATGCGACATGTTGTAGGCCTTGGGATGACGCCCCCTTTTTATGAATGTCTCGTTACATTTTTTTAATTTTTAGAAAATTTTTGTTTTTATTGAAAATACAGCGCATAATTTGTGCATAGGGTTAATAAATTAATATACATTACTGTTTTCACCTTCTACCTTCATAAAATATCACAATGGAAGGTCCCCGGTCCTTACATGTGATTACATGGTACCGACTACATTGTTTACCACATAATTTACAGATACAGGATGCGTCTATGTCATGAAAGTACTCGGTGACGCACTGTTTATGGTGGAACCCAAGTACCGCCATCGAGTTAACGAAGTGTCGTAGGTCTTGAATGGTGTCAGTCCATACCTTATTCGTCATGGCTTCCGTTATGTAGAATTCGTGCCAGATTTTTTCTCTCTTCTTCACTCCCTCATGCATTAGTCTTTTTGTTTTTGTTTATGGGTTATATGTTCAAAACTAATAATGATAGAGAGTTGTGCAATGGCTCAAACGAAAGGTATTTGTGTCCTTTATCTCTGGAATAAAATTTTATATTTTTTCCAAAAGGTTGAATTTTGAAAGTGGGCTATATTTCTAAAATTAGGAATTTTACAAAGAAGTGTGTATGAAGTAAAATAAAGGATTTAACCCCTTTAGTCCCTACAAAATCTCAGGTCTCTAGGAAAAAAAAAGTATGAGTAGATGAGAGGTACCGATCGTGGGCCACTCGACGCCAGGCGTCGTGGAGCGTCCATGTTAAATTAGTGGATATCTCGCGACCCCATGGTCGAATTTGGACATGAGGTATCAATTTACTCAGGGTGACGCTCCCTATTTTCCTATAGCCTTTCTCATTTAATTAAACGACCCAAAACTAATAGGTCATCGGCTTTTTAATATCTCGCGAACCAATTATGCTAGAGGCTTGTACGAGGTGTCAAAGGACTCGGGGTGACGTTCCTCTTTTGAATTTATGATTTATTTTTCCCAAAACATTCGACAAAGGGCCTAACGACACATGTTGAAAAAAAAATGCCTTTTTTAAAATTTATTTTAATATTTTCTTTTGTAGAGAGAGACAGTACTGGTTGTGTTAAAACGAGCATGTCGCCGGCCACGGTGTCCGTGTCCAACAGATTAATCGATATTTCGCTAACCATTGATCGTAGGACGGCATGCGACGGTTCGTGTTAAGGGTATTTTTTCCGTTATTTCTTATGGTGGACTCATTGACGCAAATAATCCAAAACTGCTAGGTCATCGACTTTGGTTTCCATAATGTTTCGCGAACTTGTCATGTTAAAAAGGTGTGCTATTGCTCATTTTAAAACGGGTAAATGATTGTCTTTACCGCGGATGACTTATTTTTTAGAATGTTTTAACGTAACGCATGAAGAGTGCTAAGATTGCTTACCCCTGAAGGCGATCTCTAACGTGTTAGTAAAATGTAGTGGCATGGCTCTGTGGCATTGACACATGCTTATAGACCTGCGGACTCTTTCTAGAATATGAAACCTTTAACGTTCGGTTGACCAAGCGATGTGCATGGACACAAGAAATGGGTGTAAATGAAAATTATAATTCAGTGATGAGACGAATGAGATGAAGATACTTGGAAAACGTGTACGTGTGTATGTGTTGTCGATGGAGCTAGGAACAGACTACAGTACAAGTGGGAAGCAGCGAATGTGTTTGTCTGCTGGCTGCGAATGTTATCTGCATGAGGAATGAAACATGATACGGAAACTGGGCTAGCGTGAGACAGAGAGGACAGAGGACAGTTGAAGGTCAAACGCCAAGTCAGTAAAAATATAATGTAAGTGTGGGAATGACGTAACCAGTAGTTTAGGGAGGGAGGGGAGGGGAGGGGAGGGGAGGGGAGGGGGAGTGGAGGGTGAGAGAGGTGGGGAGACAGGAGAGAGAGATAGAGGAAGAGAGAGAGAGACGTGTTGCTGATAACAGTTTACTCTTAGTTACAAGTCTTTGACCATTTGGAACGTGTATCTAGACCTGAGTGCAGTATAGAGGGAACAAAGGCCATTTTGGAATGTACATAAATGACGGTCAGCATATAGCGTACACAATCGTCAACGCTAGCATAGGGAATCGTATCTAACAAATCGGCCTGCCAAAGTTCATCCATACCCCGTGAAATAACCTTGAGTCGCTGATAGTTAGCCCAGCCGAGCCATGCAACTCGCGAGCTATTTCAATTTTGATGGGTGAGGGCTTAAACAATAATTATGGCATTTCGAAGTTCTTGTTCAATTTCTTTGATTTTCCAATCGTGACCGGTGTGGCCAGCTTGACGTGAAGCATGCAAGAGCTGTAGCCGCTGGACTAGCTTACTAGAATTATGCCAGTAGGTAACATCCACAAGGAGTTTTAATGGTTTAAATGTCACTCCCAAAACTGACACTCTACGACGAACACTTTGAGTGGTTGGAAAGTATTTGAAATGATGGTTTTATATTTTCAGGTATATTTGCATTCACTTGTTGAGAGGGTTTATACTGTCTTTTGTGGTCATTGGTTTCCAATAAAATGGATTTATATATGTCACGATCATCAGGCTTTCCGAATACACAATTTAAATGCTCAGGAATTTGGAAATGCGCCCTAGTGTATTTCAATTCCTTTTCATCCAAGTCGTTGACAAGGCTGTCTAGGGATGACTCCATAAAGTTAAAGGAATCTAGAAATCGAATGCAAAATTTGCCCAACCACCATATGAAGGCTGTAAAACGTTCATGGTTTCGGGGAATAATAGAAGAAGTCCCCTTGCCGATATTACCCAATTCACGAATCAAAAACTGAATATCATAATTCACCAGATTGTGGAAAAACACACTAATAAATCGTGGAGCTGGAGACTTTACATTACATACTCTGTGGGCAGCTCCCCGAAACTCCCCCCGTAAAGTGTGAGTGGTCACGAACGGTGTCTTCAGCACTGACCGGATTCTTCCCACAAACATGGCGTGTGGTTGCATGCTCATACTGTTGCTGCTGTTCTCGAGTTAGGCTCATGGGTAATGGGTGGTCCAGTAACTTCCGTACATGGTCAGCCAACTCGACAATCTGATTTAAAAACCATTTAGCACAATCTGGTCCCTGATGAGATTTAAAATAGGATTGTGTGGGGTCATAGGCACCCACAACGTTAAGTCCTATAGCAAAGGGTTCATGCTTTTGAATGGGTGTGGATGAGCTGATGGTGGGATCGTTACCGCTTCCCGTCATGGGTGTAGTGAGAGCTTCAAAATCAACCTAGACCACAAAGGGGACTGTGTCATGCTTGTGGATATTCTTAAACTTTAACACAGCATCCTTCCCTTGTGGCAATACTAGTCTCACCGCTTCCCGAGATACACAATCTTCCCTATGTCGTTCCAAAGAGGTAGGAGTTTTAAAATACTGCAGACATCTATCACAAATATGTTTCCTAGGCTTATGTTTTGATAGTTAACTGTCTACCAGTTTACTTAAATCCTTAACAAGGCAATAGTGATTCACCTCTCCTTCAGACAGATATAAAATATGAATGTGGTGTCGTTTCGGTTCTTTTGTGGCATAAAGAGGACCCATAATTTCATCACCGACAAGGCCATAAACCATAAATGAATAACCAGGATTATCCTGTTCAAACTTATGGACGTTGGTTAAGTCCATAGGGAACGACACATGAGTTAAATTTGAATTTTGTTTCAATTGCTCAAACATGGCCTTGAACATCCCCGGTCTACAAATGTCACGTTCTGCTGGCTCCAAATACGCAGCCACCGACCATAGGAAACATTCATCGTCCATGTTCTTTATATTCACCACCGCTCTCCGACAGGCAACCGCTGGTGGTGTCGGGATGTAACTAGACCCAGCATTGAAAGGGTAGAATTTGCAAATGTTGATTTGCAAGTGGTGAATTTTGTTTAAGCCAAGGCCACTGGGTCATTCTTGCAGTTTATAAAATTTTGTTAGCAAGGCATTTACCACATGTGTTTCATACCACTGTTCTAAATTGTGTGCTATGAAAATTTCTTGCATTTGGCTGCAAATATAAAATTCCTCTTTATGCTCCACGTCATTCTTTTTGTATACAAAATCGCACACGAGTTCTTTATTTACTTTTAAAGCCGTGTGTAATCCTTGAGCTGTACAAATTTGCTCCCTAAAAATTCCAAAGCAAGATTCCAAAAATTATTTGGGAATCAAATTTTTTCGCAACATTTACCACGCGAACAGAACAAACACGCGATTTAAAACAACAATCAAGAGGTTGCCAGGTTAAACTATTTGCAGCGGTAGAATAAGCCATATTTGTAAGTTCGTATTACCTGAGTTTTCAGCCGTCGACTGCACAACTATGGTACCACTCTAGCACGTCCCTGGATTTAAGTTGTAAAGCTTTTTTATTACGAAATATCTCAAAAGGAAATAAAATAAACCAACATAAGTATGTAAATTTCAAACGAATACATGCATTCCACAAGAAATATGGTATTGAACAAAAATAAATCAAACAGGTTATATAAAAACAAATCTCACCTTGACTTGTTATGCTTTGCCTTTCCCTTCTCGTGGACTAGTGTAAAATGGTCGTTCTCTCTCTTTCTCTATCTCTCTCTTTCTCATTCTGTGCAAAAATTATCTCAAACAAAACATAAAACAAATCAACCAATAATTTAAACGTTCATTAGCATTAAGACATCAAAGTCCATTAATAAAGTACTTACCTCTCAAAATTAATTTATCAAATGTCACCACTCACTGGGTCTGCACAGGAATCTGGCCACCTTTAACACTCCAGGTATACCAATTATCTGTAAAGAAATAAATAAAATTCATTAATCACCTCATCAATTAATCTATCCATCAATGTCGGTAAATATATAAATAAATATATAAATACAGTATATAAATAAATAGACACCTACCTCACAACGAGTTAAAGTATTTTCCACCAACACATAAAAACACTGTTCAACAAGAGCAAGTGTTTACACTGTAGCGTCTGACAAAGTATTGATATGCCATGTAGCGTAACATCAACAAGTCTCTCTGTTCCCCTTCTTACCCTCCTTCGCCCCCTCCCTCCCTACACTCCCGTTCACACCTCTCACCAGGGTACTGGTGGCGGTTGTGGGGGATGAGTTGCACTCTCAGTACTTTTCCATAGCAACATTGTTGCCAGTTGAACTCAGCACATTCTCAGCTTTTGACCTTCAGCTGTTCTCTGTCCTCTTTGTCCCACGCTAGGCTGTAGTCGTATCATGTTTCATTCCTCAAGCAGATAACATTCGCAGTCAGCAGACAAATTCATTCACTGCTTGCCGCTTGTACTGTAGCCTGTTCCTAGCTCCATCGACAACACATACACACATACAAGTTTTCAAAGTATCTTCAACTCATTCGTCTCATCACTGAATTATAATTTTCATTTACACCCATTTCTTGCGTCCATGCACATCGCTTAGTCAACCGAACGTTATAGGTTTCATATTCTAGAAACAGTCCGCTGGTCTATAAGCATGTGTCAATGCCACAGAGCCATGTCACTACATTTTACTAATACGTTAAAGATCCCCTTCAGGGGTAAAGAAATCTTAGCACTCTTCATGCGTTACGTTAAAACATTCTAAAAAATAACTCATCCGCGGTAAAGACAATCATTTACCCGTTTTAAAATGAGCAATAGCACACTTTTTTAACATGACAAGTTCGTGAAATATTAGGGAAACCAAAGTCGATGATCTAGCGGTTTTGGGTCGTTTAAATAAATAAGAAAGGCTATATGAAAAGAGGGGGCGTCACCCTGAGTAATTTGATACCTCATATGTCCACATCCGACCATGGGTTCGAGAGATATCCACTAATTTAACATGGACGCTCCGCGTCGCCTGGCTTCGAGTGGCTCAGGATCGGTACCTCTCATCTTCTTCCAGATGACTGGGATATATTTGAAATTGTACCCATTTTAAAACTGATGAAGGCCATGAGAGACCCGAGTAACTATCGTGGTATCAATTTGGGATCCTGTTTGAGAAAAATCTTATAAAATAATCCTAATAAAACGTTTGCCATGGTGCTTGGAATACCATGTATTTATCTTCAAATATCAATTTGATTTTCGTAAAAAGAGCAGCACCGTTGACACTCTAAACATTTTCTTAACTGACATATTACTCGCGAAAGGCAGAAAACACCACACTATAGCTATTGTTTTAGACATTAAGGGGGCCTATGATGCGGTGGATCCGTTTTTATTACAACAGGTGTAGGCCTAGAGGTTATGAAGTGCCAGAAATGTGTGGTCTTGGTTGAGGAAGTAAGCAGCAAAGACGAGATAATTAGATTGCTCCGGCTAGAGCTAGAAGCTGTAATTAAAGATTTGGAGAGGGCCAAGGAGGCAAACAAGACCATGGAGGAAAATTTGTCAAACTTGGAGGTTGGTATTTTAACTTCGGGGATTGGCAGGCAGATGGCAGCAGATGGCGGGATCAACAGTGACCGGAAGTCAAGGAGATCCAAGCGCACAGATATGTCTGACGGACGGTTGGCGGAGGGAAGACTGGAGCTGGACGCCGTCGAGGGCGATCGAGTGGAGCAGATATGTGATGAAATAAGGGAAATGTCAGTCAACGGAAGAGGAGAGGAGGAAGTGTGCCGGTCCTTGGTTATTGGGGACTCAATAACTAGGCGCTTGGGAACAGGGCTTTAGGAAACAAATAGTGAAGTGAAATGTTTTCCTGGTATAAGGACTGAACAATTGAGAAGGAAAGTGATGTTAATGGGAGGAGGTGAAAAAGTTAAAACAAATCTAGTACACGTTGGAACAAATGACCTAAGGAGCTCTCCTACTCCAGACAATATAGGAAATGACATTAAAATCCTGATAAGAGCATGCAGGGAGAAGTATAGGAATGCTTCTATTGCAGTGAGTGGGATTTTATATCGGCGGGACGTAGATTGTCGGTATGTGGATGCAGTAAATGGTGTACTGGACTGGATTTGTGGTGAAGAGGAAGTTCTATATATTAACTCTGGGCTGTGGATAGAAGACTATGATTTGAGGTGGGATGGTCTCCACTTAAATAGGCGAGGTTCGGCCAAACTGGGACAACTCTATGGAAGGGTGATTAAAAGTTTGTAAAAAAAACACCAAGTGTTTAAGAGATAATTCATCCCAAACCAGTAAAGGGGACAGTAAACGGAGCAAGATGGTCGCTAGTCTTGGGTACATAGGGCATTATCAGAGCTTCAAGTGTCTTCTGGTGAACTGTCGTAGTGTAGTTAGAAAGGGCATAACATTTGGAACCATGGTAGAAATACAGGGTTATTACAAATGATTGAAGCGATTTCACAGCTCTACAATAACTTTATTATTTGAGATATTTTAACAATGCTTTGCACACACATACAAAAACTCAAAAAGTTTTTTTAGGCATTCACAAATGTTCGATATGTGCCCCTTTAGTGATTCGGCAGACATCAAGCCGATAATCAAGTTCCTCCCACACTCGGCGCAGCATGTCCCCATCAATGAGTTCGAAAGCATCGTTGATGCGAGCTCGCAGTTCTGGCACGTTTCTTGGTAGAGGAGGTTTAAACACTGAATCTTTCACATAACCCCACAGAAAGAAATCGCATGGGGTTAAGTCGGGAGAGCGTGGAGGCCATGACATGAATTGCTGATCATGATCTCCACCACGACCGATCCATCGGTTTTCCAATCTCCTGTTTAAAAAATGCCGAACATCATGATGGAAGTGCGGTGGAGCACCATCCTGTTGAAAGATGAAGTCGGCGCTGTCGGTCTCCAGTTGTGGCATGAGCCAATTTTCCAGCATGTCCAGATACACGTGTCCTGTAACGGTTTTATCGCAGAAGAAAAAAGGGGCCGTAAACTTTAAACCGTGAGATTGCACAAAACACGTTAACTTTTGGTGAATTGCGAATGTGCTGCACGAATGCGTGAGGATTCTCTACCGCCCAATTTCGCACATTGTGTCTGTTCACTTCACCACTAAGAAAAAATGTTGCTTCATCACTGAAAACAAGTTTCGCACAGAACGCAACCTCCTCCATGAGCTGTAGCAACCGCGCAGAAAATTCAAAGCGTTTGACTTTGTCATCGGGTGTCAGGGCTTGTAGCAATTGTAAACGGTAAGGCTTCTGCTTTAGCCTTTTCCGTAAGATTTTCCAAACCGTCGGCTGTGGTACGTATAGCTCCCTGCTTGCTTTATTCGTCGACTTCCGCGGGCTACGCGTGAAACTTGCCCGCACGCGATCAACCGTTTCTTCGCTCACTGCAGGCCGACCCGTTGATTTCCCCTTACAGAGGCATCCAGAAGCTTTAAACTGCGCATACCATCGCCGAATGGAGTTAGCAGTTGGTGGATCTTTGTTGAACTTCGTCCTGAAGTGTCGTTGCACTGTTATGACTGACTGATGTGAGTGCATTTCAAGCACGACAAACGCTTTCTCGGCTCCTGTCGCCATTTTGTCTCACTGCGCTCTCGCGCGCTCTGGCGGCAGAAACCTGAAGTGCGGCTTCAGCCAAACAAAACTTTATGAGTTTTTCTACGTATCTGTAGTGAGTCGTGACCATATGTCAATGAATGGAGCTACAGTGAATTTATGAAATCGCTTCAATCATTTGTAATAGCCCTGTATATGATCCAGATGTTTTTTATCGGGAATGAGTCATGGCTAGTTGAAAATGTTGTGGAAGGGGAGGTATTTCCTATGGGTTATAGGGTATACAGGAGGGACAGGGGAAGCACGGGAGGTGGGGTATTTATACTAGTTAAGGATATATTTATGAGTCATCTAGTGTTTACAGATGAAGTAAATGAGATTCTCGGGTTTAGGGTTGGTTCTAAAGATATGGTAGACATTTTGGGTGTATATAGAACAGGGAGGGGTGAACGGGATGTTAATCTAGGAACAACGTTAGTAAATTATGCTATGGAGGCTGACCGGGCAGGAAGAAATTTAATTGTAGGAGGTGATTTTAATATGCCAAGAGTGGACTGGGAAGGTAGGGCAGATTCTCAAGAACATTATCAATTGCTGGCTAACAAAATAATATGGGAGGGGGGCTTTGTTCAAGTTATCGAGGGGAGCACTAGGGGGGAACAGCTTATTGGACGTGTTTTTGATGAAGCCTGAGGATACTTGGGTCAAATCAGAGATCATTAAAGGGATATGTGACCACAAGGCTGTTGTAGTAGAGGTTAAGTTGGGTATTGAGAGGCAGGTTAAGAGGGAGACAAGATTAGTAAAGCAGTATTACAAAGCTAATAAAGAAAAGATTGGGAGTTACCTAGCTGAAAATTTCAATCAGTGGATAGAGGGGGGACTGTAGATAAACTGTGGGCTGGTTTGAAAACCATAATTATAGATTGTGAAAAATTACATGTGCCATTTAAAAATGTAGGGGCGACTACTGATCCACTTTATTACAATAAGGAGGTAAGAAGATTAAAGAAGAAATGTAGATTAGTAAGCAATAGGCTCATGAAGGGGATAGGCCACCGAATAGAATTAAATAGGTTCAGGAGGGAACTGGACAGGGCTAAGATAGTAGCTAAGAAACATTTTATGGGTAGGCTGGTTGGAGGGGGGAACGGTGGAGAAATATGTATGTCTATTTAAGGGGAGTGAGAGGAGTTCAAGGCCGAATACCTGATATCGAGGGAGAAGATGGAACGTTGCTGGTGGAAGATGGGGAGAAGGCTGAAGCATGTAATAAGGTGTATGGTAAGGTGGTGGGGATTGTTGGGGAGGGAAATGTAGATCAGAAAGTAGAGCAGGGTATTGAGGACGGGAAGAAATTCAGATATGTAAATAAGGATATCTATAATGCAATACGGGGATGGGGGTCAAGAAAAGCAGCTGGGGTAGATGAGATAAATGGGGAATTGTTAAAGATTATGGGATGGAACATTGTACCTTATTTAAGGTTTATGTTTGATTTTTGTATAAATAATGGGGTAGTGCCTGATGACTGGAAACAGGCTCTGGTAGTTCCGATATATAAAGGGAGAGGGGAAAGGGGGAATAGTGATAGCTACAGACCTGTCAACCTAACATGTATTATATACAAAATTTTAAAGGAATTATGAATGTTTACATAAGGGAATGCTTAGGAAATAGTAAGTGGTTGGCAAATGAACAGCATGGTTTCAGAGAGGGATTTTCTTGTGAATCACAACTATCAGGCTTTCAGCAAGATATCAGTGAGGCCTTGGATAATAGAGGTCAAGTTGACTGTATTGCAATTGATCTTTCAAAGGCTTTTGATAGGTCAATCATGATATCCTGTTAAGGAAAATAGAGGCTGTGGGATTGGACAGGAGAGTAGTACAATGGGTGAGATCTTTTTTGGAGGGGAGAAGTCAAAGGGTAAGGGTAGGAGGGTCAGTGTCAGAACAGTTAAAGGTGGGAAGGGGGGTACCTCAGGGAAGTAAATTGGCACCTTTGCTATTTCTCATGTATGTAAATAACATAGGAGTTGAAATATCATCCCAGATAAGATTATTTGCTGATGATATAGTAGTATACAGGAGGATAAATCATCTGGACGACTGCGGCATTTTGCAGAGGGACCTGACTGTCATACAAAGCTGGGCAGATGAAAGTGATATGATGATAAATTCAAAGAAATATCAGGCAGTGAGATTTGTTAACAAAAGGAATCATATTGTTTTTGAATATTCAGTAGGGGAAAATAAAGTTGTATTTGGGGACGAATGTAGGTATTTAGGTGTAACTCTGGGGGGTGGGAATTTTCACTGGGGTAAGCACATTGGGGAAATAGTGAAGAAAGCATACAAGTCACTACATATGGTTATGCGAGTGTTTAAAGGGGCTGGCAGAGAGATTAGGGAAAGGGCATACATGTCCCTAGTCCGTCCTCTGCTGGAATATGCTGGGGGAGTGTGGGATCCATACCAAATGTATTTAATGAAGGATTTGGAAGGAGTACAAAAGAAGGCCGCCAGGTATGTAATGGACCACCACAGATCGACGAATAGTGTAAGTAGGATGATTCAGGATTTGGGATGGGAAAGTCTGGCTGGTAGACGTTCAAGAGCAAGACTAGGGGGGGGGGGGGTATTTTCTTAGCTTACAGGGGGGAGATTGCTTGGGAAGACATTCATGAGGGATTGGGAAAGGCAGGTACTTATATGGGCAGATACAGTCATTCGTGTAAATTAAAATTAAGTCAGTGGAACTGTAACTGGGGCAAATATTCTTTCATTGGGAGGGGGGAAGTAGAACGGAACAGTTTACCAGGGGACATTTTCAGCCCTTTGCCTTCTAATGTTGGAAAATTTAAAGAGTTGTTGAGAAAGCACCAGATCAGGAGCTAGTGACATGGCATGGATGAAGAATAGTGTAGGCTAAATTATCCTTATTCGTATTTTATATTTGTTCTATTATTATTATTTTCTTATACCAATTAATCCTTGTATCTAAAATGGAATGATTTATTTTGCTTAGTGTTTTTTTTTGTTGTTGTTGCAATTTGCCACCATGAACAGCGTCCACATCTGCAAATAAATATATGTATGTATGTATGAAGTTAATTGAGATGAACTTCCCTTTGACTTTCACCAGCTTAATTCACAATTCTTTAATCCACAGACGTTTAATTTTACGTACCCCTGAGGGAGTATTGAATCAGAGATATACGTCGCATGGGTTACCACAAGGGGATATCCTTAGCGGAATTCTATATTTATTATACACTAGCCAATTAGAAACCATCATACTTCCACATGCCAGAATCTTGCAATTTGCGGACGATATACTGATATATTGTTCACGACCGGATTTAAAACAATATTGTACCAATCTCCGGCTAGCTTTAACCCATGCACATGAATGGTTTTTCAATCATGAAATCGAAACTTACCCCAGTAAATATATGGCTATCGTTTTTACCAACAAACGAAATTACGATTCCTCCCCTATTTCGTAGAGATAAAGTGACATCACGGTGGTCCGTAATATCAAATACCCGGGGATTTATACAGATGATAAATTACTAGACAGATTCAACATTTAAACCGTCATGTGGAGAAAAAAAATGTACTTAGAGCGCTCACACGACGGGGTTGGGGTGATGACCCAGCTTTATTGTTAACGGTCTATAAAAATATTATCCATTTGCAATTAGAGTATAGCAGTTTATTTTTTGATATGATGTCCCATGGTAGGTTATTGACATTAGACCGGCTTCAATTCAAAGCGTTACGTATTATTATGGGAGCCTTACCCTCCAGTCCCACGGGCGCCTTACTAGTAGAGGCTGGGGAAATACCGTTACGACTTCGCCGAAAACCCCTAGCCGGTAAATATCTCTCGCACAAAATGTCGCTATCAGCGTCTTCCATTATTTTAAAATTACAGCTGTTAACGGAGTATTATAACCGAAAACTCGATGAGTGTCATACAAGCTTTATCTCATGTCGTTGATGTAGACAATTGGTACCTGTTTCAAATCGCCCAGCAGTTACATGATTTTCAAATGAGAGGCATGCACGTCATAATTACCTGGATTCCGGGACATTCGCACATTGAGGGTAACGACATTGTGGATCGATTAGCGAAGGACACTGCACTGGGACAGGGAGAATTATATAATATCGCGATTCCCTATTAAGATCTCATCCCCATGGTACATAGATTGGTATTACAAGAATGGCAAGAGGAATGGGATTCACTAGCCCCGGTCAGGGCCAAACATTTCTTTGCACTCCAACCTATCATCACCACCCATCCATGGTTTCGCGTAGGAAAATATACCCGTAGACATATTATTACAATCATTCGCATGCGCTCAGCCCCGTGTACATGGCAAGGATAAATATTAGAGACTCGCAGTAGTGCCCGGCTTCTCCCGGTGGATATATTTGTTTTATGGATGATAATGAATAATACTACAGAACTGGCACGTGATACTTAAACTAACAGAAAAATAATATTTTAAAAATATAACATTTTGTAATGGTGGTAGTGGTGGTTGTAGTGGGGGTGATAAGTAGTACAGTATAATGGACATAACATTCAGTTCATTTACCCGTAATGATAATAATGAATAGGGAAACGGCTATTTTGTTACTACAGCACTGACACATGTAATTTACAAACACATTTTTAAAAAATTGATTAGAAGGAGGAGTAAGTGAAATATAATACATTTCCTAGGGCCTATATCTCATTGGCTGTTATAAATGTAGAGACTAATAGTGTCGTCTTCAGTCGCATAGCACCAGGGCCGAAGAGAGCGGCCTAGGGCCCCGGTGCTAGGGGGTATTTCGGGCCCCTACCATTTATCAATTTGTGTGCAACCCAAATTCACTAATCACAGCCATGTATTTAGTGTATTATACATACACATACATTTATAACTCTCCATAAAATGCATTACCGATTTTAAACCATATTTTTGTAAAGTTTAAATGTCAAGTAATGAAAGCACTCCAATTCGTTTTAACAATTCTCACTCCCAAATAAACAGTAACCCATTCACTTTAAAAACAATGCAGCTCATATAACTATTTTTAAACTTAAAAATCCAATGCATTTGTTTTTAAAATCAATTTTTAAAGTTTTCATTACCTTATTTGTAAACTGAACTGAAAGGTTAGAAATAAAATATTAAGACAATAAATTCAGCATAAACTTAAATCTTTAATGGCTCGCATGTACATGTACAAAACAAACCTACAATACAAACAGTTATATTAACTTAGGCTAAGACCCCCTTTCTTGCCATTTTCTGGGAAAAATCTATGATATTGTCCAAATTGAGACTTCACAAGTTCCGTTTCAACAGCCAAATCACCCAATCTTGAAAGTCTATTTTGGCACATTGTCGGGCGGAAAACCTTTTTTTTTTTACGCGATTGAGAACCGAGAAAGCGCGCTCCGCGCACGCAACTGTTGCGGGGATGGTAGTAAATATTCTCAATGCTTCATGAAGATTAAGGAAATAGAGTTTCGAAATTTAAAGTTTTAACTTTATTGAGAAGGTCTAATGGCGTAAGAGTTTTGCTACCAAAGTTAGCTTGGTAAATTAATTTCAGGTTTTTTAATTCATCAGAAAGGTCGCTTCCTATGTCATTAGAATAGCGCCTTATAAGCTTAGCTGATTTTTCCGAAATGAATTCATCTGCCATTTCATTGCATTGCCACAAAACAGAAAACCCGCTACAAAGAGATTGTACTGATCGAAACCGCACTGCAATGTCCCCTATGATACTGTCCTTAATTACATTGAACACATCATTTCTGAAATAAGTATTTGCTTCATTACTGTCTTCATGACTGTCATCCTCTTCATCAGCTTGCCTCTTTCTTTTGTTTCGCCTCTTTTCTTCCTCTTCAAGTTGTTGGGGCCATCCTATATTTTTAGCCACTACTTTCACTATATATACTGACCCACCTTTCACAACGTATAATGTTCAAGTCTTCTATCAGAGAACCTAAGTTCTTTGCCACTACATCCATAGTTTCACTTCGGTGTTGAAGAACTCTATTGACAATGTCTATTGATTTTAAAACCTGAAAGAAAGAAAGAAAGAAAGAAAGAAAGAAAGAAAGAAAGAAAGAAAGAAAGAATTCGTTGGTTTTCTTATTTTAAAAACATGACATCAGTAATATTTAAATTGCCATCATTCTACTGCAACTGCACGGAAGATCATTGCACTTAGCTATAACAAAAACGAGACCTTTGCTAACGCTTATTATTTGTAAACAACTGACAATATTCTTTTAAATGAAACCAGTATCGCTATAATTTAAAATAACAAAAATATTTAAAACAGGATATGATATTTTGTGAAAAAAACATTTATTGTGGCTAATCAGTGGGGCACCCACGGGGGACTTAAGCCTCTCCTCGGTGATTGAAAAGTTTTTGAGAATAATTCAAAAATGTTTGGGTTATTATTCTACATATAGATTATTTAATAAAGTTCATGAACTACTAATTTGTCTTTCACTTTCACTTTTAAAACCTAATAAACGTGTCAACTGATTACCGACAGACTTCATCTTATTAGGGTACGTGGTAGTTAGCAGAGTGGTACCAGTGCGCGCTCTCATTCATCAGCTGGTCTAATGTTGATGCGGTGTGATTGATTACAACAGGTTTACTCCATTGGCGCGGGGGTGAGGGGATGGGTGATGACTCATCGTCTACGCAGTCACGATAGTGAGTACAGTACAGCCCCGTCAAACAAAACTGGTCCACTCGCACTGCCAGTTTACCGATTCAAGGGACATTAACTGAGTAGTAAATGTTACAACAAAAATTAAAAACAACTAAACCCAGTCCGAGTTACGCAGACGGGCATGTTAAAGAGGGCCGACTTAACGAGGTTCTACTGTACTTAGTATTTTTGTGACAGGTGTTTGTTTTTTATGATTTTTATGTGGCTTGAAATATCTTTGTAGGTCAAAGAAATACTATTATACCACGAAAATAAATAATATTTTCTTTGGTAGTTGAGACCATTTATCCCGCAGGTATTTTTGGCTACCTTAGCTACACGCCTCCTTTCTAAACGAAAATGTGGTATATAATGAATTATAAATATATATTATATATATGATGTATTCTTACCTTGAACCATATAGATGCAAGAAGATGGCAGTTGAAGGTTTTGAAATATTTTTTCAACCCCTCAAGGTCTCGACGACATTCAGAAGTTAGGCTCAGATCAGTCAATGCCTCCAGTGCTTCTATTATCCCTGGAAGGTTAGCTGCGACTGGTTTAACGCTGTCTACTCTAGCAGACCAGGGAATCTTCGACATTGAGTGAAGGGAGCTTGGTATCTTTCCTTTCAAAATTTCCCATCTTTGGGGGTTGGAGCTAAATATGTTAAACAACTTATGAAGAGCTCCAAAGAATATTACTGCAGCCACACATCTCTCCGCTGCTTGTTCTACGAACAGATTCAAGGAATGACAAGTGCAAGCAGAGTACGCTGCTTCGCTGTTAGCAGACAGAATTCTTACCTGAGCTCCTTTGTACGGTACGCTCCTTTCATGTTACTCCCATTGTCGTACCTTGACCCCTACAGTCTTTTAATGGGATGTCAAACTCCTTTAGCTTATCTAAAATAAGCTCTGCAATGGCTTCTCCACTCTTTTTGGTACAGTCGGTAAAGCAAAGTAGCCTTTCGTCGACTTGGTAAGGCTAAGTTTCATTTTTAGTCAAATAAACGTATCTCAAAAGAAACGCAGTCTGTTCAACATGTGCAGAATCTGGTGTTGCATCAACTATTATTGCCATTTCTCTTTCTTCTAAAATTTTCTTCGTAACTTGGGCAGCGCAAAGAGTAATAAGCTCATTTTGAATATCATGAGACTGATAATTCACTTGCATTATTTCTCCCTTTTCTTGAAACGAGCGGACTCTATTTAAATGTTCATTCAAAACTGGATCATAATTGGCCAGCAGTTCTAAAATTCTCAAAAAATGCCATTTGAAGGGTTCCGAATTTTATCAATACCACCCCGAGAAGCAAGTCCTCTTTCTGCTAGGAATAAAGTGACATTAAGAAGTCGATTTAAAAGATCACGCCATTTGTCCTTTTCTTGTTGAATAGAGTGAAATATTAAGTCCGTTAGCGATTTATAATTTTTTGATTTGATCACCTCTGACTTCCACTCAACATAGCAGTATTTACGACTGGAACTACTCTCATGTTCTGGCACTTTATAGAAGATTTTTTTTCCAGCGTTTTTACGCAGAATATCCTTCAGAAAGAGTGAACGAAGATCGTTTTGGCTGGGGCAACGTACTGAATATTCTGCAAGGTAAACAGTAAAACGCTTTCATAACCTTGCTCCAATTAAGCCAATCACGAGTAATCAGTTCACCATTTGTATGTTTCTTTTGGAAGACTGACACGGGAACGGAATAGCCTACCGAATCAACAGGAAATTGTTCAGGCGAAGGAACATGAGGGTATTTTAAGTCTCGGTTGTTATCGAAAGCAGGGTCACCTACATCAACATATTCGTCTGGTAAAGGTAAAGGCAGTTTGTGGCCTTTGATAGATTTAATATTCGTAGGCGACACAGACTGAATAGGACTAGGAGTCCCTGTTTCAGTGATGGGAACTGGTTCTTCCTTGATTGAATCGATTTCATTTTGTTGTTCATTTATAGGTAAAACATCTACTTTTTAACTATTACTATCGGTGGGCCTATTAGTAATGTTACCTTTTTCTAAAACTGACGATGATGAAGGACATTTTAAAAACTGTCCAAGCGATAGCTGACCTTTCTTCGATGCTCTTTCCCTCAACTCCCTGTCTTCTCTTTCCTTTCTTTTTTGAGCACCTGGTTTGTGTTTGTAATTGCAACTCATAGTAAGTTTCACTAAAAACACACTATACGCAATCTAAATTGTAATCCGTAATCAAACATTATTACACACTGACACCATTAAAACTGACGTATACAAATCACACAAACCGTGGCGAATCACTAACACAACGTATTACTATTGGATTAGACAATCGACTGACAAAGGTTGACAAAGCATTATTTACGCAGCACAGTGCGGCCAGTACGGGGACAGCGGGGAACACCCTTCCTCGGTGCGGGAATCCTCGTGCACGCGCTTCATAGATTGTTGTGCAGCATTGTCAACATCAATTTTTCAAACAGTAAGCTTGCAACTTAAGTTTGTTTTGTGATTTGTATGGTATAAAGTACATTTAATAGCCACACACATTTCCAGTTTCCCAGATGGAACTGGATGAGGGACCGTAGGCCTAGAATTCTGTACCAACCACAAAAATTTACATTACATCATTGTGCCAGGGCCGGGCCCCGGTGCTGTAGCACCCCCTACACCGGCCTCTCGCCGGCCCTGCGATAGCGCGGTAGGAAAATAATCAGAACAATTTGGAAAACTTGGGCTGTCCCAAGCAACTGAGGTAGCAATAGTATCATTTATCGCCACATAGCGCTCAACGATAAGGTTCGGAATAAATGAAGGTAAATTTGAAAGCACCAACGCTTATTGCAGCTGGTAACCTCAGTGTACTGCACCAACACCGTTGCACTTAGATAGATAGATAAATAGATAGATAGATAGTTTTATTAATTCCATTTGATCAAATAAATGTATACAATACATTTTTGAGATAGGACACGTCAGAATTTACATCTATAAAATAAAAGTACTAATAGGTATATACAGTAATACTAATACTATAACTATTTATAACTTATTATAATAACAGATCTTAAGAGATACAATCTTATTTGACAACTATTTACACCTTATTCTATTATCATAATATGAAAACTTAATTATATAAATACAACAACTTACAGCTAGGTATTACAATTAAAATAGAAAAGTAAAATATAATTATAGGTTTCATCGTTTCTATACACTCTGATATTCAACTACAGAGTAAAAACAATGTCACTGCAGATAAGCTTTCAACATTCTATCAAAGGTTTTTATTTTTTGGGCAAGTTTTATATACTGGGGTAGTTTATTGTATAATTTAACTCCTGTGTGATAAGTTCCTTTTTGATATATGCTTGTGTGTGTGTGTGAAATATGAATGTTTTGATTTTGTCTTGTGTTATGCCTATGAACATCATTGTGTGTTTTAAGAAAAACATCCTTATTCATTAAATTCTTTTTACAAAACATAATACTTTCAATGATATATATACAGGGCAGAGGGATAATGTTTAAATCTTTAAACAAAGGTCAACATGATTCTCTAGTGTTTACATTTGCCATCATTCTAATCGCCCTCTTTTGTATCCTAAACGTGCTTAGTACATCTGGCGACATACCCCAAAATATGACCCCATATCTTAAGTATGAATGGAAATAAGCAAAATAAGTATTTCTTAATGTGTGCATGCTAGTGCAGGTTTTCAAAATACGTAACGCAAAGCACATCGAATTCAGTTTAGAATTCAGATATTGTATATGTTTATTGCATTTGAAGTCATGTTGTATCCATAGTCCTAAAAACGTTGTTTCTGATTTATTTTCTATTTGATGACCATTTAATGTTATATTGGGCTTCGCAGGATTCCTATTCTGTATAGTGTGGAAATTTAGACATACTGTTTTTTATAGTTGATTATGAGGCGATTATCTTGTGACCATTTGGTTAACTCTCCTGTAACGGAGTCAGCAGACTGCTGTATGACCTGTTTAGTTTCACATTTTATTACGAGTGTTGTATCGTCCGCAAACAAAATTTCCTTATGTGAATGAACGTTCTGTGTTATATCATTGCTATATAGAAGGAAGAGTAGTGGGCCCAAAACCGATCCCTGGGGTACTCCAAATTTAATAATTCCCTCATTGGACAATGTTTTATTAAGTAATTTGGTTCCATCATCCTTGTGTCTCAAGCTTACTATTTGTTTACGCCTTGTTAAGTAAGACTCTATCCATTTATTAGCTAGACCTCTAATACCATATTGATTTAGTTTTGTAAGGAGGATTTTATGGTCAACAACATCAAATGCTTTCGATAAATCCAAGAATAGGCCAGTTACATGTTCCTTATTGTCAATTAATTTCAGTATACTATTAATACATTCATAAATTGCTGTCTGTGTAGATTTTTCCGTTCTGAATCCATGTTGTGAGTTTGATAATATTTTATTTTTTCTATAAAACTTATCAGTCTCCTATACATGATTTTTTCCACAATTTTTGCGATACCAGTTGGTAAGGTAATAGGACGATAGTTATCTATTTCATCTTTTGAAACGTTTTTGTGCACGGGAATTACTTTTGATAACTTCAAAATATCCGGGTAAGTTCCTGAGAGAATTGAACTGTTTATTAAGTGTGTAAGTGGATTTATTATATTTTCTGCACATTTCTTTAAAATTGCATCTGGGATGCCATCAATGCCAGCACAAAATTTATTTTTAGCTCTTTTATAACTATTCTTACCTCTTCACTTGTGACATGATTTATAAATAAAGAATCACCACATATATTTATTTCATTATTAGAATTTAGTGTATTTACCTGTGATTTATTTAATAATTTTTGTGGAATTTCCCGAAAATAGTCATTGAAAGTGTTTGCTATTTCATCTGGATTATTTATCACTTTATTATTTCTGGTCAGTGTAATGTTCCTTTGTATTTTAGCAGATTTTCCAGTTTCTTTCTTTATCACGGACCACACAGCCCTGTTTTTATTAGATGATTGGGAAATAAAATTATCATTATGCATTTTCTTTGCTAGTCTTATTACCTTATTTAATATGCTAGTGTATTTTTTGTAGTATAAATTGAATTCAGGTGTTGAGTGGTATTGTTTATATAATTCGTGTAGAAATGTCTTTCTTTGACATGAATTTATAATCCCTGTTGTTATCCAATTGTTAGTTTTGTTATTTTGAACAGTTCTTTGTCTAAAGGGGAATGCTGTTTCAAAATAGTGTTTTAGGGTACTGTTAAATGCATTAAATTTATCATTTACATTTTCTAGTTTATAAATTTCTGACCATGTTTCCTTATTTAATAATTCATTGAAATACGTAACATTTGTTTCAGTGAATGACCTGCACTTTGATTTTACTCCATTATCATTATTATTGATTGTTTCGGGTACTTCAAAACTCAGTATTTGTCCATGGTGGTCACTAAAACCCGGACAATAGACTTCTATTGAATGGTGATATTTATCTGTATTTAAAAAAAATTGATCAGGAGTGGTTTTACTAAATTTTGTTATTCTTGTTGGGGTATTTACTGTAGGTTTCAGTCCATAGGAAATTAGTAACTGTGTTAATAATTCACAATTTCTATCAAATTTCAAGAAATCCACATTTACATCCCCACAAAATTTATCTATAAATAAAGGAAACTTTCCTGACGGAGAACGGTATACGCATACAATTATTAACTTAAACTGCTGTATTTTTACGGCAGAGAATTCAAAATCCTGTTCCATAATTAGATAATCATAAGCTGTTAACTGTTCATGATCTAAATTATATCTTAGGTAGATACAAGTACCACCATGGTTAATATTAGTTCTAGAGTATTTACTAGCTTGTATAAACCCTGGGAATTGAATTAATTAAGGTTGTTCTTCTTTCAGCCAATGTTCTGAAATACTTAGTGCTGAGATTTCTTTAAGTTAATTTTTAAGCATTATATTTATGTAATCAATTTTATTATAGAGAGACTGAACATTCTGGTGTAAAGTTTAAATTTGTTACTTTTGCAAGTTTGTGTTGGTGATTTATTTACATTATTATTATTATCGTAATTGTTATTGTTATTGTTGCTAGACAAATCCGAAATACCATTGTTCCACTCAGTTAAATTTGACTTCGAAAGATCTGAATGCCAAACATCACGTTTGGCTTCTTTTACAAATTTCCCTGCTTCCACTCTAAAGATATTACTGTTGAACTATTCTTACCATTTGAATTTACAATTTTGCAGATTTCATCACTAAGATACTCTTTTCCTAACCTATTCAAGTGTAGGCCAAGTCGAGTGTGGAACTTCCTGTCTAATTTACTTACATCTATAATTTGGACATTTGGAAAACTCTTACAAATTTTACGAATTTTACCATTTGTAGCCTCTTTCTATATTTACACATGATTTGGGAATTAAATCGTATCTCTGCGGAATGTTTACAATAATGACATTTGTGTTAAGCATGGATGGCAATGTACCCTTTAAATCTTTGATTACCTTTTTACTCTCATTTCTATAGATGTCGTTTGCTCCATCGATGATTACTGCATAGTCCTTTGAAGTGAGGGTTGCACACTCCCCTATCATCTCGTTCGTGACCGCTGCAATGGGTGCTCCTGGCTTTACTGTCGAAGTGACTTCCATTACTCCGCTTCTCTCCAATACGCTTGCTGCTACATCTCGCCCGTGACTGTCAGCAAATATCCGCATCTTCCTGGATTTTCTCTTTATCACTTTCTTCTTTTCTTCTTGAAGAAAATCATCATTTTCTTCGACGAGCGCTCCAAATGAATTTGAGTCGGGAATTTCAGTTACATGTACCGGTACTCCATTTATAGGCCTAGGCATATTCAATCTTACCTTACCAGCAACCACTTTGGACCAAGTTTCCTTGCTTTCCTCTCTGTTTCCTTTAAATTTATTCAACTCTTCCATTAACTTTAGCAGCTTTATAATTTCATCTTTTGAGGACAGTTCGTTTCTCAGGTTATGACATTCGCATGACGGTACCGGTAGGCCTACATTACGTCAATGGTTTCACTTTTCTCCTCACTCAATTTTACCTGAGATCTTGTGATGATTTTATTTGCATTTTTTACTTTTATTTTGCACAACGAACATAAATCCGTAACGGTTACATTACCTGACGAGACACTAACACTGTTTACTGCCGACATACTAGAGATCTAAGTTAGCCTTGATATTTACACGAAATTACACTAAATTTATGTTAATTATTACTACCTAAATGAATTAATCTAATTACCTACCAATAAAGAAGAATGTGAAATCCGTATATCTTCCGATAGGGTCAAAACTCGTAAAAGCACCACTGCTCTACTTGGTTCAAACAGTGATTGAAGAAGTCACCGATTCTTTGGATACACGTTCCCACAACTTAGTTTAAGTTTATTAAATTATCGATAAGAATTTCTAAATACTATCATTATTCCATATTTCACTTGACCTAAGGAAAGTAACTTTATAGATTTTAAACCTCTGTTATAATATTTTACCACTTTTATCAAATATTTACACTAGCTGCTATTTCACTACACTCTCACTGTGACGCCATCTTGCCGCAGGGCATAATATTTTCATGATGATAACTGTTTTAAGGGGCCTAAGAGATCCTTTTGCACTAATTACTCCCCGTGACTGCAATTTATAAACAGCCCAAGATGCAACTATTTTCGCAATTCTGCACCAGAAAACTGGTAGGGGTGACGTAATGCAGCCCGAACTGCCCTTCAACAATAGACTTATTAAAATACTCTTACAGTTACACTACTACGGAAATGAATGGTTCTAGGGCCTTAATACGTGGTTTTCAAGTTTATTTTGCCTGTTATTCTGAATGTAGAGAATGGAGAGCGTTGTCCAAAATATCAAGTGGACACTGTTACCAGCAGGGTTTCAAAGTGTATGTAGAATTTGGTGCAATTAGGAGAAACGGTGTAGATTTGTGATGAAGGGCCTAGATGCAGGGAACGGATTGGTCTGTTCAAAATTTAAAGTGGACAGTGTCACCCGCTGGGTTCTAAAGGGTAAGTATACAAAATGTGGTTCAGATAGGTGAAACGGTGTAGATTTGTGCCAAAAGACTTAAATGAAGGGAATGGAGTGGTCAGTCCAAAATTTCAAGCAGACAGTGTTACTCGTCGGGTTCCAAAGCGTAAGTATGTAAAATTTGGTTCAGATCGGTGAAATGGTGTAGATTTGTGCCAACGGGCATAAATGCATGGAATGGAATAGTCTGTCCGAAATTTCAAGCAGACAGTGTTACTCTCAGGGTTCCAAAGGGTAAGTATACAAATTTTGGTTCAGATTGGTGAAAAGGTGTAGATTTGTGCCAAAGGGCCTAAATGCAGGGACTGGAGTGGTCTGTCATAATTTTCATGTAGGCAGTGTTACTCGCAGGGATCCAAAGGGCAAGTATACAAATTTTGGTTCAGATCGGTGAAACGGTGTAGATTTGTGCCAAAGGGCCTAAAAGCAGGGAATGGACTGGTCTGTCATAAATTTTACGTAGACAGTGTTACTCGCAGGCTTACAAAGGGTAATTATACAAATGTTGGTTCAGACCGGTGAAACGGTGTACTTATCACTAACCATAACGCCAGCGCATGCAGATAGAGCAGTTCGGGAACGCTTGTTCTACCGACTTACTGAACAAAAATCCGTCTTTAAGGCTACCTGAGAGGTGTAGCCTAATACTACATAGCCTAAACTATTGCTCTTGAATCTGGCTATCATATGAAAAATATTTTTTCGAATCGGACTGGTAGTTCCAGAGATTAGCGCGTTTAAAAACACAAACACACAGACAAACTCTTCAGCTTCATTATATTAGTATAGATGATAATTTGTGTACATGTTAAACGACGTTCGGAACGTTACATTATATTCTCTTTAAAAGTGACCAATTTAATTTTCCGCGTGCGGCAGTGCCTCAAGAATTACGTAACCATGGCTTTAGCTTACCGTTGAACATTACGACGTTACTTTATACTCCTGCAGTTCCATTAGTGCACATCATAATGTCTTACCTTGATCGTATTCAACTCAACCTTCCAATGCCTATTCCCTAAACTCCATTTCTGAACGAGTAAATTCCGGGTTCAGTATTTTGAGCCCAAGTTGGATCAATTGGGTGTGCAGGGATAGCCTTTTTTTTTTGTCCCATCATTGCCCCGTCTGTGTGCTGCTCCACAAATGAGTATTTGGTTATAACGCATGTTGTTTACAAACATTTGTACGAATGTGTGTACTGCTCGGGTCTAAGCTGCGTGAACCTGAGAGGAATGTGGATCGCGGAGTATGATAAGTGATGGTGACGAATGATGAGGTTTCCCGGTCCGTGCATAGTACCAGAACCAAATACATTGTTCGGTGACTCACTCACTCATTCACAACACCACAAGGGTTTGAGCAACGACCCTATGCTAGCAGTATTGGAATAGAAAGGAATACCAGGCATTACCCTTTCACCAATTGATTGCCGGCGGTCGAGATGGGAACTATTCTCTGTTTACTTGTGTCACACGTCACTCTGCTTCGTTGACAGGTACAGTTGCGCGAGTAGGATATGACTTAGCTACAGTAGCTGTCCGTGGTGACATGACGCTTATCTGCGCTTCTAAGACAGGCAGCGCACGCAATGCTGATTGACTTATGTGCAACTTGCACTGTGTCATCACTGTGTCCTCCTTACCCCGCGGGGCTCCTGCTACAATAATCAACAAACAGTGGCGCAGCCAGGCTCAGCAGCAATCAAATGTTAAACGGGTAATATCACGGAGGGCTGTTGACAGACCCTTCTCTTCTCGCCTGATCCTTCCCTGCTCTTTCTCCTCACCCCGCAAGTTCACAGGGCATGGACCTGAGCAGTACTCTCCGCAGACTACCAAATAACGCATCCAAACAGAAGCTATTGGGCGAAGTGTTATACTGTGTCCAATAACGACATGTAAAGCAGAAGATTCACTGCCGGCTGGATCGCAACACTCCTGGTTGCTTTAAACAACCAGGAGTGTTGCGATCCAGCCGGCAGTGAGAAGATTAAATAAGTAAGAGTCGAGTGTTTCACCCACCCCATAAAAAGTGCTTTATGTTTTAATATTCGCCGATAACCTAGATGTCAGGCCCCTTAAAACAACCATCATCATCATGGTTTAATATGGACGAAGCCAGTATGTATGAATTCCAGGTTAGCGCTATGGTATTGGGATTTTTAGGCGCATTTGCGAAGTTACTCCAAATATTGTCTCTAAGAAACTTGCTTCTGAATCCGAGTACGGTAGCCCACGTCAGCAGACCTATCTTAAAATTTTATATATCTTTTTATTGCAGTTTGCGAATCACAAAACAATTTTTTTTATTGGACTTATATATGCACTAACCTCACTGCTTTGGCAAGCAATGGGTTTTCAATAACCTTTATTTCACCTTCTCTCAAATTCTACTTTTTCCGAGTTATAGCCTATTTTTCCAAGATTTCACACATCCAGCCTGGAAGCTCTCTAACGTCGACAGATATAAATGGATTTTGGATAAACATAACCACTGGCTCAAGAGCTCATTTTTGAAAACTATAAATCTATTGCCAAATTCAAGTTGCGGGTACAGGAATGATAACATTATATTCATTGCATTTCCACAATTAGGTTTCTCCTCTTTCTTTTGTTACGTTGAACTGTTGGCCTACTAATTCTGCAGACCGTAGCCTCTGATATTTAAAATTATTCTGTCAAGTGATTTGTGATTTTGGGGTACACTGTGTATTGTAACAGCTTTGTATATTCCTACTTCCTGTTGAGGACCAGAACTTGTTTTAACAGCAGTTATCACAGTGTGGCCGATAACCTAGATGTTTGGCCGTGTAAGAATACACACATCACAAAAAACTTGCAACTAATGTCATGGCAGATCACATTGCTGACAGCCGTCTGAAGTTCAGTCTACAGGTAGAGTGCATACAGAATGTAAGGCAGTATTTAATTGGAAGTTGTAGGCTATTTTGGAATATTAGAATTCATTTTGGGTCTGCATTGACAATTCAATATATGTTAATGGGGTAATAACATAGGCCTATGTTATAAAGATTCTGCCTAGTTAATACCTTTTCATACATATCATCATCATCATCTTGCACAGTTTCCAGCCACTGGCCGGGTCTGTTTGGAACACAAGCCTCTCCAACGTCTTCTGTCTTCCCACCATCTCTCAGCCTCCACCCTTGTCCAGTCTTCTCCTCTCTTCTTCACGCTTTCTTCCACCCCCTTCAGCCACCTGTCTCTCGGTCTCTTTCCTTCCCACTTCGTCTCGTGTACTCTCCTGGGTATCCTCTTCTCCATTCGTTTTACATGTCCATACCATCTAAGTCTAGATTTCTCTATACCATCCTGTAATGGTTCCTCCTTCATTAATTCTCTGGTCCTCTCATTTCTTATTCTGTCCATCTTTGTAGCTCCAATACTGCTTCTCAAGAACCTCATCTCACTGGCCTGTATTTTGCTCCTCTCCCTTCCTTTCATAACCCAGGTCTCCGAGGCATACGTCAGGATAGGGACATAGTACGTCCGATATATGATCTTTTTGCTGTTCTGAGGGACATCCTTGCTCCATAACATGCTTCTCACACTCCTCCGAAATGCTTCTGCCTGCCTCCCCCGTTCATTTATTTCTCTATCGTTTCTTCCATTATCTTGTATCAGGCTTCCCAGATACTTGAGACTCTCCACTTTCTTCAGCTGTTCCCCACCAATTGTTATTCCCGTTGTGGTTCTTTCCTTCTTCCTTGTTGTGATCACCATCTCACTCTTATTTATGCTAAATTTCATCCCATATCCTTGTATTATTCCTTCCCACACGTCCAACTGTTCCTATACCTCCTCCTCCTTGTTTCCCCAAATCATCTGCAAACACCATTGCTTTCATCTTTCCTTTCCCAATTACTTGTGCCACTCAGGTCATTATGTCATCCATCACCACAATGAAAAGTAACGGTGACAGTGCACTTCCTTGTTTCAGGCCGTTTCTCTGTTCCAACCAGTCTGATCTCTCTCCTCCCACTTTCACACAGCTCACACTTCCCTTGTACATCTCCTTTATCCTCTTTATAGTCCATTTCTCTACTCCTCTATCCTCCAGGGATATACATCATCATCATCTTGCACAGTTTCCAGCCACTGGCCGGGTCTGTTTGGAACACAAGCCTCTCCAACGTCTTCTGTCTTCCCACCATCTCTCAGCCTCCACCCTTGTCCAGTCTTCTCCTCTCTTCTTCACGCTTTCTTCCACCCCCTTCAGCCACCTGTCTCTCGGTCTTCCCCTCGGTCTCTTTCCTTCCCACTTCGTCTCATGTACTCTCCTGGGTATCCTCTTCTCCTCCATTCGTTTTACATGTCCATACCATCTAAGTCTAGATTTCTCTATACCATCCTGTAATGGTTCCTCCTTCATTAATTCTCTGGTCCTCTCATTTCTTATTCTGTCCATCTTTGTAGCTCCAATACTGCTTCTCAAGAACCTCATCTCACTGGCCTGTATTTTGCTCCTCTCCCTTCCTTTCATAACCCAGGTCTCCGAGGCATACGTCAGGATAGGGACATAGTACGTCCGATATTTGATCTTTTTGCTGTTCTGAGGGACATCCTTGCTCCATAACATGCTTCTCACACTCCTCCGAAATGCTTCTGCCTGCCTCCCCCGCTCATTTATTTCTCTATCGTTTCTTCCATTATCTTGTATCAGGCTTCCCAGATACTTGAGACTCTCCACTTTCTTCAGCTGTTCCCCACCAATTGTTATTCCCGTTGTGGTTATTTCCTTCTTCCTTGTTGTGATCACCATCTCACTCTTATTTATGCTAAATTTCATCCCATATCCTTGTATTACTCCTTCCCACACGTCCAACTGTTCCTGTACCTCCTCCTCCTGGTTTCCCCAAATCATCAAATCATCTGCAAACACCATTGCTTTCATCTTTCCGTCCCCAATTACTTGTGCCACTCGGGTCATTATGTCATCCATCACCACAATGAAAAGTAACGGTGACAGTGCACTTCCTTGTTTCAGGCCGTTTCTTTGTTCCAACCAGTCAGATCTCTCTCCTCCCACTTTCAGACAGCTCACGCTTCCCTTGTACATCTCCTTTATCCTCTTTATAGTCCATTTCTCTACTCCTCTATCCTCCAGGGACTTGCATACTTTGTTTCTGCATACACTGTCATATGCTTTCTCAATGTCCAGGAAGGCCATCAGTAGATCTGTTCCATATTCATAGTGCTGTTCTTGTAACTGCCTTACAGCAAAAATCAAATCCACTGTGGACCTTCCTGCTCTGAAGCCCCCCCCCCCCCCCTAAACATGTAAGTTACCACACAAAGATAGATTAAATTACAGTATCCCTGGAGGGGATATACATATACTGTAATTTAATCTATCTTTGTGTGGTAACTTACATGTTTAGGGGGCCACTGCATCAGCTGTTATTGATTAATTAAAAAACCCTATAAAAACATTGATCAATAAAATAATTAACATTCTGTACTAAAAATAACATATAATGGCTACCTTGTTAAAATTTGTATAAAAAATTGCATAATATTGATGAAGTTTAAAACCTTATTAGGCTATTTGAACATAATTATTTATGAGTCATATCAATGCTCTGTGGTAAACATTTTCGTAGTATATACTTTCATTCATTCTGAACAAGGACATTCTCGCTCACGCGCTCCGCCAGTGACTACTCAGTTGCCAGCGACCGCGCGCGGTTATGTACGGCAGAATACGGTGCTTGAATCAGTATCATGCATTTTTACTCACCATGCCTACAGTAGATGCTGAAAATGTTCCCCATCCGCTGCCAAACGTAAATGGCATCCCCTTATGAAGTTCCCGGTTACTCCGTTTGATTTAGCTTCAGTAAGGAAATGTCTATTTTTATTGTTTACTGAACCTGTACGTTTTAATCTCTTAGCCAGTTGTTTTATTGTCTGATTTATAGGAATGGGTCTCCCTGGAAATGTCACTCGAAACTTTTGTCTTGTTCTAGTGCACAATTTCCTGCACTTTATGTAGCCTACGTATTGTGCAGATATACACGTTCACATAACGAATATTTCACATAAGGCATTACAGCACTATACACTATCACAATAAAACACCATACAATACGATATACAGTACACAGTAGCTTTATAAAACACCCAATTAGCTCGGAGCTCACAGGTCGACCGCAGCAAGGGCGTGGGAATACTTGTAACAGCCGGCGAAGGTCGAGCGGAATCTCCTTGCCAAACAAAAATAAAGACCCTGTATATATCGCTCTTTTCTTTTGCACTTTCATTTCGTCAATATATGATTTTCATACCTTATTTCATCTTCTGGGGGACATTATCAATGTAATTGCTAACCTTGGTCACTTCTGCACTCACTGCACCAGATATAACTTATGTGCTAAATCACATAAGGATGTGTTCTTATTTATTGCTCATTTAAAAACGGCAGCCATGTTCGACAGCTTATTTATTATGTTGAACTGCCGCCAAAGCGATCACAACGAGGTGCACACATTGACGTCACTAGTTGCCAACATGTCCGATACAAAATACACAACACACGTAATGTGTTGACAAAAAACCATTGATCTGGACGTGTTCGGCTGTAACCATTGTCAAAAACCATTGGATTGGACAAAACGAAGGTTAGAATAGTGACAGGTCATTCAGTGTTACTGTACTTTCTTGTTCTTCTGCGCGAATGGGTCTCCTAGGACCACACGGAATGAACACTTCTTGGCCTTGATGTTTGCCCAATAACTCTTCATGCGCAACGATTGAGCTAGTCTTCGTTGCTGCGACCAGACGTGTCTGGTAGTTCTTCTCTCTTCTGCCTCAAAACCCCGTGTATGAGTAATTTTCCTTATTTCCTCTCTATCCTTGAGAATGGGAAAACCTAATTCAGCCAAGTCCTTTTCCGCCTGTTTGTACCAATTGGACCTTGTTGCCTTTTTCTGCAGAAACTTATAGATTTTATTTGTTAACCTAGTTGGGTCCATTCTGTCCAAATGTCTCAAATGTCCCATGAATTTGTTGCAGGTTGATTTGAGAAACCATCTTAATTCTTTATACATGATTTGAAGTGTCAGTTTTGTCACTTGCTGATGAATAAAAGACATTAGTACATATTTACTGTAAATGTCATCATCATCATCATCTTGCACAGTTTCCAGCCACTGGCCGGGTCTGTTTGGAACACAAGCCTCTCCAACGTCTTCTGTCTTCCCACCATCTCTCAGCCTCCACCCTTGTCCAGTCTTCTCCTCTCTTCTTCACGCTTTCTTCCACCCCCTTCAGCCACCTGTCTCTCGGTCTTCCCCTCGGTCTCTTTCCTTCCCACTTCGTCTCATGTACTCTCCTGGGTATCCTCTTCTCCTCCATTCGTTTTACATGTCCATACCATCTAAGTCTAGATTTCTCTATACCATCCTGTAATGGTTCCTCCTTCATTAATTCTCTGGTCCTCTCATTTCTTATTCTGTCCATCTTTGTAGCTCCAATACTGCTTCTCAAGAACCTCATCTCACTGGCCTGTATTTTGCTCCTCTCCCTTCCTTTCATAACCCAGGTCTCTGAGGCATACGTCAGGATAGGGACATAGTACGTCCGATATATGATCTTTTTGCTGTTCTGAGGGACATCCTTGCTCCATAACATGCTTCTCACACTCCTCCGGAATGCTTCTGCCTGCCTCCCCCGCTCATTTATTTCTCTATCGTTTCTTCCATTATCTTGTATCAGGCTTCCCAGATACTTAAAACTCCCCACTTTCTTCAGCTGTTCCCCACCAATTGTTATTCCCGTTGTGGTTCTTTCCTTCTTCCTTGTTGTGATCACCATCTCACTCTTATTTATGCTAAATTTCATCGCATATCCTTGTATTACTCCTTCCCACACGTCCAACTGTTCCTGTACCTCCTCCTCCTTGTTTCCCCAAATCATCAAATCATCTGCAAACACCATTGCTTTCATCTTTCCGTCCCCAATTACTTGTGCCACTCGGGTCATTATGTTATCCATCACCACAATGAAAAGTAACGGTGACAGTGCACTTCCTTGTTTCAGGCCGTTTCTTTGTTCCAACCAGTCAGATCTCTCTCCTCCCACTTTCACACAGCTCACGCTTCCCTTGTACATCTCTTTTATCCTCTTTATAGTCCATTTCTCTACTCCTCTATCCTCCAGGGACTTCCATACTTTGTTTCTGCATACACTGTCATATGCTTTCTCAATGTCCAGGAAGGCCATCAGTAGATCTGTTCCATATTCATAGTGCTGTTCTTGTAACTGCCTTACAGCAAAAATCAAATCCACTGTGGACCTTCCTGCTCTGAAGCCATGTTGTTCTTCCCTCATCCCTCCTTCTATCCTTGTCCTAATTCTCTTTTCCAAAACTTTCTCGAAGATCTTTGCACAATGACTCATCAGTGTTATTCCCCGATAGTTTCTGCAATCTGTTCTACTACCTTTCTTGAAGATCGGGACAATGATTCCTTTTTTCCAGTCCTCTGGGGTCTTCCTTTCCTTCCATGCTGTCCTCATCACTCGGTACAGCCACTGTATCCCCACCTCTCCTGCTGCTCTCACCATCTCCACACTCAACTCATCCACACCCGGTGCCTTCCCTCCTTTCATCTTGTTCACTGCATCTTCCACTTCTTTCCATGTTAAGTCCTTTTCTGTTTGCAGTTCATCTTCCTCTTCCCCAATTTCTTCCTCCTCACCATCTTTTCCATTTGGGTTCAGAAGTTCTTCAAAATATTCTTTCCACATTTTCTTCAGTTCTTCCCTATTTTCTATCTCTTGTCCCCTTTTGTTCACCATTCTAACATAATCCGTAGGATCCTTCCGCCTCTTATCTTTCACCATCCCATACAGGACCTTTTTTGTACCTTCACTATCCTCCTCCATCATCTTTGTCCACTCTTCCATCCACTTCCTTCTCTCCTCAGCCACCACTCTCTTCGCCTCCTTCTTTCTTTCCTGGTACTCTTCCCTTGTCTCTACCGTCCTATTTTGATACCACCTCCTAAAGGCTCTATTCTTTTCCCTTACTATATCTTTTGTCTTCTCATTCCACCATGGTGTTTCCTTCCACCTCTTCTTACTACTTGTCCTCCCACATACTGCTTCTGCTGCACCCACTAGTGTCTTCTTAAATCTAGCCCATTCCTCTTCCACCCCTCTTTCTTCATCTGTTGGAATTCCTTCCTTTACCATTTTGAGGTACTCGACCCTTCTATCCCCTTCTTTCAGTTTCCATATCCTTATACGTCTTTCCTGGTTCTCAGTCCCTTTCTTCTCCTTACTCCCTCTCAGGTTCATTACCAGTAATCGATGGTCGCTATCCAGGTTCTCCGATGGTATAACCTTGATGTCCGTGATGTTCTTATTTAGTTCTTTCTCATACAGTATATAGTCGACCACCGACTTCCTGGTCAAGTCATCACTGTACCATGTGATTGTGTGGCTCTCTCTTTTCTTAAACCAGGAGTTCCCAACTAGCAGGCTGTTCCTCTGGCAGAAGTCCAACAGTCTCTTTCCTTCCTCATTTCTTCCACCCCAACCCTCTGGTCCTAGAACACTCTCATAACCTTGTCTTTCTCTTCCTACATGGGCATTGAGGTCCCCCATAACAATCATATTTCTTCCTACCAGCTGCTTCTGCAATTCCTCTTCAAACTCCTCCTTCTCTTCAGAAGCGCAGCCTACTTGTGGAGCATATACTTGCACTATTTCTACGGTCTCTCCCCTCAGTGCTACTTTCACTTTCATCATCCTATCACTTATTCTCCTCACTTCTTCTTTCAAACCATCTCGTACTACTACTCCCACTCCATTCCTCTTTCCCTCTTCGTTCCCACTCCAGTACAGTCTATAGCCTTTTCTCAGTACTCTCCTTCCTTCCCCTTTCCACTTTGTTTCTGCCAATCCCAATAAATCCAACTTCCTTCTTTCCATCATATCCACTATCTCCTCCACCTTCCCCGTCAGCGTTCTTAGGTTTAAAGTTCCAAATCTTAGTCCGTGTGTACAGCCGTGTCGTCGTCTATTAAATCCATCCTGTCCGAGGCTCGTTCCATTTTTGAAAGCATAATGTCATAATATGACAAAAAAAATTATCTTGTTTTAGAGAATATGATTATCCTATGGAATCTTTATAACATATGTTATTACCCCCATATAAGCGTAAGAGTTATGTTGTGAACAGTGTACTGAACGTCCTTAATTGCAAAGTGGATACTGCCTACATTTGATTAGGTATGTACCAATACTTTATGGCTAGAAGAATTGTAGCCTATACTCGAGAAGTTATTCAGCTTGTGCATCAGTCAGTGTCATGTGGTTTGAACGTGGTACCAGGGCAGGACGATGGTAGTGTGAAGTAAACAGATGACAGACTGTCCACATTTGGCAACTGCAGCTAATGACAAATATCTCCAACTTTTGTGTCGGAGGAACTACCAGCTGAATGCTACAAAACTCGGTTTGGTTTTTGTGGGGGTTACAGGACGTTGTATGTGCACACAGAATGTTAGGAACAGGTTATAGGGTACCCATCTGCATTTCCGACAGCCATGGTGAGTTTCATTTCTAACACCTCAACACCATGCAGCCCACTACAGATGCCCAAGAAATCATGCTGTATGGACTCCCCAGTATTAGTATAAGATGTTGTTTACTGATGAATTTTGCATATGTGTCACCCTTGACAATTCCAGATGACATGTTTGGAGGAGACCCTGTATCACTGCATGTCTACGACACTGTGTTAACTATGTGCAGCAAAGTGATGGCACATTAATATTCTGGATTGGCATAACATAGGGTCACTGTACACATCTCGTGACTGTACTAAGCTCTCTAAGTGTTCAACATTCTTGAACCAATTGTGGAACTACACTGGCGGGAAAAAAATATCCCAACACCAAGAAGGGGTTGTGCTAGATTAACGAACATTGGTAGGCGTTTTAACCATCTGAAAGATGATGTTGATTCAAATTTCCCGCAAATTGCATTAGCGTGGCTAGTAGTGACCCCATGACTTTGCACATCAGGTTTGATTTAAATACAGGCTGTACTGTGCGAGAGCGTTAGTTTCCTGCAAGATTGGACGGAGTGACTGAGTGGGTCAAGAATGCCTTTACAACAAAGGGGCCTAGTATCAACAGCTCACTACGTTTCTACGAGGCCGTGTAATAGGGCTACGTGAAGGTGCATTTTCCTTCTGCGCTATTGCAGAACAACTTGGCAGGAATACAAAGTAGTACTGTAAGTGTGGGGTTGGCAGTACTGTACTTGTGCATAATGGCAGACACAGCTGGAATTTCATCTATATAAGTCGTGATCCTATTTGGGACGGTAGGTGGGTTATAGTCAGTGGAGGAGTAAACATCTATTACAGGCTGGACGTTTGTTTTAGACGAGTGAAAAATCTTAATGGAAGCCTGGAGGCGAGTTACTACAGTACCTGTGTTGTTATCAGCTGCCTCAAGCTGTCCGATGATTGACAACGCTCTTTCACACTACTCCTGAAGTACAGTCATTGGCAAATATAATGGTGTTCTGTTCGTAACTATGTAACTTGTACTTCCGCGTCACACAATACATCGGAGTGGACTGTACTGTCTGCTAAGTCTGGAATTCCATTACATCAGATCGGTGGTGACAAGTGTGAAGCGATAGGGTGAGAGAGTGAGTGTGTGTAGGCTCACCGGCAGGCTTCAAGGTCAAGGGCAATCGTCTAAAACAAACGTCCGGCCTGTACTATATCGTCTCCAGATATTTTCCTGACCGTTCCTACAGGTATTTTGGCAATTTTTTGTACTTCAGAAAAGTTATGAGGGAGTGATACGTCGTACAGCGTTACTAAAGTTTCTAAAATTGAGAACGTATTGAAATTATAGAACAGAAGGTATTAAAATTTAAATGACATTTAAAAGAAACCCTTCACAATTTTTTAAGTTGAAGATTTTGTTTTGATTAAGTTTGATTGTAATCATTCAACTGTCCACTTTGCAAATAGCTTACTTTACTATACGATAGACATATTGTAACACAGGACATATCAGAAATATAAATTTGACTAAATCATCACGAATGTTAAAAAGAAGATGACCAACAGGAGAGTAACCCGTACAAAGACTTTAGGTAGGCAACACTGGAAAATATGACGTACAGTACATATGGCTTCTATACTGAAGAGGAAAATAAACTTTGCAGCAAATTGAACTGAGGGACTGAACTTCACTGACACTATAGGCAGGAAGTTTGTGGTCACTGCTTGAAAGCGTAGAAAGTAGGAGATTGGGGTGCAACGTAAGACTTACCCAGGGAGCACTATACTCTACCCCGTCCCACCCGACATATATCAAGTAGCAATAACCTTAGTCCAAGATCACAACGGAACAGCTAACTCCTTCTTCTGCTGTATCAGTTTCTTCTTCCGATTCAATGCCTCTGTGGTGAATGACGAGTTCATCTACCTAAGGATTGTTTCTCACTTCTTTGTTGAAATACTCCATTATTCTCTTTTATGTTCTACCTCATTCCTCAATATCTCATCGGTCACCTATTGCATATTTACACATCAATTTTGAGAAATTCTAGATAAATTTATGTTATGCTACCATCCCACCCATCTCAGTGTCCATACAAGTGTTTCTTAGGCACAGTTTCACCAGTTCCGCTTATCGAACTGAGGGTGGTTAAACTGTGCACAAGGACGTGATCCTTTGCACCCGTCCATAAGTGGTGGCTAGAGGAGTATATATTTTTTTCCCATTAGAAAATGCACACTGTACATGCTTTATACACAGAGTTTAGTTTGTATGTAACGGAGACCCTCTCTCGCCCGCATTGCGCGCCTGTCTCCCGCCAGGCACTTTGCCTTTATGCGGTGCTCGCGTGGCACTGAGCCATTGAGTATAGGAATTTGTACTTAAATTTGTACTTCAATGTGATCCTTGACCAATTTTTTGATGAACTGACTTACGGAGAGCAATTGTCAAATTACTTTCAACAAGATTCTGCCACTGCTCACACTGCCGAAGCATCCATGCCTGAATTGCGTCGCATTTTCGGTACGAGGATTATAAGTCGGAACGTGTGGACCCCGTGAAGCCCAGACTTATCACCATGTGACTTTTCTTTGTGGGGGACGCTTAAAAATAGTGTGTGTGCGAGAAACCCTCACACTATAAATGAGCTTAAAGACTATATTACAGCTGAAATACAGTCAATCGGTGCTGAGGAACTTCAGAGAGTAAATGCCAGTTTCATAAAAAGGTGCCAGCGATGTGTAGCAGTGAATGGCGAACATTTTCAGCACCAGCTGTGAACTAGGTAGTACAAATTCCTATACTCAATGACTCAGTGCCGGGCAGGCGCCGCATAACGGCAAAGTACGTGACGGGAGACAGGCTCGCGCCATGGGCGAGCGGGCAAGCTAGGGTCTCCGTTACATACAAACTAAACTCTGTGTATTATAATGTCTGGGTAATTATAAAACAAATATAATAAAAATCAACCTTCACGAGATTTGAACCCTGGCTACATGAATAAGAGTAATGCATCGTTACCACTCGACCAACTATTTGAATGTGGGAAGTAGTCAATAACAGGTTCAGGAAGTACCGCAATGATAGGAAAATCTTTAGCATAGTGAAATGTGTAATATACTACATTGTATTAATTTTCAACAATCTACAACGATTTTCCAAGTGTCTACTACATTTTGCAAACACGGTATTATTTTTATAATTAGTAATATATGCTGTTTTATTTGCTTTCTGATACAATTAACACTAAATTTTAGACACGATGTTCAAACGATGCAGCAATCACTGGAACAAAGATATGCAGTAAAGTTTTGTGTGAAACTTGGCAAGTCTGCAGCGGAAATGTTCCCAAAGTATTTCTTTGATGTAAGTCATCATTTGACCTTTTTTTGTTTCCTCATTTGAAATCTCTCCCGGAAGTACATCGTTACAGAACAATTGATGTGAAAGCAGCTTGTACAATTTCTTTAAACGCACTAATATAACGTTCCCAATGTTTCAGCAAGCCTTTGGGAGCGAGTGATATTTTCAGTATAACCCCGAATCAAGTCTGGCTGAGCGAAGTCAGGACTATAGGGTGACTGGGGCAGCGTCGCCACGTTAGATTTGGCCAGGTAATTGGTCACGACGGAGGCAGTGTGGCCTGGTGTGTTGTCATAGTAAAGTTTAAACAGGCCTTCTACGATGCCTTTGCAGCTTGAAAATCGCACTGGCAAAGATGTATCGACACTGGAGACAACAATTTTGAAGAATTTTAATGCATTATAGTGATCAGGTCAATAAATGTTGTTTAATCGACTTGGTGACATTACTTTCTGATAATGTTAAGCAGCATACCAGACCAGGTAAAAGTGCAAAGCGTGAAATGTACAGTATTGTAACGGGCACCATGGTATGTTACCCATATATACTATACAGTAAGCATGACGAATAGAAATAAACAGTGTCATCACTCCGCTCCTTAAGCATTGTAGTTCATGGTCCAGCCAGTGTGTGGCGCGGAAGTCACGCCGAACCATAAGCACGTGACTAGTAGCCCACGAGAAGCGCGAGAAGTCATATTATGCGAGGGAATTTGTTTCTTTGTAATAGTTTACGAAGGTCTGTGCAGTGCTTTGTGAGTGCAAACAACTATTTTGTGCTGTTTCGGAAAAATGTCGTATTGTTTCGTTTCTGGATGTAAATCGGGTTACGGAAGAAAATCTGAGGGTAGACATTTTTTCACACCACCAAAAGAAACAAATCTGTTTGCGAAATGGGCGAGAGTTATTCCGCGGAAAGGTAAGCAATTGTCGATCAAAAGTAGAGTCTGTGTGTGGGTTTTTCGGAAGATTTAATTATTATAAAGGCAGACTGTTTCGTAGTGAACTGTGAGAACGTGGAACTTCCTCGCGTGAAGTGGAAATTGAAACCAGGATTAGTACCTTACATTTTTTCAAAATTTACCGAAATATCTATGCACTGTGCTAAAATCACGAATGCGCCCAGTAGGATACGGAATGAAGGCAGCCTTCCATGGTTACTTGTTCTACTTCGTGCCATCCTTACTTAAAACGAAAAAATATATAATCCGTCTTAATAATAATAGGCCTAAAATAATAATAGTTGTTGATTTTTTAGGGAATTTGCGGCATTGTGGTCAATTAGCCTCGTGTGCTTGGGTGTGTGTAGAATTTGTCTGATAACCTGTGTCATTGTGATGTCTGTAGTAGTGTGTGTATTCGGAATTGAGGTAGGATTTGGGTAGGAAGCGGCCATGGCCTTCAGTTAGGTACCATCCCGGTATTTGCCTGGAGTAGAAGTGGGAAACCATGGAAAACCACTTCCAGGATAGCTGAGGTAGGAATCAAACGCGCCTCTTATCAGTTTAACCTCACGAGGCTGAGTGAACACCGTTCCAGCCCTCAGACCAGAATTACATTTTTTTGCCGAGCTGGGAATCGACCCGGGCCTCAGCGGTGATAGCCAAGAATGAGACGGACATATAATAATAATAATAATGGCCAACCTGCCAAAAAATAAACGGCCATCCAATTCTTCGCTTCCGTTACCGGCCTCCCGATCAAAATCATGGTCAGTATCCGAGTCTTCGGATATTGTTTCAACGTTGTCTTCAGTATCAGTCACAAATTCCTTTGAAATTACTGATTCATGAACTAGCGATTCGTTATCTTTTAGCAGAAGGCGACACACTTACTCGTGTAGAGTTTCTTTTAGGCTCGTCATTTGACAACTCCAGGAAAATGGTTACTAAGGTATGGTGTATGATGTCCTGAGACGATAAGATTATAACTTGAACTGTTGGCTTGATATTACAACTAAAACGAACCACGGAACTGTCAGACCAATGCGCGACTAACGGAAGGTTTTAAAAGATAGTTCTACATGGGGACTGAGAATATTAATTAAAACTTTTTCACGGTAACTTATTATTCATAAGTCTAAATAAACAATTTGTTTTAGTCGGCGTAACCGCAGCCTTCGTAAAGAGGTTTACGTAGCCCAGCGCGTATCCCATATTTGAACAGCTGACTGCGGCTGACTGTGTAGCGTTGGGGGTCTGCGCCGCTAGCGCTAGCCAACGGCGGGGCGCGCTTGAACTCGGTCAGTGATAACACTATGTATTCTATTCGTCATGCAGTAAGTATAGTCCGCATTGGAGGTTCGAATCTCGGTAGTGACAGCAGCCATCCTGAGTGTGGTCGTAACACCCCCATTTTTCCACACTTCCACAGGTAAATGCAGAGATGGTAATTAATCTCAAACTCCAAAGCACCTACCCCTATAACTACAGTCACCACAGGAACACAGGTCATCAAACAAACCCAACACCCAAGTACATGGGGCTAGTACTTAACCCTGGAGAACTTACACTGATAATTTTCCTCCGGAACTCGCGCACGGTCCTTTCGACCGCACAGAATTTAAGGGCTATATTAATACTGAAATGATTATTTATGTACACAATACATTGAAATATCAGACCATAGCTTTATTACATAAATGTATGTATAGCCTATTGAGACTATTTTGCATTATTAGGTATTCTACAACAGGTGTTCTCATAAGCCTATATTCATTATTATGTAAATAAGCTAAAAAACAGCCTGAAGGCTTTCATTTTCACTTTCATTCAGTGAATCACTCACTGACGGGTACTCATCATCAGACATCTGGGTATCATCAAATGGTACACAATTAGAATCCTCATCTTCAAACAAATAGCGTCTCGCTGTATTGCGTTCTCATCGAAGAGCTTGGTTCACAGATTATTCTTCTTCTACACTCCGGAGAAGTTGTTCAATTCCTCCTATTTCCTTCAGATCCATATGCCTCTTTAATTGTTGCAATCTTCCCTGTTAACATAGTTATAAATTAGGGCGATTAATGCTTTTGTCCAGCCCGAATTGAACCACACACACAAAAAAAAATTTCCAAAAATTTGTATTTTCAAAATTTACAAGAATATATATGTGTATCCTTCCAATCTTGCAGACCCTTACATGGAAACAGGCAGGCTGCATGGTGTTGTGGTATGATTCATGCTTGCTGAGTCCAAGGTTGTGCGATTGAATCCCGGTATAGCCAGTTGGCCTTTGAGGGTGTTAAAATACAAGAGGCCCATGTCAGTAGATATTCTGGAATCCCGGTCTAAAAATCTAGTAGTTAAAATGGTCATTAAACCCATGACATTATTTTTGTTACTATTATTTATTTATTTATTTATTTATTTATCTATCTATGTATATATCCATCTTATCTATTTCCAGCTTATTTATTTACATTTTTTTGCCTTCCAGCGTCCAGTCTCTCCTGCAAACCTCTGTTTGCGAACAAGTTGCCTCCATGATCCACTATTAGCAGTTAGCACTGTGGCCTTCTCTGTATCTATACCTCTCGCTGTGAAATTGTTAAACATGGAATATAACCATCGTCTTCTAGGTCTACCTCTGCTTTTCTTATCCTCCAGCTGAACTTTTTAACCTCTCAGGTAATCTCTCTTCACCCATTCTCTTAACATGACCCCACCATCTGAGTCAACTCATCTAGCGTGTTTATTTCTAACTTAGCCTTTTTTTCTTCATTATGAGCCTCCTGCTGCTCCCATCTATTTGACCCAGCAATCGTTCTTGCTACCCTCTGAGCTACCTGTAGCTTATGTATCAGATATCCTGAATCTACCCAGCTCTCACTTTCATACAGCATGATTGGTCTAAATACTGAGCGATGTAAGGAGAGTTTTTTTGCTACAGTAACTTCATTCTTGCAGAAAACTGTAAATCGCAACTGAGAACTCAATGCATTAGATTTTCTACACCAGGACCCTATTTCTTTCCCCATACTACCATACTAAAAATTTGATCCTGGCAGCCTCGTTGTGGTCTAAACCCACACTGGTTTTCATCCATCTTACTCTCGGCCAATGATCGAATTTTCCTTTTTATGATCCCTGAGTACACTTTGCCCGGGACACTTATCAAAGAAATGCCACTGTAATTGTTGTAATCTTTCCTGTTACCTTGCTTATAAACTGGGGTGATTACTGCTTTTGTCCAGTCAGGGTGTACCTTTCCTAAATCCCATTCCAATTTAAGTATACTATGCAACCATGTCAGCCCTGCTTTCCCACTACACTTGACCATTTCTAGCCTAATTTTATCTACCCGTGCTTGATTGTGACATTGTACTTTATTTACCACCCTCTCTCTACTTCCCTGTGATACTGTTCCTGTCCTCATTGTCCTTCTGCATAAACTCAAAATCTGACACATTGCCAGAAATGTTTCCTTTTACATTTAGCTAGTTTTCAAAGTATTCTTGCCATCTCCCTATTGCTTCCTTGCATCTACACTGCTAAACATTTATCAATTTTTTTCTTCATTCCTATGATTATTTACGACTCGCCAAAATGGCTTACCTACTGCCTGACCTACGTTTCCAATTTATCTCCAAATTCCTCCAAAGATTTCCTTGCAGACTCCACTATTATCTGCTTGGTTCTGTTTCTTTCTACTACATATAGCTCTCTGTCTGCCAGATTCCTTGTTTGGAGCCTTCTGTTTACGTTTCCGAGCAGACTTCACTGTGTCATTCCACCAGTATGTGCGCTTTTTCCTGTCTCTATACAGTGTTGTCCCAAAACATGCCTTTGCCACTTCTAGTGCTACATCCCTCTTTCCTGACCACTCCTTTTCAATTTCCAGCAATTTACCCTCTACTCTTTGGAATTTCTTATCAATCATTTCCATATTTTTCTGCCAAAGTTCCTTATCCTGGAAAATTTCAACCCTAATCCGTCTGAACTTTAGGTCTAACTATGTTTAATTCACAGCAGATCAGATTGTGGTCTGTTCAGCAAATAAGTCCCTGAATGCCCCGCAATTCCTTATCAATTTCCTAAATTCAAAGTCATTAATGATATAGTCTATTATTGACCTGGTCCTCTACCCTCCCATGTAAATCTGTGAATCTCCTTATGCTTCGATAATGAGTTCACAACAGATAACCCCATGCTAGCACAGAAGTCCAGTATACATTTCCCATTGGTGTTTGCTTTCCTATCCTCACCCCACTTACCTATTACCCCCTCAGTCCTATTTCCTATCCTAGCATTGAAATCCCCTATCTGTACTATAATATCCTTATTGTTAACTCTCTCTACCAGATCACTGAATGCCTCATAAAATCTGTCTACTTCGTTCCGATCCGCCCCTTCACATGGAGCATACACTGAAATAATCCTGACCCTATTTCCTGACGTTTCTAAAACTATTCACGTTAATCGTTCATTTATATACCTCACAGAAACTATGTTATGCTCTAAAGTTCTCTTGACATACAGCCTCCCCACTTTGCCCTGCCTAGTTTTACACCTGAAGGGTATACCTTGTAATCTTTTACATGCTCCTCTCTATGTCCCTTGATCTGAACTTCAATAATCCCTAGAATATCCAATCCCATCCTGATTGCCGACTCAGCTAGCTCTACTTTCTTCCTTCGATAACCACCCTCTATATTAATAACACCCCGTTAAATACCAGTTCGGTTGCCTGTTTGCTTTCAAGGAGTCCCTGATCTGTCGGATGGGAGTGGGACCCTGAGGCTTGCTCATGCCATTTTTAGCAGGTTTAGGGAGTGCAAATGATGCTGGTTGCTAGCCTTACTTGCTGAGATTTACCTCAGGGAATGAACAAGTGAGTTGGGTAGTCCTAGCCACCTGAGCACAAGGAGGGCCACAACTCAGAATATGTCCAAGATGCCCACTCCTGTTCCATAGTAACTGGTTTCCCGACAGTCGAGACGACTTACTAGGCCACTCAGCCGTTGCCAATGGTTCACTAACTAGGACGTGACTACATCCTGAACACTAATAATTATATTTAAAGAAAGCCATATCTTACACACAGATTTACAATATAAATTGAAAACTCGAATAAAACCAAACTACGTATACTTCCTATACCAAAACGAACCATGTGGCACCACAGCCCATGAAGGGCCCTGGTCTACCAAGCAATCTTTTCTTCTTTGAGGTAATAAATTTGAAATATGTTGTACTCGTGAATGTTATTTCTATAAATTAAATAAGCTGTCTGAACATTTTGAATTTTCGGCTCAAACTTTGCATTTATCTTGGATGAGTTGTATAATGACCAAATGTACCCTCAGTTTAATTTTTGTCTGCTTATCATGGGTTGGTGTCAAAACAACTCTAGCAAATGGCATGAAAATTCGTATGTAAGTAGAAGACACCCCAAAATAAAACTAGGGTACAAATACTCGTAATGCAAAGAGCTGATTGTGTTTGGAGGAAGCCTCAAATTTTGCCAGAAGGTAATTGCACAATTCATATCCACCTCTTGATATGGAACTGTAGGCAAGTCATGCTTTTCTTTAATGCATTTGAGACAGCTCCAAATTACTGATTGTTTCTGCGATGAGGCGAGAAGCATACAATGCTGACATGCGTGTGTCTGAATCATGCATTTAAGAAGTGTTATACCATAGGGTGATACATATTCCACACAGTGAGTCCATACACACACTACTTAAACTATCGATTGACTAACTGCCTGCTGAAGCGTTAATGTTCTCGCCCGGTCTGCCCAAGGTTGCAGGATTGAATCCTGGCAGTCAGTTGGCATTTGAGGGTGCACAACTGCTAGGAAGCCATATCAGTAGATTCACTGGCACGTTAAAGATAACCTTTGGGGCCCAATTTCAGTACCCTGGCATCTCTTAAAGCCTCAGTAGATATAAGGGACGTAAAACCAATAACATAAGTATTTTTTAAATGTCACAGCCACAAGTGCGGATAATTGATTCTCTTCACAGCTACTGAATGTTTATTGCAGTCACCCTAACTCCAGTGGTTTTTTTTTTCTCGATGAAGGATGTGCTAATGTTGATTTCTTGCTATAGCTTCCAATGCTAGTAAATACTTAAGTCTTTATAGAACATCAGGTTAGTGTAATTTACTCCACTATTAGCTATTTAGAGGGCAAGGCTGTCCTCCATTTTTCTGCCATAGAACATTGTTTCTTTTCTTTGGTGACTGGGATATGACCTAGAAGTTGTCGTCACTTCCCTTACTATATGTACCCAATGAGATCTAGTGTATATTAAAAATATTATATATCACAAGATAATTAGCAAGGATTCTCGGCCGATTTGTGTATTCAATGTAATAATAATAACCCCTGTCACTACAGCCCTTGAAAGGTCTAGACCTACCAAGCGACCGCTGCCCAGCCATTTGGCCTGCAGATATTGGGGTGACATGTGGTCAGCTCATCGGATCCCCTCGGCCGTTAATCTTGGTTTTCGTGACCGGGGCGCTGCCTCACTGTCAAACAGCTACTCAATTGTCCTCACGAGGCTGAGTGCACCCTGTTCCAGCCCTCACGTCAGTTTCTAAACTCCCTGATAGAGCCGGGAATTGAACCCGGGGCCTCCGGGTGAGAGGCAGGTGCGCTACCCCAACACCACGAGGCCGGCGTGTGCATTCAATGTACTTAACTGTTTTAGACAAGTGAAAAATCTTAAAGGAAGCCTGGAGGCAAGTTACTACAGTACCTGTGTTGTTGTCAGAAGCCACATGCGGTCAGATGATTGACAAAGCTATCTCACGCTACTGCTGAAGTACAGTCATTGGCAAATATAATGGCATTCTGTTCGTAAGTATGTAACGTGTACTTCCGCATCACGCAATACTTCGACGTGGACTGTACTGTCTGCACGGTGGTGTCGTCTCGTTCTCAAGTCTGGAATTCCATTACATCAGACCAGTGGTGACAAATGTCAAGCGAGAGGGCTAGAGAGTGACTGTGTACAGGCTCACCCGCAAGCTTGAAGGTCAAGGGCAATCATCCAAAACAAACGTCCGGCTTGTACATAGTTGAATAATAATAAATTAATATTTTTAAAAAATTAATAAGTTATCATTGTTTGAAAACAGTCTTGTGAACACAGGTTCTCAGTATCTTGTATAATTTTGAAAATATTGAAGGTTGAAATAGTAGGTATGTTGATTCCATTATGCATTTCATTCACCTCAAATTATATCTATGCGGCAAAATATCAACCACTACAAGAACAAAACCACTATCCTATCATTTAAAGAAAATTGTGTGGAATATTATATGTTTAAATATCAAAATATCTAAAGTTTTTTTCTCTTTCAGGTATTGGTGTGCCTGGAGATGGTTTCAAGCTTGTGAAGTATAAGAAGAAAACCAAGGCGACACGTTATGAAAGACAACTTGTGACTCGTACTTTACCAGGAAGTGGTGATACGGACTGGACAAAGGATGTTGCTCTTCGGTAATTATTTTATATTTGCTGCAACTTTTTTATTTTCTTACTTTTCTATTGAATGTGGCTCTTTATTAACTGGAATGTTTGTTTACAGAAGAATAAACTCAGCAAAGGAAGAAATTGCAACATCAGGTTTCTACTCTTCAGTTTTAAAAGTGTTTCAGCAAGGTTTGGATTTGCTTGGGAAGTCGTTTGTCAATGAAATATTATGTTACGGACTGGGAAGATTTATTGAATGCACTTCTGCTCGTTATCAGCTAGCATTGTTGCTCTTACTGAGAGATCATTTTAAGGCTGTTGTTTATATTTATGATCCCATTTTTAATGACATAGATTGTCAGTGTTTGAAAGCTCTTGATTGCCAAGTCATTAACGTGAATGAGGAAGGTAAACGAAAAATCAGGGTTGATTTAACTACACTTGTTTATCTTCCTCATTGTCCCAAACAATTAGCAAATAATTTTCTATGGGCCAACTGGTATGAAGGTCTTAGGAATTGCATTCTCATTGGTAACAGTTTTTCTAGTCTGGTAGAATCTCAACCAAATAGTGTGCTTGAAAGTACTGCAGGTTACATTCTAAAGATACTTGCACATACAATAGAATTTGGTCTCCATAATTCTTTTAGGTATAACGATATATTTAATGATCTATCTGTTCATGTGTTCACATTAAAAGTAGATCTATTAGATTGTTTGCAGCATCTTGAAGAGGAACCTCACTACAGTGAAGAGGATATAGAATTCATAACTAAAGAACTGTTAGTACTGTGAATCATAAACCATGTCCTCCATCAAAGGCACGCTTCGTGGGATATTTTATGAGTTACGGAGAGTTAGTTCGAAAAGATCACTTGCTCATTCCCCATTTACAAAATATATCATATTGCAGTTCCGCAAGTTTAAAGTAACTGATCAACAACTATGCAAGGCACAAAAGGAAATGCAGTATACAGCTGAAACATACCTGACCTACTTACGAAGTCAACGAAGATATAATGTAATCCTTGAATCTTACCATACTAAAGGGGACCGTTCTGTTCGTGAAACTGCAGATATGGTCGGATTTAGGCTTCCACAGGATCCAAAGCCTTCTCAGTAAGTTTTCAGATTTATACAGTCTCTGTTAGGTAGTCAGCCCGAAGGCTGGTTGGATCCTCAAAAAGCACCGCCGTTAGGTTATGTGGGTATATACCCACAAAAACCCAAGGCAGCGCTATATTGAGGCGTACTAGGCAAGATGAGGAGTGAGGTAGTTTGCCATTGCTTTCCTCACTGAGTCAGTACAGCAGTTTTGTAAAATGGATTATAGATGTGTTCTGTTTGTCTTCATTTCTGTTGTAACCGTTTTCCTCACTCACAAATATAGCAATTCGTCCTCTAGAGATGTTGAGTGCCCTGATAAGCAGTTTTACATTCAAGGCTTAAATGAATGCCATCCTTGGTTAACCTGCCAAGATTTGCACTCTGTACGGATAATGGAACTTATTGCTGTTGGTGGTGTAAAAGCTGTATATCGAGCTGAGTGGAATAACCTTAGTATAGCATATTCACAGTTGAACAATCTAGATTTTTCAGATGATTTTAGGCATGGTTTAGAAATGTTGAAAAGATTAAACCCAAGTCCTTATGTTGTACAGTTACTTGGATACTGTGAAAGTAAGTATGTGATTTTGACCGAGTATCATAAGTTTGGCAATGCTGAAAATATATCTCATATAATAGCTGCATCTACCAGCGATGACAATACGATTACAAGACTGAAACTATGTTTGAATTATGCTTTATTATTAGATTTCTTGCATAATGGACCTGCTGGATGTAGGGTAATGTGTGATTCCAACAGTTTAGAGAAACTTTTAAGTCAGATATTGGTTACAGAAGATTTGAATTTGAAACTGAATGACCTTGATGCAACTCCTGAAGTTGGTCGGATGAACAATAGTATTAAGTGTGGTCATAAGAGACTGGAGGGTCATTTTTTAGCACCAGAACAACGATGGAATCGGTCTAGTCCATTTGAAGATGAGAAGTTCTCAGGCTATGATGAGAAAACTGATATTTGGAAAGCTGCATCAGTATGCGACTTTTTTCTTGGCGAGGTATCTGGTAGTGAATGGGCACGTTACAGACTCTTCTATCTACATAAGAATTGTAAAGACCACAATCCAATAAAGAGACCTTCAGCAGTCCAGTTAGCAGCTCAATATATAAAAGTGTTACATGAAATTCAGGAAGAAAAAGAGATGTAAAAGTATGTATTGTCATTTACCACACCTGCTATTTTGGCCCATTTTGGTCTGTCTAGATGCATGCTTTGAGTGTAAATATTTCATATCTCACCTTGCAATATTTAAAACAAGTCTGTGTTAATTGAAATGATCGTTAACATCTCCATTTGTGACAAGAATTTGAATATTGTGTAATGACAAATTTACCATTGCCATATTTTGTTGAATAAATGGTTAATATTATCAATAAAAGTATAATTGGTATACAGAATTACTTATTATTTCATAAAATACGATTATATTTAAATGACTTTATGAGTGAGGAGCAATTAACTGAATTGTGATATTTCTTGATAACAGCGCATGCACGTGTGTTTTTATTTTTATTTTTTATAAGCAGTTCTTACCAAATATATTCCATTTATAATTAAGCCTAAAAAGTATTAGTTACAACAAAATGGAATTTATATTTCTGATTATTTCCCTGAATATGGTTTGTTCAGCATAAAACAGGTTGCGATGGCTTAGAGAACTTTCTTCTTTCAGTTGAAAGTCTATTAACGTCTGAATTCTTCCCAACATAAAAGTCGTCATCAAAAAATATCCGTTTCTTGCATCTGTGAGGCACATGAGCTGTATACCATGCTTTGCGGGTTAATTTGGCGTATATACCTTGGAACGTACAACAACTGCGAAAATTCGCTAACATCTTGTCAAGACTGGCAGCACTTCCTATAGTGTATACCTCATGGCAGTTTCTCACAATCTTCTCAAATATTATTTGGTTCAGTCATGGTTCCGTATTGATTGTTAGTTAAATATATTAAAAGGAAGAAAGACTCTGCCTGATCAATACTTTTTATAATTAAAACACAATGGGTTACATTATACCCATATGGTACATGTTTTGGGGTTTATATTAACCCCTTCATCAGCCATACATCGAGAAAAACACTTGTCATTATCATTAAAACTATCCTAAAAATATGAATCTTAACGTGAAATGAATAAATGAAATGGATGAAAGCGACAGCGAAAACAAATCAGGAATGATGTGGTGCAACAGACATATCCAAAAACGGGGGAACATAGAACTAGTACAAACACATATGATAAAAAAAACACACGTTAAAAATAACACATTAAAATTTGATCACTGGAAGTTCATGTTGATAAATGTGATTTGCCATGTTCACATTGGGTCCTTATGGCCCTGAAAATATTAGATACGGTCCAATGTTTTTTATATAAAAACACTCCACTAAGTTTAAAATGGTCTGTTGACAACTGCTGGTATCATTGAGGGCCTAGATGTTTGTACTGCTGGAGGTGTGACAGCTGATTATTGAGTAAATCAAATACTTCACCAAACATCTGAAAGGGTATAATATGGGTATAATGTAACCCATTGTGTTTTAATTATAAAAAGTATTGATCGGGCGGAGTCTCTCTTCCTTTTAATATATTTCTCAAATATTTCCGAGATGGCGGCTGCTGGATTATTCTTCTACAATCTTCCCTCGTTGCTGGATTGTCAAGTCGTAACATAGAAAGTAATATGTTACATCTATGATCACTAGTGACACATCTAAATATGCCCCTCCCTGACCTATCTGTAGCAAACAGGGCTGCAGTACCCTCACAGTTTGACTTGAAAGCCGCAGAGTAAAACAGGAGTCCTATGATTCGATAATGTCCATGTCTTGTATATCGGTACGAGTAGGGTCTTAATTTTGTCTCTTGAGTTTCCAGTTTTGCATTTGTCCATACCAGTATATCTTGCAACATATTATCAATAACTAGAAGGTTCCATACCCACTCAGGATCAGCTCAGTTTCCAGTGTGTGCTTGACCTTAAGTGTCTCGGTAAGTTTGCTTTTGCGTCCTGCTTCTCTTCACGAATTACTCACGTGACCATTTGTATCTGTTTTTCACATGGTATGCTCTGCAAGTATTACTAGTCACATCCTCTTCTCTTTCTTCTTCGCCTTCTTCTGTAATACCACGAATGCCACTTGTGGAACTTTCACTCTCACTACCTGAACTATTGTCACTCTTTGTAATTACGAAATCATTAGAGCCCTGAATTTTTTATTTTAACGCTATCCACAAATTTTTTCACCAAACAACGGTATATTTACCCCAGATATGGCATTTCTTTTTTGATATTAAAACCGCAAAATATCGTGAAATAAAATTATTTTATGAAATGTGTTATTTTCACCCTAAAATGTGAAATACCAACAAAATGCTGATAATAAAATTTTTGTTTTTAATATCTACTTCAAAAATTAATTATTGTTTGTTAGAAAATAAGAAATCCTAAATATAAATGCTTTGTAAGATACGGGATAACAACCTTCTTGAGCTTCATTAGTTGAAGTGGCAATGCGATTCGCAAGCCAATCATATTTACGAATCGACTAGTGGTATTATTAGCTCGCATTTATGATGAACAAATCGACTTCTTTCCACCATCGACTACAGTTGATCCAATCGATTTGTTGATCTTCCATATTCTTTGATATTACATGTACACGTCTTAAACAACGAACTAACTATTGGCCCAGATGAAGGTAACGTTAAAATTCAGAGATAGAAGTAACATTTGAGCTTTACCATCAGTGTATGTCCTAGCACATTATGAAAATTCAAACATAACCTAAAAATGTTCAGCTTTCAAAGTATTTAAATGACCGACACAAATGGGTGCACCTTGCAACGGAAACAACTTTCGTTTACAAGACACAGCGCACACCAATACGCACCACCCCACGTGTGTTACCAAACACTACGGTTTCTTCATGCCTACCCCCTGCAGTGTCGTGCTTTGGTCATGCACGTGTTAGAGAAGACCCCCACATAGTAGACGTTTTGCCGAAATCAAAGTTTGTGAAGCCAAGTACCCTAACAAAGACATAATACCAGAACAATTAAAGGGATTAATGGATGGATTGTGATAATGATTTTCCGGAAATCAAATGACTTTTCATATCTAATTATCCCATTATGAGACATAACAGCCCCCCTCTTATTAGACGTCCTTGTTTCGAGCTGTAGACCCCTTTATCCACGTGAGAGTGAATGGTTGCCAATTTACGACTCAGGTGAGCACAATCTCCCTCGCCGTAACCGTCGCTTGTGCCATACCTGCACAATCCATCTGTATTATTATTATAAGGGTCTAATATTGCTATGTTGATTCGTTCAGGACTAGTTCGGGATGCGAACTCAGATCATCTTATTTGTGAGTGTGAATCTATTTAACAACTCAATTTAATCTAATTTGAAAGTAATTTTACATTCTTTAAACAAATCTGGGTTAGTTTTTTTGTCAGGCACACTTAACTGTGCTAACCTGACAGCAGTCAGCTTCCTTTCATTCTTACTTGATTTACGGAGGTTAGGTGGGGTGTGAAGGGTATGCTTCTCCCAAAGATGGCCGTCATCTCGACCTAAGTGGATAGGGGACAGACCGTCTTCCATTCATACAATAAGCCAGCTCCTTTACTGTTGTTTGAGTCCAGTCTTTTGACTGGTTTGATGCAGCTCTCCATGCCTCCCTGTCTTGAGCTAATCGTTTCATCTCTACATAGCTACCACACCCTACATCCGAGGCAATCTATTTAACATATTCTAACCTTGGTCTACCCCTACACTTCTTGTCCTCGACCCTTCCTTCCATAACTAAGCTTGCTATTCCTGGGTGTCTTAGTATGTGTCCTACCAACCTATCTCTTATCTTCATTAGCAGTCGCCAGAAACATCTCTCCTCTCCCACTCGCGTTAATACCTCTTCGTTTGTAACCCTATCTACCCACCTGATCTTCATCATTCTCCTGTAACACCACATTTCAAATGCTTCAATTCTCCTCTTTTCTGCTGCACCAATAGTCCAAGTTTCACTTCCATAGAGCGCCACGCTCCAGACAAAGGCTTTCAAAAATGACTTCCTAATACCTAAATCTATATTCGATGTCAACAGATTCATTTTTTGTAGGAAGGCTTTCCTTGCCTGAGCCAACCTACTTTTTATATCCTCTTTGCTTCGTCCATCACTGGTTATTCTGCTTCCTAAGTAACAGAAGTCTCCAACTTCCATCAGCTTTTCACCTGCCAATTTGATCTCCATAGAAGTTTCTGATTTATTTCGGCTGCATTCCAGTATTTTTGTTTTACATTTATTAATTTTCATCATGTATTCATTCTGTAAGACGGAGTCCATACCATTCAAAAACTGATTCAAATCCTCAGGCGTGTCGGCCAAGATGACGATGTCATCAGCAAATCTCAGAGTTGAAATTATTTCTCCTTGAATCTTCACTCCCACTTTAAATTTTTCTCCAATTTCCTTCATTGCTTGTTCAATGTAAAGATTGAAAAGTATGGGTGATAAGTTGCAGCCTTGCCTTACACCTTTCTGAATACCAGCTTCTCTCTCATGTCCTTCAGCTCGAATGACTGCTGTCTGGTTTCTGTATAGATTGTATATCACCCTCCTATCCCTGTACTTTATTCCAATAGATTCCAAAATGTCAAACAATTTAGTCCAATCAACGTTATCAAAAGCCTTTTCTAAGTCTACAAATGCCATGAACGTTCTCTTACCTTTTCTTATTCTACCTTCCAAAATCAGCCTAAGACTTAGTACAGCTTCCCTTGTTCCTACATTTCTCCTGAAACCAAACTGGTCTTCACCCAACTCCGTTTCTATCTGGCTTTCAATCCTCTTGTAAATTATTCTAGACAGGATCTTTGAAGCATGAGTAATCAAGCTGATTGTACGGTAATCTTCACATCTGTCAGCTCCCACTTTCTTTGGTATAGGGATGATAACATTCTTCTTGAAATCAGGGGGTACCTCACCTGTCTCATAAATCCTACACACCAAGTGAAATAACCTGATCAGACCTTCATCTCCTATGCAGCGTAGCAACTCAATCGGTATATCATCTATGCCTGGTGCTTTGTTCCTGCCTAAGTCCTCTAATGCTCTGTCAAATTCTGATCTCAATATTAAATCTCCTTTTGCATCCTCATCAATTTCCTCCTCCCTTTCCATTACATGATTCTCAATCTCCTTTCCCTTATACAAGCACTCTATGTAAGCTTTCCATCTCTCAATCTTTTCTTCCCTATCTGTTAGAGGCTTTCCATTTGTGTCCTTAATATTACAGCACTTAGTCTTCTTTTCCCCAAAATTATTCTTAATCCTTCGATAAGCTGTGTCTACTTTTCCTAATTTCAGACAATTTTCTATACCTGCACATTTCTCTTTCAACCATTCTTCTTTCGCTTCCTTGCACTTCTTGTTAACCTCATTTCTCAGACGTCTGTATTCTGCTTTCCCCTTTTCATCTCTTAGATTCTTGTGTTTCCGCCTTTCATCCATCAATTCTAGTATATCCTGAGTGATCCACGGTTTTCTACCTATTCTTTCTTTCCTACCAATGTTTTCTTCTGCGGATTTTGTTATTTCATTCTTCAAAAGTGCCCATTCGTCTGCAATTGAAGTCCGTTTAGGATTTTTCACTAGTCCTTCCGTTATACTCTTCTTGAATCTTTCGTTTACATCCTTTACTTTCAGTCCGTCTATTGCCCACCTTTTTGGCTTTTGACTTTTCTTCAGTTTCTTCAACTTTAATCTGCATTTCATTACAACCAGATTGTGGTCAGAGTTTATGTCAGCACCAGGATATGTTTTACAATCCAAAATCTGGTTTCGAAACCTCTGCTTGACCATAATGAAGTCGATTTGGTAACGCCCTGTATCTCCTGGTCTCATCCATGTGTATATTCTTCTATTGTGGTTATTGAATAAGGTGTTAGCTATGACCAACTCATGTTCGGTGCAGAATTCCATCAGCCTGCTTCCTCGATCATTCCTTTCACCTAATCCGAAATCTCCTACTATCTTCCCATCTCTCCCTTTTCCTACCACAGCATTCCAATCTCCCATTACTATAACATTTTCATCACCTTTGATATACCTCAGAATGTCATCTATTTCTTCTTAGACCTTTTCAACATCCTCATCATCAGCTTGACTGGTAGGCATATAGACTTGTACCACTGTGGTGCACGTAGGTTTAGTATTGATTTTTGCTACAATAATCCTTTACTAGTTGACGAATTACTTCTGTGGTACTTCGGTTCCCCTTTGGTTTTAACTCAGTTGAATGGATTATGATAATGATTCCTCAGGAATCAATTGGCTTTACATATCTAATTATCCCATTATGAGACATAACAGCCCCCCTGTTATTAGGCGTTCTTGGTTCAAGCTTTAGACCCCTTGATCCACGCAAGATGGAATGGTTGCCAATTTACGACTGAGGTGAGCACAATCTCCCTCACCATAACCGTCGCCTGTGCCATACCTGGACAATCCATCCTAAATGCCCATAGCATTAATTAATACCTCCAGTCGCCACACGATCTGGGAACTTTACTTTCTGGGTCTTACCTGCCCAACTACTTGGCCAATTCAACCCGATGCTCTGATGGCATCGGATCCAGTGCCCACTGGCACGATCCCCTTCCACAATACCTCCAGTCGTCCTTACGATCTGGGAACCTCAACTTTGGGTCCGACAACCCACATCACAACCTGATGCTCCAATTGGCATCTAAACTCAATACACAACTCAGTTCAGTCTATACAGGATGTCTACTCTCGGAAATCCTTCTTAATCTATCTCAGTTACAAGCCCCATTAATTTACATTAACGAGCTAAAATCGACTGTGCTATTCAATCAACTCGTTTATTATATCAAAATCCATGACAAACCACAAATCTTTTTTAATATTCATAACTTGGCTATTTCCTATTTCAGGGTATCCGGTCCCTAATGATTATTTACCTTACTTATGCGTAATTTCCTTCACCGACCTAACCACGTATTCCTCATCTGACATCAAAGCAAAATTAATTTATACGGTATGCCATGAATTCATTCATGGACTCGCATTTCCCACGATACATTTGACATTTTCTGTTCTATCCCCAGCTTTATTATTCTTAATATTCCTTTCTTTACAACATTCCCTTCTTTATTTCTTAGCTGAACTGCTGTGCCCAAGATAGTGGGTTCAAACCCGGCCGAAATCGTCGGATTTTTTAAGAGCGTTAAAAATCCTTCAGTTTGCCTTCCTTCGGAGGGGAAGAAAAGCCGGCGGTCCCATGTCATAGATTTATGGCATGTAAAAGATCCTTCCACAGACAAAACTTGTGTGAAGCTAAATTGTTAGGTTAGATTTCGTCGGAACGCTCTATCAAAGTTCCAACGTTCACCATTAGGCATCAATGATATCTGGTAGCGAATGTGGGAACTACTTGTAGCTGACCCTAAGCGTGTCCGCTGGAAGCTAGCCGAACATGTCCTCGGACACTCCCCGCACTAAAAGGCATACGATAAATAAATAAATCTTACCTATCACACTCATTTTGCATGATTTATTGGCCCCATTGTTTTGAGCTTAACACCATATTTCCTTGGATACCTTGCTGCCATTTTATCATACATTGTTAACTTGATGCAAGGTCATTTTAATCAAATACAGGGTGTCCCACCTAACTCTCCTACCTCAAATATTATCGAAATTAAACAAGATGTGAAAAATCTACTTGCGCAGGAATGTAGCCACGTCAGGGGTCACACAATGGGAGGATATGCACAATCCAGGAAATTATAACAATATCACTTTCAATGCAAAGTTACCTTTTTAAAATGGAACATACATGTTTTTTCTAGCAAAATCACAAGTAAACATGAACTTATTGATAACAGAAATGGTTTCACTTCTCTAAACCTCCTATATTCTGAAATAACTAAAGTTGTAGAGGATGGTAAAGGAGACACTGTTCGTGACGTTGTTAACAACAGTGTAATGCACGCCGTTGGCCTACACACGGCTGTATTGTTTGCATCGCTGTACTAAAGGCATTCAGGAAACAATACAGTAACATTACAGCTGCACTTATCAGTGAACTCGTGGCCCCTGGTCTGGTCGTCTGAGCTTCTGTCAGTGTGAAACAGGTAAATACCCACTTGACTGTACCTACGAATCGTATGTTTATGTTCGCAGATATTTTCATATTTGGAACCCTATTTTGTTTCTACCTCTCTGTTCTCTTGTTTCGTCTAGTACATACCAGTATGCCGGCCTTCAGTAATGAAGAAAAGCTCGACATTTATGGCGAATGTCACAGAAATGCAACAGCTGTGACATTGTATAGTGAATGCTACCCAGATCGATGGTGTCCGTCGCTTCGTACCATTGCCAATATGTGCAGAAGTCTTTCAGAAACAGGAAGTTGGGCTCCCAGAAAACGTCGACGTACACACAGAGCATCTAACAACGGTAACGAAATCGCTGTTCTGGCTGATGTAGCTCACATTCCTCACGCGAGTGTACGACAAATTGCACGCGGTTCTGGAATAAGCCGCTTTAGTGTTGGCAGAATTTTGCACAGGCATAAATTTCATCCGTGTCATATGTCACTGCACCAGGAACTGTACGGGAATGACTTTGAAGCCCGCATTGCATTCGGTCGTTTTGCATTGCGACAGTTGCATGATAATGACACATTCCTAAGGGATGTTATGTTTACGGATGAAGCTTCCTCGTTCACAAATCATGGCAAAGTGAATTTGAGGAACATGCACTACTGGTCCGTGAAAAAACCCCTCTGGCTTCACGAGGTTGCTAACCAACGACAGTGGAGTATCAATGTTTGGTGTGGTATCATTGGCAACCGTATTGTAGGTCCCTATTTTTTTATCAGGGAACACTAAACGGACAGCGATATGCATCATTTCTTCAAGACACGTTACCCCTTCTCATGGAGGACGTGGGATTGGAAACTCGTGTATCAATGTGGTTCCAGCATGATGAGTGCCCTGCACATTTTGCACGTGTTGCCAGAGATGTAATGGATGCGAAGTTTCCAAATCGGTGTATACGACGTGGTGGTCCTGTGAGATGGCCAGCACGGTCCCCCGACTTGACGCCATTACAGTAGATTACTTTCTCTGGGGCGCATTGAAAGATAGTCTATCAGGAAGAAGTCCCAACTACAATAGCGAATATGCAACAGCGTATTACTGCGGCATGTGCGGAAATATCTGTGGAAACACTGGGATCAGTACAACGCTCTCTTGTTCACGTCTACAGAAGTGCATTGATGCAAAGGGTGGTCACATTGAACATCTGCTGAAGTGACACAGTTTCATCAGTTAAGATGTTACTGCTTACTTGTGAATGCCTTTTCCGTGCTGGATGTAATTTAAAAACATGACGTTTCTTTAAGCTATAGGCCACAAGTTTGTTGAGGAAATCGGTACAGTTCTACACTTATGTTAAACGTGACAGTGTCTCCATTGCTATCCTCTACAACGTTAGTTAATTCAGAAGGTACGAGGTTTAGAGAAGTGAAACCAATTCTGTTATAAATAATTGTATGTTTACTTTTGATTTTGCTAGAAAAAACATGTTCCATTTTAAAAAAGGTAACTGCGTTGAAAGTGATATTGTTATAATTTCCTGGATTGTGCATATCGTCCCATTGTGTGACCCCTGACGTGGCTGCATTCCTGCGCAAGTAGATTTTTCACATCGATTTTCATTTCGATAATATTTGAGGTCGCAGAGTTGGTAGGACACACTGTATATGTACTTACATGATCTGGAGGCATAGAATGGCTCCATACAGGATCGCCCTTCTTGTGGCGTTTAATCATCCATTATAACATTAATCTTGTACATTATAATCATATCCTGCCTGTATTTAGGCTCTGCACTGATACACATTTTCATAACACTTTAAATCACTTCAAACTCGTCAAGACACTTAATTTATTTACATTTGATTTGTTGAATTTTTCATGGACCTCCTCTTTGCCATGCATGCGAAGATTTCTACTGTAGTTGCGATGCTGTACGATCACCATACCATATCTCCCGTGCTTCCCTGGATTATTCAAGAACTCCACCCTCGTTTCGGCACGTCCTATCTCCAAATCCGTATCTATCCTGGTGTTCCCAAATGTCTAAAATGCATACACAATGCTCAATTGAATTAGTTCTTTTGTAGCGTAATCCTATTCATTACTACTTCGTCGCCACATCCCTGAATTAATATAGTGTTACTAGTCCGCCTCGCGAGGTTCTCTCGACCACTAGTCTGCGTGAATGTACTTTAGTGTACTGTGTTTATTATACTCGAACAGTGCACTTAATAGTTTGCCTTCTCTAAAACTCGTGCTAATATTGTATTCTAACTGCACTCAGTATTCAGATTTTGTGCCCGTACTTAACTAGCCAGGCTTCCGGGCTACGTCCGTGGTGGAGTGACCGGCGGTCCATGGGGCACTTCCCGCTACCATTCTGGCCCCAAGTTCCTGGTTCGGCTTACGGTCGATCCCAGGGGTCCTTGCTTCTTGTCTTTGATAATACCTAATAATCATAATAATAAATGAGCTTACACGGGGGTCTGGTTCTGAAATGAGTAGGAGCTTGAAATTACCCTGTGTGAGACACTGGGCGGGGGGGGGACACTGCGCGTCCCATATGGCTGATAGGGGATGTTCCTTTAGATATAAAGGACAGGTGTGAATAAGGCATTGCCAAATTATACACCTGCGGATCAACTGAGGCAATGAAGATGGTCGACGGTTTTGTAAGCGGAGGAGGATAAACTGTTCCAATGGTTGATAAAGCGGAGGAACTATCTTCAATCAACAAATCCCTTCGTGTCTGTACCCGTATCGGGCGGCGAACTGGTCGGTGTCTGTTCCCCATGTTAGGTGCGACCGTTTTCTATCTCTTGGGGTAACAACCTAAGTACTGTAGTATCAGAAGCCTGAGGAAACTCGGGCATATCAAACCCATTTTAACCAAAATGGTAGAGCCTGGAAGAAACAAACCAAAGGAAAGACCCCAGGGTAATAAGGCTATCCTTCAATCTACTGCTGCCAACCAAGGTGGTATAAGAGGGCCATCGAAGTCTGGGGAGACCTCACCGACAGGCTCAGTATCTCAATTCACGCTAAAGAAAATAAGTTACATGGCGACTTTCAACTCCAATTCACTCAAACGGATAGGGAAGTTTAAAGAGATCACCAATCTGATGTCTCAACAGCGGTTGGTAATTATGGCAGTTCAAGAGACTTGGTTTGGGGATGAGGATCCCTTTGAGTCAGAGGATTACCGAATTACATACCTGCCAACTCTCCCGATTTAGGCGGGAGACTCCCGATTTCAGACCATTTCTCCCGCTTAACGTATTAAATCTCCCGATTTTTCAAAAATCCCACGCGTAATTTCGGATTGAATGTGCGAGATGACACTCCAGTCGTCTATCGAACGTATCGACTTTACGTGTTTTGAAGTTATATCTCGATACCGCAGTATCGCTCTGAATCGATACCGGTAATCGACAACTGCGTACAAACTCCCGCGTTGCGTCGTGCTGTTATAAAAAGTTGGCTTCGAATACGACCTTGTTTGAAATCGTCGATGGTTAATTCAGCGCTTGGTCCTAGATGTTTTGCATAATCACATGTGGGTGAGAGTTATTGTACGCTGCGGAATATTGTATCTGTTTCACACGTGAAATTATATGATTTGCGTATAACTTTGTTAGATGTTGTTGGCGTTAATATGCCTGTAGGCTATTGTGATATTTCGATCTTAGTGATTGCGTCGATTTCTCGGTAATATGGCGAAGAAATATGATGTAACATTTAAAAGTTTATATAAAGATGACTTTCCGCATATAACTGAGTCAAGAAGAGGCGCAACATTTGCATTTTGTAGTGTCTGTTTTTTTTTTTGTGATTTCAGCATCTCGCATGGTGGGAAGGGGGACATTTCAAAACATGTGCTCTCAAAGAAACATAAAGACAATGTACAGTGTGTTGGGAAAAACAAGAAACTTGATTATTTCAAGTGTAAGGAGGAAGACACTGACAGTATAACACGTGCAGAAGTATTGTTGACATCGTTTATTATTGAACATAACCTCCCTGTCGATTGTTCCGATCATGCTGGTCCTTTATTTAGGAAGATGTTCCCAGACTCAAAAATTGCTGGGAGATATGGCTCAGCCAGAACTAAAACGTCGGCCATCCTTGCAGAAATGTGCATTCCCATTTCTGTAACTTCCAACTTGAAGATTTGACATCTATTGAGGAAGAAGGGAGAATTGATGTGAAGTGGGCACTGGTAGGCCAAATGAAATGTAGTGGTGGGGTACTCAAGTATGACAAATTGTCTAAAGTTATGCTCTCCATTCTGACCATTCCGCATAGTAATGCAGAGTGTGAGAGGATGTTCAGTCTTGTCAGAAAAACAAGAACGCCGTTCAGGTCGCCCTCTCCGACAAGACTTTGGACAAACTTATAACTCTGAAGTCAATTCAGAAAGGGAAGTGTTTTGAGCAAGAATATAGCAAGACCTTTTTGAAGAGGGCAAAATCAGCCACAGTCACCTGCAACAACGACCAATTATATGATCTCTTCGATTCGTCACTAGTTTTGTATGCCTGAGTGTGGTCGAAAGAAAGGTATGCTTGTTTGCGTTGCATCGCATCCCCCCCCCCCCCCCCCCCCAAATCGCCGCTGCGTCGATCTCCTGATTTTTCATTTTGAGAGGTTGGCAGGTGTGCGAATATTAAAAGGCAAACCAGGGAAGAAAATTCTCAAAGGCACCAACATGCTCGGAACAGAATTTAGTGTATCAAGGAAGATATCGACTCAATCACAGGATTCTCCTCGACCTCAAGCAGACTCTCATCCCTGTCCTTCCGAAGTAACAACAAAGAGTAATAAAGTTACTCAGTCTTCAGTACATTTGTAAACTGGGATGTCATATCATGTTAGTCATGTACAGTTTAATAGTGTAAGTTATATATTTGATGTAATGTCTTAGCCTGTGTATGTATTATGTTGCGTTGCATCGCATCGCCCTCCCCCCCCCCCCCCCCCCGCCCCAAATCGCCGCTGCGTCGATCTCCCGATTTTTCATTTTGAGAGGTTGGCAGGTATGCGAATATTAAAAGGCAAACCAGGGAAGAAATTTCTCAAAGGCACCAACATGCTCGGAACATAATTTAGTGTATCAAGGAAGATATCGACTCAATCACAGGATTCTCCTCGACCTCAAGCAGACTCTCATCCCTGTCCTTCCGAAGTAACAACAAAGATACACTATCATCAATGCCCATGCTCCAGTTAATCAAGATAATTACAGGAATCCTGAGGCTGTGGAGCAATTTTGGGAATACCTTCCAATCAACAATTCAAAGAATTCCCCATCACCATACTCTCATTTTAATGAGCAATTTCAATGCACAGATAGGTAGAGAAAAGAAGTATTCTTTCATTGTTGGCCAATACCCAGCCCATAAGAAAACTAACCTCAATGGCAAGCGTTTGATAGATACTTGCAGAATGTTCTCGTTAGGACTTAAAACCACATGGTTCAAACATCTTCCAAGGAAACAGAAGACGCGGGGCTCACGTTCAGAAGAGTATCAAATTGATCACGTAGCCATCTCATCAAAATCTCATTAAGAGGTTTGGAATGTGAAAGTACTCAGAAATGCGAAAGTTGACTCTGATCACCAAAATCTCCTAAGTAAAACTAAACTTTATCCCCAGAAACCGCAAGATTAACCAGAAGAAAGCACAGAAACCCATCCCAAAATATGATTCCATTAAAATTCAAGACCACGCGACTTTCAAAGAACGCATCGGAAATTGACCTCCGGAAACCTGGGAACAGCTGAAAGAAGCAGCAATCAGAACCGCACAAGAAACAGTCCCTCTAACGAGGAAATATAAACACCCATGGTGAAACCATGAATGTGAGGACGTCATAAGGGAGAGACAAGAAGCGTGGGAAAGGTGGAACAAAAACAGATATCAACAAAATAGGTCCTACTTCCTTGAAATTAGAAAGCAAACCGCCAAAGCCATCCGAAAGACGAAAAAGACCTTTGAATCCATAGAACAAGACTTCAGGAAAAACAATACAAGAAATTTCCACAAAACATTCAAAAGTAGCACCTAGAACTATAAGCCACCGTCGCTTATTTTCAAAGACCCGGAAGGTAGGAAAGGCATAACTGATCAAGAAAACTGTGAGATACTTTGAAGAGTTACTGATTTGTAAACCACCAAAGAAACGACTGACCTTCAACAAGCCTGAAGACACTGAAATAGATGCCCCAATGCCATCAAAGGGTGAGGTGGAACAGGCTATCAAAGCCAGCGGAGAAGACTCTATCATAGCGGAGCTAAGGAAGTATGCAGATAGCAGAACTATAGACATTTTGACTAAAATTATACAAGACACCTGGATTAAGGAAGAAATCCCTGCAGAATGGACCACTGCTCTAATCCACCCTCTGCATAAGAAGGGGGCATAGAGGGCATTTCCCTTCTCTCGGTAACGTATAAAATTCTCTCTTAAGATCCTACTCAAGAGATTAGAGTCTCAGCTAGATAAGGAAATTGGAGAGTACCAAGTAGGCTTCCGGAAGGGCAGATCATGTATTGAACAAATACACAACCTTAAATCCATCATTATGCAGACTAAGAAACAGTATAAAACTTTCGTTATTACATTTATTGACTTAAAAAAGGCTTACCACACTGTTGATAGAGCAGTTTTGTTCAGTATCCTGCAAGAACTCGGACTTGATCGTAAAACACTGAACATCGTCTAATGTACCCTAACACCCACCATATCTAAAGTGAAGTTAAGAGGGAAAATCTCTGAGTCTTTTAGGAGTAAGGCAGGGAGATGGCATCTCGCCCATATCATTTAGCTGTGTATTAGAGAAAATAATCCGAGAATGGAGAAATACACTCCCTGAAACAGGTGTAAGAGTAATAAACAGGAAACTCAAAATCAATACTCGAGTGGACTATCGCTTTCGCAGATGATGTAGCTATGCCAGCAGATTCGGTTGAAACAGCAATCTATAGCCTCAAAGACTGGCTTTCAGTTGTCTTACGAGAAGACAAATGACAAATCTACACCAGAATACCTTCTTCCCAACAACAGGATCCGTTAAGTCGGAGATTTTAAATATTTGGGGGAATGGATCAGCGAATACCTCAAGAAAAATAAAGCATTTGATGAAAGGATTCTGAAACTGAATATTGCATACAATCTATGCAGAAAAGTTTACCAGAAGAAATCCATATCCATCAATGCGAAATTAAGGCACTATAACGCTGTAATCAGGCCCGAGGTCCTCTATGCAGCTGAAACCCTAACCATCAAAGGGGCAAAACTAATCAGAAACTAGAGGTCAAGGAAAGAATTATCTTGAAGATCTTAGGCCCAAGGATCAAAAATGGAGAAAGGTATCACAGGCCCAACGATGATCTATACCTAAAGCAAGAACCTCTAATGGACACAATCATCAAGAGACACCCGCAATTCTACGGAAACCTTGAGTGAATGAACTAGTCAAGATGACCAGTGTAATCCACAGAGCCAGCTCCTGCAAGAAAACATCATCATTGTGGTACCAGCAAGTTTAACAAGATCTGCAAACTTTTTTAACATCTCGGAATCCGTTATACAAGACAGACAAGCTTTCCGGAAAATGCTAAATGAAGACCCACAGATTAAACTTAAGAAAGGGCAGAGACCAAAGAGGTCAGAAGCAGCTAAACCACTACGAAGTCAGAAAATGAAGGAGATATGGGATAGGAAGAATGCTCTTAAGAATGTGAAACCAATCCCAACTCATCAAGCTGAAAACCATTTTGGTTAACCTACGTAGTCCATAGTTGGCTCATTCGAAGAAAGAAGAAGGAAAATAATATTAATTATCAGTGAATGGCTTTCCCGAATTCTCAGGACTCACAGCTAGATACAGATATGTCTTCAGACAACGGCCACGAGTTAACTGGCCATTCCATTGTTATTACTATTATTATTATTTTTTTTTGGCTTGAACCTATGCATGGCTCAGTTTTGTCCTTGAAGAGGGCCACAATTCTTGCCAGTAGCTTTAGTAAGACACAGCCTCCCTAGTGGGAAATTACTTCCCAGAAGCGCTTGGGGAGTGAGGCAACAAGATCGGACGCATAGTTAGTGCGAACTTTCACCTTGCCCCACACTTGCTGTATCAGGTTCCAGGGAGCGTCTTAAGTTGTTGGGAGCGTTCCGGCAAATCACGCCTTATATTTCTTTTTACTTCCGCCCACACATTCTCAATTGGGCTGTGACCTGGTGAGCAAGCAGGCCAGTCAATAACATCAACTGCAACTTACTCCGCAAACCATTTCTGAACTGACCCAGAAGTGTGGATCGGAAAATGATTCTGCTGAAACTTGATTACCCCGTCAGTTTATAATATTCTAATGGTTGGAATAATTTATTTTTGAAGTATATTCACATACTGGTCAGCGTTCAAATGATTATCACTCTTGGGCAGGTTTCCGATGCCTTGGGGGCTCATCCAGCCCGAGACTGACACCGATACACGACCAAATCTGGTTCCTGGCGGGCGAGAAACTTAAAACGGTAATCATTGGCAGAACGGAATGAACATTCGTCAGAAAATATGACATTATCCCAGTTATGATGCTAATTTAGTTCAGCAAATGCCAGTCGATTTAATCTATTCTCGTCCATGAGATTTTTTCCCCTAGCAGTTTGACGGCATTTTACCCCGGCTTGATTTAGTCGACATAGGACAGTGCGCGCCCTTCCAGAAAAGCTAGTAGTTCTTTTTAACTGCACAGAGTTCATCCAAGGATTCTCTCTAGCCAGGGCGACAAGTCTGTCGTCTTAACGACGAGTAGAAATTCGCGGTAAACCTGTACCAGGGACTCTACCCAAGTTTCCAGTAAGACGAAACTGTGCTCCGGGGAACCTGATGTAGCCTGGCAGCTTCTGAAGGAGTGCAACTTCCTCCTCCTTCCAAACCAAGTACGTACTCGCTGCTTAATTTCAGAGCGTGCGTGTGGTACCATAGCCTTTTGATGAATGACAAAGTTTTGTGTGTTTTAATGATAAGTTGTGAATGTCTCTGTGAAGCGCTTCAGTCACTCGGCACGTGTCATGTGACGTTTTCAGATTTAGTTCACAAACTGCCCGCCAGGCGCCATTGTCATAGAATTGCACTATAAGAAGCAATCGAAGCGTTGTTTTTATTAAAACCGAATTCTTCTAAATAATTACCCTATTTCCATCGAAAAAATGACTGACTTCTTGTACAAATTCTACAATTTACTTAAACATTCATTGAAACAACACTGTACACAAAAGTTAGCCGATTTTCGAGGACGACTCTGAAAATTGACTTAGACAAACGTGTGAATTTTTGGAGATTTTTCTAAAGACTCATTTTGTCACGACTGAGAGATGATCATTTTTAGTGACGAGTGTACATTGTTCATTAGTTATAGTTCATTGTTTCATTAGACTATGATGTGTGAGGGTCCATGCGAGTGTGTCTGGTGACGGTTACATTGTTAATTAAATAAAGTTCATTTTTTCATTAGACTGTGATGTGGGAGGGTCCATGTGAGTGTGTCAGGTGACTGTGACATTGTTAATTAGATATAGCTCATTGTTGCATTATATTGTGATGTGGGAGGGTCCATGTGGAGTGTGCCTGGTGAATGACTGTTTTAGTGGCAGTATTTTGTTGGTAGAATTTTAGTATTTTGTTGTTAGTAGAAGGTTAGTATTTTTGTTAGTAGAATTGTCTTTGTTTTACTTTTTTGTGTAGGGAAGTAGCAGCCTTTCACAATAAATCAATTCTTTGCATGTCCTATAAACGGTAAAGATATTGATAACATTAGCCAACTAATGGCTTCACTGAGTTCTGCTGGACGGCTGAAAGCAACGGGAAACTACAGCTGTAATGCTATTCCCAAGGATGTGCACCTCTCTATGCATAATTACATGAGATGATAGCCTCTTCTCTTGTAAAATTCCAATCCGGAGGTAAACTAGTCCCCCGCTTGGATTTCAGGATGGGGACTACTCGAGAGGGGGTTAACATCACAGAAGTGACAAAGAGGAATTCTGACATTCTACGAATCGGAGCGTGGAATGTTAGAAGTCGGCTAGGCAGTGGAATGTTAGAAAACTTAGAAAGGGAAATGGATAGGATAAGGTTGGATTTGGTTGGGATTAGTGAAATCTGCTGGCAGGAAGAACAGGACTTTTGGTCAGGAGACTGTCGGATCATTAGCACTAAATCCAACAATGGCCAAGCGGGGGTAGGTCTCATATTAAGTAGAAAACTTGGACAGCGGGTAGAAAATTATGAGCAATATAGTGAACGGATTATTGTAGCAAAATCAACACAAAAACCAACGTTCACCACAGTGGTAAAAGTCTATAAGCCTACCAGTCAAGTTGATGATGAAGATGTTGAAAAGGTATACAAAGAAATAGATGAAATTCTGAGGTATGTCGAGGGTGATGAAAATGTTATAGTAATGGGCGATTGGAATGCTGCGGTAGGAAAAGGAAGAGAAGGGAAGATAGTAGGAGATTTCGGATTAGGAAGCAGGCTGATTGAATTCTGCACCGAGCAAGAGTTGGTCATAGCTAACACCTTATTCAATAACCAGGCGCGTGTATTCCTTGGATGTAAGGTAAGCATTACATACCCAAGCGAAAGAATGGCACGTAGAATATTATTTACTTGAGCTGGAGTGATTTTCCAATCTGCGTGATATGAAATGTGTTAAAATGCCCCTTTCCGGTACTTCGAGGTACTTAATGCCGCTTGTAGCAGCACAATATCGCGGCATGCCCTCTTTTGGTATTTCTTGGTACTGCAGGGTGAGTTGGGGTTGGGAGCGTAGGAAACAATTCCTTACATTACATACCTGTAGTCGGAAAGAAGAAGCGGTCAGTTTCAAAGATAGTGGATTTATTTTCTCACTAAACTGAACAAACTGTGCCAGTGTTTGTGAAAAACAGTCTTTTATCTACTGTATGTATACATGTGGCTATTTTACTTTGGTAGGCCTTTTATTTATAGTTCAGCGATATAATGTTTAGTGCAATGCAAGGGAGTAAGGTATGCAGTAGACGTTTCTGTTTATTATAGTAGGCGCGACTCTCTGTAAAAAAAAAGGAAGTCAACACTTGGGTCTAGAGATGACAGTGACTGCATAATTCGTGATCTGCGGCAATTCTACATCTTTGAAAACAAAAAAATAAGAATTTTGTTAGGAGGTTGTCCAACTCGTCAATTGAGCATTACCACGAAAGCCAAAGCTTGTATCCGGCATTTTAATGTAAATATATATGCCAGTAACATATGGCTGTGTGGTTGCACTTCCGTCAACAAATTATAAAACATATTATTGGCCGTGACTTCTTTTTCTCTAAACAATATCATTCTGAATTATGAGAGATACAGTGCCATTAATAATACCCACCCAATATTTTAAACAAGCACAGTCTTTCTCAAATTCATCTCCAAGAAGTAATTATGAAAAAGAACATTTGGATAATTCAGAATGAACCTTCTGATAGAAGAGCAAAAGAAAATTAGTGATCAGCGACATAACGAACGTGTTCGTAAAAACAGGGACATTATGAAATGTTACATTGATGTTGTTTGTTTCCTCGGCAAACAAGACCAGGTTTTCAGAGGGCACAATGAAAGTGCAGATTCTTAAAATAGTGGAAATCTAGTAGCAAATATTATTGCATAATCAATTAAGAGACTAAGACAGGCTGCGTGGCCCAGCGGTAAAGTTTTCGCCTGCTGATCCCAAGATAGCAGAATCGAATCCCGGCGCAGTCAGTTGACATTTATGGAAGCTTAAATGTGAGGGATTCCTGTCAGTAGATTTACTGGCACGTTAAAGATCCCCTTTGGGGCGAAATGCCGGTACCCCGGCGTCTCTAAACGCCGCAATAGTTAAAAGGCCCGGCAAACCAATAACAATATTATTATTCAATTAGAGAACACATCACTTTTGGTTGGAACCGTCTACGAACGTCGTGAACAGGTTATATTAATTGCTGCCCGTGGATTTTCAGTTTCGTTGAATGATTTCCTCTTTAATTTTATACCCACAGTATTTTCAAGCATATTCCCTCTGCCTGGCGTATTGTTTTCCATATTGCAAAAGATGTCCCATGCAGTAGGAGAATTTAAAGTTGAATTTGCAGGGAAAAGGGGTCAATTCGAAGAATATTGGGAGAAGACAGAACAAGAGGTAAAGGGCACCTGTGACCCAGATAGATCCGAAAATTGCACGATTCTACGGCATCTCATAAACTTCTTTTTTATAAACTTGTAGTAGTTGTTAAATTATTAGGGGCTTGGGGCATCTTGGTCATCAACCCCATGTATTTGGGCGTATGCTGAATTTGTACGATAACTTGATGACTGTTAGTAGTATGATGAAATTATAGACACGGTAGTACACAGCTCAACAATAAGTTTGACAGTTTAGATTCTCTACGTTCTTGAACTCATGAATTCTATTAATTCAGACGAGAATAAACGAGTGTTCCGTTCCTTAAAATGAGTTATCCCAATGTACATGTATTTTAATCTCCTGCTCTTCGATCACGGCTAATGGCATACACTTCTGATGACTTAAGAGAAAAACATGTTAATGAACTGTTACTTTTCCTTAAATCTAATCATCTCCAAGAGGCATATAGAGAGGTAATGCAACTCTGTGAATTTATTTGAGCGATTCCGACTACAAGTGCTTCTGTAGAAAGAAGCTTTTCTATCCTAAAGCGAATAAAATAAACTATGCTCGCAGTACGTACGTAAGGACAGATAGACTGATATGAATTGAGAAATATTTACTTTCCGGGATGAAACATCCAAAACTTCCACAACCTGGCCATCAATGATATTCTTCCGGGTTATAATTTGCTGCTTTATTATTATTTTTAATATTGTTATTATTATTATTATTATTGTATCCGGTGCTAAGTTTTATACCATTGCTTACCCTACATAAAATTCCACCACACGCCACTGTCAATAACCACAATAGAAGAATATACATGGACGAGACCAGGAGATACAGGGCTTTACCAAATCGACATCATTGTAGTCCAGCAGAGATTTCAAAATATTTTTTTGGATTGCAAAACACATCCCGTTGCTGACATAAACTCTGATCTCAATCTGGTTGTTATGAAATGCAGATTAAAGTTGAAGAAAAGTTAAAAGCCAAAAAGGTGGGCAATTGACAGACTGAAAAAGAAGGATGTACACTAAAGATTCAAGAAGAGTATCAAGGAAGGACTAATGAAAAACCCTAAACAAACTACAATTGCAGACGAATGGGCACTTTTGAAGAAAGGAATAACAAAATCCGCAGAAGAAACCATTGGTAAGAAAGAAAGAAAGAAAGAATATGTACAAAACAGGATATACTAGAATTAATGGACGAAAGGCGGAAACACAAGAATGTAAGAGATGAAAGCGGGAAAGCAGAATACAGACGACTGAGAAATGAGGTTAACAAGAAGTGCAATGAGGCAAAAGAAGAATGGTTGAAAAAGAACTGTGCAGGTATAGAAAATTGTCTGAAATTAGGAAAAGTAGATACAGCTTATTGAAGGATTAAGAGTTCTTTTGGGGAAAGGAAGACTTAAGTGCTATAATATTAAGGACACACATGGACACAGGTAGAGAAGAAAAGGTTGAAAGATGGAGAGCTTACATAGAGTGTTTGTATAAGGGAAAGGAGATTGAGAATCAGAATCATGTAATGGAAAGGGAAGAGGAATTTGATGTGGGTGGGAAAGGAGATTTAATATTGAAGTCAGAATTTTGTTGAGCATTGGAAGACTTAATCAGGATCAAAGCACACCAGCCATAGATTATGTACCGATTGAGTTGTTACGCTGCATAGGTGATGAAGGTCTGATCAGGTTATTTCACTTGGTGTGTAGGATTTATGAGACAGGTGATGTGCCCTCTGATTTCAAGAAGAATGTTATCATCCCTATACCGAAGAAAGTGGGTGGGAGTTGACAGATGTGAAGATTACCGTACAATCAGATCGATTACTCACGCTTTAAGGATCCTGTCTAGAATAATTTAAATGGGATGGAAAAACGGATAGGAACAGAGTTGGGTCAAGACCAGTTAGGTTTCAGGAGAAACGTAGGAACAAGGGAAGCTGTACAAAGTCGTAGGCTGATTTTAAAAGGTATAATAAGGAAAGATAAGAGAACGTTCACGGCATTTGTAGACTTAAAAAAGGCTTTTGATAACATTGATTGGAGTAAATTTTTGACATTTTGAAAACAATTGGAATTAAGTACAGGGATAGGAGGGTGATCAACCATCTATACAAAACCAGACAGCAGTTACTTGAGTCGATAGACACGAGAGAGAAGCTGGTATTCAGAAAGGTGTAAGGCAAGGCTGCAACTTATCACCCATACTTTTCAATCTTTACATTGAACAAGCAATGAAGGACATTGGAGAAAAATATAAAGTGGGAGTAAAGATTCAAGGAGAAATAATTTCAACTCTGAGATTTGCTGATGACATTATCACCTTGGCTGACACGCCAGAGGAATTGAATAAGTTTTTGAATGGTATGCACTCCACCTTGAGGAAAGGATTCACGATGAGAATTATTAACTTAAATGTAAATCAAAAATATTGGAATGCAGCCGAAATAAATCAGAAACCCCTATGGACATCATATTGGCAGGTGAAAAGCTACAGAAGGTAGGAGACGTTTGTTACTTAGGAAGCAAAATAACCAGCGATGGACGAAGCAAAGAAAATATAAAACGTACGTTGGCTCAGGCAAGGGAAGCATTTCTACAAAAGAGGAGTCTGCGGACATCGAATATAGATTTAGGTATTAGGAAGTCATTTTTGAAAGCCTTTGTCTGGAGCGTGGCACTCTACGGTAGTGAAACTTGGACTATTGGTACAGCGGAAAAGAGGAGAATTGAATCGTTTGAAATGTGGTGTTACAGGAGAATGATGAAGATCAGATGGGTAGATAGGGTTACATATGAAGATGAGTGGGAGAGAAGGCATGTTTCTGGCGACTACTAATGAAGAGATAGGTTTGTAGGACACATACTAAGACACGCAGGAATAGCAAGCATAGTTATGGAAGGAAGGGCCGAGGACAAGAACTGTAGGGGTAGACGAAGGTTAGAATTTGTTAAACAGATTGCCTCGGATGTATGGTGTGGTAGCTATGTAGAGACGAAACGATTAGCTCTGGACAGGGAGCCATGGAGGGCTGCGTCAAACCAGTCAAAAGACTGAAGATTCAAACGCAAAGTATTTTGTTATTAACTTATCGGGGGTTTTCAGTATATAGCATGATAATATTTATCCTTTATTTGTGATGTTTATGTGTAGATTTAGCGGACGTTATGTTCTGTTGAATTTTCGGAAACTTTTCGCGTCAAAATCCGTGTTTATGCAGGGTTAGCAATTACCACGTGCTTGCTCTAGACCTCCCAGGTGACAGATGGGCGGCGTTGCCAAGCGTAATGACACGGTTTGAGAATTCGAGATGTTGATGCCTCGACCCTACCTTGCATAACTAAGTTTGCTATTCGTGGATGACTTAGTACATGTCCGACCAATCTCTCTCCTCTTCATTAGCAGTCGCCAGAAACATCTCTCCTCTCCCTTTCGTCTGAATACCTCTTAATTTCTTACTCTATCTACCTATCTGTTCGTCATCATTCTCCTGTAACACCACATTTCAAATGCTTCTGTTCTCCTCATCTGCTACGCCAACAGTCCCAAGTTTCACTTCCATAGAGCGCCATGCTCCAGACAAAGGCTTCCGAAAATGACTTTCTAATACCTAAATCTATATTTGATGTCAACAGATTTCTTTTCAGTAGAAATGCTTTCATGACTGAGCCAACCTACTTTTTATATCCCCTTGCCTTCGTCCATCACGGGTTATTTTGCATTCCAAGTAGCAGATGCCTCCTACTTCCTTTAGCTTTTCACCTGCCAATTTGACGTCAATAGGCATCTCCGTCGATAATTCTTTACATTTAACCGTCGGTGGGCGGAACCATACAGTCGGACACTCAAGTCCACATACAACCTAAAATTAACATATAAAGTCACAATCAATCAAGAGAATATTCTGTATTCACTTTCTGTGACATAAACAGACATGTTAGGAACGAAAAAACAACAAATATGCTGCTTACTGAATATTAGTTCCATATACGGACATCTTGAGCATACAAATGGAGCGTCGGTCTCGTACAAAAGTAAACATACACTGTATTGTTATTCACTTGCAGGCACGATTTAATATTTTGTATTTCCGCCCTTTGCTTCGATCACAGCTACCAAACGGCGAGGCATCGATACCACCAATATTTTTGTGTCCGTAGCTGTAAAGTTTCACGAAGGCTGCTTTCAAATCAGCTTTGCTTTTGCTGTTGTATTTTTTTGCCTATTTTCATTTTATGAAAAAATGGGCTTTTGAGATCACCTTTTGTCCGTGTGTGTGTCTGGCTGTGTGTCCCTCCCCCCTGATAACTTCTAAACGGCTGGAGCGATTTCAATAAAACTCGGTAAGATAATAGTACTATTTTGGTTGACCCCGACCGTGCCCTTCAAATGTTATTACGTCTCACCAATCCAACATGGCGGGTGTGCGAAATATTTCACCGGCATTCTATATCTCCGAAACTATTACTTATATCACCCTGAAATGCTGTACGCTGATAAAGGGGCACTACTAGAAGTGCACCTATGAGACTTTCAAAAACCTGGTAACTGCAAAACCAACATGGCGGCCAAGCGAAGTTGAAACATTTTAATGGACTTTTCTCGCGATATAACTATCTGAGCGCAGTGGAATATGGTATAGTAAATGTTTAAACATATTGTAATGCACTGGCATCTAATTTAGTTCAATTTTTTTATATAACTTCAAGATGGCGGCTGTGCAAATTTTTAAATTAAGCTTTTATTTCTTGTGTCGTAATCATGCGCTGGAAGTGTAAGTTTTAATAATGAACCAACGCAATAATTTTCCTTTAATAGTACATAACTCTATGGCCTATATAACAATCCAACATGGCAACCAGCCGAAATATTTAGACGGTTCTCAATATCTACGAATCTTTTACAGCAATCAAACTGAATTTTTTATGTTCATAGAGGCTATGAACATAAGTTCACCTATAGGACTTTCAATAACCTGGTGAGCACAAATCCAACATGGCGGCGACGCGAAATATAAATATTTAAATGGACGTTTCTCGCGATTTAACCATCCGAATGCAGTGAAATTTGGTACGATAAATGCTTATACAAATGTTAATCCACTGGCTTATAATTTATTTCAATTGTTTTCATAACCACAAGACGGCAGTTGTGCGATATTTTAAAATCTCGATTTTACTTCTTGTGCCCTAATAATGCGATTGAAGTTTGAATATTACGCGTACACAATGATCATCATGTAATAGTACATACCTCTAACACTTACATATATAAAAATCCAACATGTCGACATCTGAAATATTAGATGGTTCTCAATATCTATGAATCTATTACAGTACTCGAACTGACATTTTGTATGTTGATAGAGGCAATTAAAATAAGTAGGTTATATGAAAATAGGCTTTAGTTCTTCACGGAACTACTTGTTTATCCTACGGTTTAGTTCTCCCCACAGATGTTCAATTGGGTTGATGTCTGGTGAATGCAACTGTTTTGGTACATTTTAAAGTAGCCATTCTTGTACGGCAATGGCCGTATGCTTCGGGTCATTGTCTTGCTAAAACACCCAGTCTGTTCCGAGTTCCAGTTTTTCCTCATATTGTTTCAAATTCTCCTTTGAGATGGTCAGATACTACCATTTATCCATAATGTCCTCAATAAATACTGAATTTCCAACCCCAACTCCAGACATGCAACCCCACACGAGAATGTTTCCACCACAATGCTTCACTGATGGGACAAGATTTTTCTTCTTCAAACTTTCGTTTCTTTTTCGCCACACCTTTTGCTTTCCATCACACTGAGAGATGTTGAACTTACTCTCATCCAAAATGTGGAATCTTTATTTCGATGCAGAGTTGCAAAGTCAAGGCACTTCTGTTCATTGACCCCGCTTATGAACGGTTTCTTCCTTGCTGTTCGATTCTTAAACTCATGCTTGCGCAGAAGTCTTCGTACTGTGATGGGATGAATGAGATTTCCACTTGTATTTGCGACAGCTACCGCCAACTCCGTAGCTGTAATTCTGGGATCTGCATTCACTTTGCTAATGATGTGTCGGCGCTCCCTGTTAGATAATTTGGATGGTCGACTACTGTAGATCTAGCCTTGTCTTCTACACTTTCTCGATCATTGTAGTTTCTTATTACGGTTTGGACATTTGCATGGCTCCTTCTAACAATTTCCCCAAATTTCCGCAGTGAAAATCCCTTTTTACTGAGCCCAATTATATTTTTCCTCACCTCCACTGGTATTTCAGCTCTTTTTGGATCCATATTACGCGATCGAGAAGCCTCCGTGGCTTAGGCGGCAGCGCGCCGGCCTCTCACCGCTGGGTCCGTGGTTCAAATCCCGGTCACTCCATGTGAGATCTGTGCTGGACAAAACGGAGGCAGACAGATTTTTCTCCGGTTACTCCGGTTTTCCCTGTCAAAATTTCATTCCAGCAACACTCTCCACTATCATTTCATTTCATCTGTCATTCATTTAATCATTGCCCCAGAGGAGTGCGTCAGGCCTCGGCAGCCGGCACAGTCCATATCCTCGCCGCTAGATGGGGGCTTCATTCATTCCATTCCTGACCCGGTCGGAGACTGGAAGCAGGCTGTGGATTTTCATTTTCATTACGCGATCGAATTATGTATTGCAATACACGTCTACAGTATCAACAAACCACACGACTTTGTGTTCACTACAACGGCTCTCCTAGAAATGATGACAGACTCGACGTGTATAGTAGCCTCACTTTCCTGGTTAACGACCGGCTACTCAAACGTTAAGCATTAGCACGAGACGACAATAGCCATTATTTATGGCTGACAATTACCTGACGGTTCTTGACCAATAGGTTGCTTCCTCCATCTGTCCACGAGGAATGCAGACAAGGTGTTGCCGCCAGTCCTGTCTACCTGCTCGCCGGCCTTAAGCCGTGAATGCCTCTGCACCCCCGCAGATAAGAAATGTAAACATGGGTCCAGCTAGGTTTCAAAGACGAGCCGGTCGTTAACGAGGAAAGTGAGACTACTTTATGTTGACTTATGTACCGCAGTAAACACCTTCTATCACGCTTGTGGTGCACGATACCGGTCTGAAGACCTTGGTTTATGTTGTGGACGTGGACGCAGACATAGGTGTAAGTCCACCTCTGAGCTTCCAGGGTTGTACACAACATGCTACAAAATGGGGGTGGGTAGATTATAGGCTAAGAAATAACCCACCCACCAAGGGAAGATGATTAAAAAAAGGGAAGTAGGTTTTGGATTGGAGAAAAAGGATAGAAAAATAGGAGGAGAGTCCCACAAGAGTTGTAAATTTAACTTTAAATACCTTTAGGGGCAGTTGCCACTGAAAATTAACTCTCTGATACCTAAAGTAGGTACGAGCTTGGTCGAAGCTAACGGGAACCGCAGCTAAGACTTGGGCGGTTTGCCAGAGAAAGGCTTTAGTGTATTTCCTCCCAAGCATGCATAAAAGTACTATGGGGAAGGGTGATGGTCTGGCCAGACAGATAGTAAAAGCTTTATTCTGTATTAAAGATGGCATGAACTGAAGAAGAGTTAGGAAAGCCAGGATCTTGCCTAACAGTTGTATTTGCGAAATGATAAATCCAAAAACAAATATTTAATTTATTAAACAATTCAAAGAAGTTTAATGAATTTAATAGGTATGTAATATATATTTTGACAAACATAGTTCATTTGAACTTTTTGACAAATGGGGTCACAGACCTCTCAACATTTAGAAATTGCTCCAGGCAAATAATAATTCTTAAGGTTTTAAACCTGGTACTAAAATCTTGATTTTAAAAAGGCAAATGAAATGATTAAAGTTTAAACATTAAATTGAGTACAAGGAGTGTACTATAAGAAATGTCTGAAAGAATATTCTAGAGAGTATAACAACTTCGAAAATAACAATAAGGAAAACATAAAGAATAAAATAGAAGTTCCTACAACTTCTTATATTTAAACAGAATTACTTTATGGGAATTATACAAAAGAGGGCAGGTCACTTACTGTGAAACCTGAAGAGATAATCAAAAGGAAGGTTCTCGACCTCCTATATTTTAGATAGGAATCACGAGCCAAATGGGGCAGTTTCCATTTAGTGAGACTTAAAAATAACTCACACAAGAGTTGAAAGAATTGTTTTCCCTGATTTGAAGGGAGAAACAATGTAAGTTTGAAACGTGTATAAAACACGTAATTATACAGCAATTACTTAATGATAAACAAGCAAAATGGAAGGGCACTTCATAGAGTGACACCTTATTGAAACAGACCTAAATTTAAAAGTTTATTACGGATTGTTAGTAAGAGGTTTAGGAAAGAGAAATAGGGGATTGAGGAAAAATGTTCATGGCCTTATTTAAATATAAACGGACGATCGCGACGCGGTAGAAAGTTGAACAAGCACTAGTTTTCACTATAGTTGGTTGAAATATATGAAAAGTTCACTGTGGAAACACAAAGTTTATGGGAAAGAAAGTTATTGCAATGATAACTGGTTTCACTAGGTAGGCGAGAGTCTATTTCTTGAGAAAGTTGTAAATTACAATTAAATGCGCCATAGAAAATTCCAGCGGTGGACGAAAATTCACTATTGTAGTAATTTAGAAGTAAGATTCTTCTATTTTAAATAGCATTCTCACAAATAAGTGAGAAATACATGACGGCAGGACTTGCAGATAAAGTAAAAGATCTGGAAGGTTCCAGAACGATCTTAGTAGAAAAATGGGGCTAATGTATCCAACGGAGGAACTAGCTTGGTGAATTATAGACAGCGGGTATTAGATAATATCCCACGTAGTGAGAGGATTTCTCATTTAAATAGCTTAAGAAAGCTCTTTTCTAGTAAGGTTGGCTTGTACGAACAAAAGCTCAACATGGCAAATCCCACGAAGAATGATTTTTGCCCCAAAATAAAAAATCTCACACTGTCTATAAAAGTATCGTTAAAAGCACGTGAAAGTTAAAACCATGAAGATGAGGTTAAAACTTTAAGATGGTACTTATCTTGATTTCATGTTGAAAGTGAAGTTCCTATTGACGATAACTACTTTGTCAACATGGCGTAGAAGAGAGTATGCCTCTTGGTTTGAGGAGGCTGGCTCGAGAGGAGCCTTAACTGATCGAGTCAACTGCCGACTGAGAAGTGAGACCAGCTCAGCGAAGCACGGAGGGTCCAAGGAAGGGAAGAGAGTGGGGGTAGGAGACAAAAGGTATACATATCAGCATAACCAACTTATCAAAAATAAATGTTCTTCTTGATGAATGGTCTTCAAAGCGTTGATAGTAGGCGATACTAGCGCAGCATGGTGAGTAAAAAAGTAGACGTAGTCCTCTTGCTCAAGGAGAAAATAGCTGGCGATGGTAACAAAATCTGGTGGCCAGATGGATATGTAAGTCCTCTTGCACCAGGAAGAATTGAGTAGCTTCAGAGATTCGCTGCTAGATGACGCTAGGTGGGTCACAGAAGTTATATATCTAGAACAGACTCATGAAGACATAAGAGATTTGCCCATCAAGGAGAAAACAGAAGATCACTGTTGGTGTTTGACAAAGAGGAAGGAAGAAATGAACATGCAAGGAGCAATAAAAATTATATCTCAGGTACCGTGTATTCAAAGAATACACCATACTGGGGGGAAACACCAACAGAGAGCAAATAAGCAGTTACACATTTAATGGCAGCGAAGCGATCAAAGACAGTGGTCTTGTGATCGGGCCATTAGTGGTTAAGATTTTGGCCACCCTGACTCTCCCATCTCTTCCAGGATAACACTCGGTCACTCCACCAGAGATCCAGACTAGAGGGGGAGAAACATCCCTAACCAAGACCAAGTCTCCCACTTTAATGTCGGGACTGGAAAGAAACCACTTCTATCTCCGTTGCAAGGAAGTTAAATATTCCAAGTTCCACCTCTTCCAAAAAGAATTACGGAGGGCTTCAAGTTTACACCAAACAATAGGTAAATTAGAATCCCTGTAAGAATTAGGAAGGGGAGGAGGGGCAGAGAGAGAAGTGCGTGTAAGGAAGCGACCAGGTGTAAGTGGAAGGAGGTCATCAGGGTCATTAGAAAGCGGAGTTAAAAAACGAGAATTAACGACATCTTCAATCACAAAATAACTAGAAGCTGAGGGAAATAAAGCACTAGTAAAGATTACGATACGATGCGAAAGGAGAATTGACAAGTTTAAACAAAGCGTATAGAAACAAGTACATCTATTCAGGATAAGAATATACCAAATAAACAAAGAAACTATGCGAGTAGAAAGCAAGAACGCCGTAGGTAACAAACTAGTAGCCATAAACAATGACCTCAAGTTATAATGAGTATCAAAGGGGTTGATCAGAAAAATACTTAAGTCAGCGAGAAACGTGACGTGACAAGTATAAATGCAAAAACACATCGAATGTAAGGACGAGAAAAAACAAGTTTGTTCATCAATGAACAATAAGATCGCAAAATACACACATCAAAAAAAGTTTTGCATCACCTCGGCTCCCAGATCTCCGGCATATAGACGTTGACTGTGTATATTGTATCCAAGATACAGTCCCTTTGACTGTTCATAGATGTCACTAAAACTGCTCAAAGATGTAAACAACCATGCATGAGCAGAGCCTATTAGACGGAGGGGGTACGACAGCCGATCAGTTCCAGTCATTCCACCAGGACGAAGGTACGCTGCTCATGTTGTCTGTAGTTCTACCATGCCTAGAAGGTCAATACCGCAGTTCGATCGCGTCCGCATTGTTACTTTGTGTCAAGAAGGGCTCTCAACAAGGGAAGTTTCCAGGCGTCTCAGAGTGAACCAAAGCGATGTTGTTCGGACATGGAGGAGGTACAGAGATACAGGAACTGTCGATGACAGGCCTCGCTCAGGCCGCCCAAGGGCTACTACTGTAGTGGATGACCGCTACTTACGGATTGCCGCTCGGAGGAACCCTGACAGCAATGCCACCATGTTGAATAATGCGTTTCGTTCAGCCACAGGACGTCGTGTTTCAACTCAAACTGTGCGCAATAGGCTGCATGATGCGCAACTTCACTCCCGACGTCCATGGCGAGGTCCAGCTTTGCAACCCCGACACCATGCAGCGCGGTACAGATGGGCCCAACAACATGCTGAATGGACCCCACGGAATTGGCATCACGTTCTCTTCACCGATGAGTGTCGCATATGCGTTCAACCAGACAATCGTCGGAGACGTGTTTGGAGGCACCCTGGTCAGGCTGAACGTCTTAGACACACTGTCCAGCGAGTGCAGCAAGGTGGTGGTTCCCTGATGTTTTGGGGTGGCATTATGTGGGGCCGACGTACGCCACTGGTGGTCATGGAAGGCTCCGAAACGGCTTTACGATACCTGAATGACATCCTCCGACCCATAGTGCAACCATATCGGCAGAATATTGGAGAGGCATTTGTCTTCATGGACGACAATTCTCGACCTCATCGTGCACATCTTGTGAATGCGTTCCTTCAAGATAACGACATCGCTCGACTACAGTGGCCAGCATGTTCGCCAGACATGAACCCTATCGAACATGCCTGGGATATGTTGAAAAGGGCTGTTTATGGACGTCTTGACCCACCAACCACTCTGAGAGATTTACGCCGAATTGTCGTTGAGGAGTGGGACAATTTGGACCAACAGTGTCTTGATGAACTTGTGGATAGTATGCCACGGCGAATACAGGCATGCATCAATGCAAGAGGACGTGCTACTGGGTATTAGAGGTAGTGGTGTGTACTGCAATCTGGACCACAAATGCTGAAAGTCTAGCTGTATGATGGTACAACATGCAATGTGTGGGTCTCATGAGCAATAAAACGAGCTGAAATGTTGTTTGTGTTGATCTCTATTCCCTTTGTATTTAACGGTTCCGGAACTCTTGGAACCGAGGTGATGCAAAACTTTTTTTGATGTGTGTATGTAAGCAAAGTGCAATACATAAGCGCGTAAAGGATATGCGACGATGTTACGAGACAAGAATCGAAGCAATTGTAGAATACGAGCGTGAGTAAGTGGAAGACAAAAGCAAGCGCGGCCTTGACCCACATAGTACAACGAGATAAGGCATATAAATAGCTGAAAGAGTCCTTGAGCGGAACAAGTTTATTTTGGTGATGAGTTGAACGGCTTCTGTACTTGCAGAAGCGACTCACTAGACAATGGTTGGCAATCAGCCAGAGTTGAGATAAGAGAAACTTGCTTTGAACTTTGGCAGGCATACAGGAAATAAACGATAACTTGGCCTTCCTCAAACTTGTATACAAACAAGTTTGACAAACAAGCAGTTCAAAGTACACAAACAACACTTGTTGAATCAGCTGTAACTTAAAGCAGATATTCAGGTTGGACGGCATGCAGTCAATCGTAACTTGGACGTGAAAAAACAATTTAAAGCCATATGAAATAAAGTAAGAAATCAATTTCGCATAATTTTGAGGATCACGGAATCCGACAATTTTTGAGAGAAAAAAGCTTGATTCTTCCGAAAAAGGAAGTGAAGCCGGGACATCGAGAAGGAGTTTATGCATAAGAGTAGTTATTCTAGATGTTAGAGAATTCAGATTTTCAAGCGGCTTCCAATTGTGAGGGAGGAGCCGACCGTGGCCATCCTTCTAAATAGCGAAAGAAGTGAAACATAGCTTACAGCGAAGTGATGGTGACTGATAGCCATGGTTTTACACAAGGAGAAGATAGTTTTCGAGAAAGAGTTTAAGCAATTACCTGCTATAAAAAATGACATGAGAAGGTAAACTAAATAACACAAGGCAAGGCGAACTTGAATTGCCATCTTGTGCGGGAAGAAAGAAAAACCATTTAACCAACTTACAGAGGTAGCGTAGTTGTTCACGATGAGACATCGTTTCGGCAAGTGTTTTTCAGAAATATTGAGATCTGAAACATGAGCGTTCTCTTTTTCAGAAATGGGATTTATGTCAGCTGTAACGAAATGACATTGCGCTTTGGTTTGAACACTGGGATGCTGAATTTCACCAGTAATAACCCAACCAAAATCGGTGTCTCTGGCGACCACGGTTGAAGATAACTTGCGTGTTTGTTTGCGAAGGCACTTCCAAAAAACTTGGCACTGAAAAGTACATCAATGGGACCTTGAGCATTAAACTGAGGATCAGCTAACCTTAAGTGCGAAGGAATCTTTAATCCGGAGATATTAATACAGCTGCTAGGAGTGTCCTTGCCAATACTGGTAAGAATGAGGCAGTTTATGTTAAGATTGGTGTTTCTTTGGCAAACGTCTCTGATTTTCAATTTTGAAGACTGCAAGACTTGAGTTTTCAAATTGTCAATGCCAGATACATTGATGGGAGTATGCGATGACGAAAGACCTAGTTTTTTAATCAACGATTGCGAAACAAAGTTATGAGTTGAAGCGGAATCGAGAAGACCACGGGTTCGAACCCAATTTCCAAATTTATCTTGGATTTCGAATTGTACAGTGGTCAAAAGGGTTTGCGCACTGTGAGAAGTTTCGGCGTTAGTAATGCAGGAAGAAGCATTAGTTTGTTCGGAGCGGCTCTGCAAGGAGCTTGAAGAGGCAGGTACTGATGACCTCGATTTATCGTGAACGTGCAATAAAGAATGATGCGGTTTTTTGCAATGAAAACAGAGATTGGATGACGTACAGTTTGAAGAAGAATGCTTAGGTGACAAGCAATTGAAACAATGTTTGCTATTGAAGACAAACTTCCTTCGGTCTTCGACAGACAATTCTTTAAAAGATTTGCACAAATACAATGTGTGAAGCTTTTTACAGAGCGTGCATTTTAAAGATTTGTTAAGCGGCCTGATATGTTCTCTTGAATGATTGAAAGAAGAACGGGTTTGCTTGTTCTCGACAGATGGGGGCTGATGTCCCTTTGAAAAAGCAAGTTTTTTTTTTCAAAAATTTGACACTGATGATTCGTTTCGACCTTTTCGCACTGAAATGCGAGTGCTGTAAGGACTTGGCATCGGCTGTTAAGAAACGAGATTAAGTGTTCAAACGAAAATTCTTCCTTGCGAGCGAGTTCAATTTCCCAAGCCTTTAAAGTTGAAAAATCGAATCTTGATGTAGCCAGATGAATGAGTATGGTGTCCCATGTTTGGACTGGTTGCTTGAGTTGATATAATGCTCTCACGTTTAACTGTATAGAGTCTAAGAGGTCTCTTAAAGAGGTTACGTCATTAGGTTTGACGGCTGGCAAGTTGAACAGACAGCGGATATGACGACGACACTCAAACGTGAATTGCCATATCTCTCTTTAAGGAGATTAAAGGCGATGTGGTAGTTGTCTGCGCTTAAAGGCAGTGACTCCACCAAGGCTAAGGCCTCACCTTCCAAAGACGTACGGAGGAAGTAGAATTTATGAATGTCAGGAATCTCAGTATTTTCATGAATTAGGGAGCAGTAAAGTTCATAAAAAGAATACCATTCACCTTCCTGGCCGGAGAAGTGCGGTAGGCTTATCTTAGGAAGTAACGGTTTCGGTTTGTTCTTGTGAACTGAAGCGGGTGCGAACTGGGCCGGATTGATGACCCTAGTGTCCGGTTCTGAGATATTGCGGATCAGTTGGTGGGCCTTTGCAATTCCTTCAAAGTACAAGGGTTCGACCTCGTCCCGATCCGATTGAAGTTCTGGGCAAGCGGTTTCAATCTCGGTTTGAATTTGATCATAATAATCATAAGACCGTTCGTACAACTTAAGGCGTTGTGTTAGGATGTCTAAATCACACTCGGCGGGATTTAATTTGTTGACGAAATTTCTGAATCTAGTGAGTTGCCCTTTATAGGAAGAACGTCTAGCAATGAGAGTTTCATCTTTTTCAGTAGGAGCCATGACAAAGAGAATAAATTGGAATACAACTCACGAAACTGTAGAACCTTGGAAATGCTGTCAAGCTGGCAGCAGCAAATAAGTAGAAAGAACGGGACACACCAAAGGAGACAGGAGCGGCCTCTTTCCCGTTCACAGGCTTTGCTTGATGTGGATATAGCTGAAAGATCCAAAGCAGATATTAATAATTTGCAGAATATTGACAAATGGACTCTCCCGGGTTTCTGGTACCAATTTTTGGGTAGATTATAGGCTAAGAAATAACCCACCCACCAAGGGAAGATGATTAAAAAAAGGGAAGTAGGTTTTGGATTGGAGAAAAAGGATAGAAAAATAGGAGGAGAGTCCCACAAGAGTTGTAAATTTAACTTTAAATACCTTTAGGGGCAGTTGCCACTGAAAATTAACTCTCTGATACCTAAAGTAGGTACGAGCTTGGTCGAAGCTAACGGGAACCGCAGCTAAGACTTGGGCGGTTTGCCAGAGAAAGGCTTTAGTGTATTTCCTCCCAAGCATGCATAAAAGTACTATGGGGAAGGGTGATGGTCTGGCCAGACAGATAGTAAAAGCTTTATTCTGTATTAAAGATGGCATGAACTGAAGAAGAGTTAGGAAAGCCAGGATCTTGCCTAACAGTTGTATTTGCGAAATGATAAATCCAAAAACAAATATTTAATTTATTAAACAATTCAAAGAAGTTTAATGAATTTAATAGGTATGTAATATATATATTTTGACAAACATAGTTCATTTGAACTTTTTGACAAATGGGGTCACAGACCTCTCAACATTTAGAAATTGCTCCAGGCAAATAATAATTCTTAAGGTTTTAAACCTGGTACTAAAATCTTGATTTTAAAAAGGCAAATGTAATGATTAAAGTTTAAACATTAAATTGAGTACAAGGAGTGTACTATAAGAAATTTCTGAAAGAATATTCTAGAGAGTATAACAACTTCGAAAATAACAATAAGGAAAACATAAAGAATAAAATAGAAGTTCCTACAACTTCTTATATTTAAACAGAATTACTTTATGAGAATTATACAAAAGAGGGCAGGTCACTTACTGTGAAACCTGAAGAGATAATCAAAAGGAAGGTTCTCGACCTCCTATATTTTAGATAGGAATCACGAGCCAAATGGGGCAGTTTCCATTTAGTGAGACCTAAAAATAACTCACACAAGAGTTGAAAGAATTGTTTTCCCTGATTTGAAGGGAGAAACAATGTAAGTTTGAAACGTGTATAAAACACGTAATTATACAGCAATTACTTAATGATAAACAAGCAAAATGGAAGGGCACTTCATAGAGTGACACCTTATTGAAACAGACCTAAATTTAAAAGTTTATTACGGATTGTTAGTAAGAGGTTTAGGAAAGAGAAATAGGGGATTGAGGAAAAATGTTCATGGCCTTATTTAAATATAAACGGACGATCGCGACGCGGTAGAAAGTTGAACAAGCACTAGTTTTCACTATAGTTGGTTGAAATATATGAAAAGTTCACTGTGGAAACACAAAGTTTATGGGAAAGAAAGTTATTGCAATGATAACTGGTTTCACTAGGTAGGCGAGAGTCTATTTCTTGAGAAAGTTGTAAATTACAATTAAATGCGCCCTAGAAAATTCCAGCGGTGGACGAAAATTCACTATTGTAGTAATTTAGAAGTAAGATTCTTCTATTTTAAATAGCATTCTCACAAATAAGTGAGAAATACATGACGGCAGGACTTGCAGATAAAGTAAAAGATCTGGAAGGTTCCAGAACGATCTTAGTAGAAAAATGGGGCTAATGTATCCAACGGAGGAACTAGCTTGGTGAATTATAGACAGCGGGTATTAGATTATATCCCACGTAGTGAGAGGATTTCTCATTTAAATAGCTTAAGAAAGCTCTTTTCTAGAAAGGTTGGCTTGTACGAACAAAAGCTCAACATGGCAAATCCCACGAAGAATGATTTTTGCCCCAAAATAAAAAATCTCACACTGTCTATAAAAGTATCGTTAAAAGCACGTGAAAGTTAAAACCATGAAGATGAGGTTAAAACTTTAAGATGGTACTTATCTTGATTTCATGTTGAAAGTGAAGTTCCTATTGACGATAACTACTTTGTCAACATGGCGTAGAAGAGAGTATGCCTCTTGGTTTGAGGAGGCTGGCTCGAGAGGAGCCTTAACTGATCGAGTCAACTGCCGACTGAGAAGTGAGACCAGCTCAGCGAAGCACGGAGGGTCCAAGGAAGGGAAGAGAGTGGGGGTAGGAGACAAAAGGTATACATATCAGCATAACCAACTTATCAAAAATAAATGTTCTTCTTGATGAATGGTCTTCAAAGCGTTGATAGTAGGCGATACTAGCGCAGCATGGTGAGTAAAAAAGTAGACGTAGTCCTCTTGCTCAGGGAGAAAATAGCTGGCGATGGTAACAAGATCTGGTGGCCAGATGGATATGTAAGTCCTCTTGCACCAGGAAGAATTGAGTAGCTTCAGAGATTCGCTGCTAGATGACGCTAGGTGGGTCACAGAAGTTATATATCTAGAACAGACTCATGAAGACATAAGAGATTTGCCCATCAAGGAGAAAACAGAAGATCACTGTTGGTGTTTGACAAAGAGGAAGGAAGAAATGAACATGCAAGGAGCAATAAAAATTATATCTCAGGTACCGTGTATTCAAAGAATACACCAGGGGGTGTATGTAGACTTTAGTGTCCGACTGTATATGCTCCACTTTTTGTCCACCACTGGCGGAACCGTAATTATATATATGCACTGTTCAAATATCGCGCTGCAGAGGTCAATGAAGTACACGGAAGTCCTCATCAGTGGCGGCTCGTAGATAAAAGGTCAGGTGAAGAGCGAAACTCTAATTTCAGCAGTGCTTGATTGCTTTTGTGAATATTGACAATTCTTTTTCGTATTTTAATGCTAAAACATCAACTCGGTCGTCCTGAAAATGATTTTTGTGGTTTCTCATTTTCACCACCAGGCATATGCCGGGACGGTTCCTTTCAATAGGTCCATGGCCGATTTCCTTCCAAAACCCCTTCCCTGACCCGTCCTGCAAAGAAAATTCATGGCCATTGCCTGCATTAACAGACTTAATATAATTCCTTAAAGTTCCCACGAGTTACAGTAAAGTTTATAGGAACTCTCTTCTAGAGGTATAGAACAGCTCTAATTACAAGCGTCAAAATCTGCCTATTTAAAGTCGCATTGTCGTAAGTCGTGCTTGCAGAAAGTTTAGGGACAGGCCTAAATTTCGTTTGATGCACATTTGTCCCTAAAGTAAGAGCATTTCAGTCATTGTTTTACATGATGTTATTAGACAATTAACTTATATGAGGGGTTTTCATTTAAAATTTTGCTGCTCTAGCTCTAATACTTTTGGAGATGGAATGTTTTACCTTTTTGTAAACAGGGCTAAAAAACCTGTTTTTCCTACTAATAAAATGTTTTCGTTCTCAAAAACTGCTAATCCTATGAAATCTTTACTGCTGTTTTACTACAATATAGCAATCATAAACATAAAAATACAACCAGGGTAAAGAAATTACTACTCATTTGATCGCCTCTCTAACAAACTTTCTTCCTCGGTAATTTTGGCGGCAAAATTGGTAATTTTCGTTCCTTGATAACTTCCGATTGGCAACATTTCGAGAAAGTACCTACAGCCGATCCATCACAACCAAGACACGGAGAAAACAACTGCGTAGTCAGAATAGCTCGAAGTGTTTCCAATCGGAAGTTATCGCGCAACGAAATTGACCAATTTTGCCGCCAAAATTACCGGGGAAGAAAGTTTGTTTGAGAGGCGACCAAATAAGTAGTATTTTTTCCCATGTTATTTTTATGATTGCTATATAGTAGTAAAACAGCAGTAAAATTTTCATAGCTATAGGACTAGTAGTTTTTGAGAAAGAAAACATTTAAGTAAGAAAAACAGCTTTTTTTTAGCCTTGTTTACAAAAAACATTCCGTCTCCAAAAGTATTAGACCTGGAGCAGTGAAATTTCAAATGAAAACCCCTCATATAGATGTCTAATAACATCATGTAAAACGATGACTAAAATGCTGTATTTTAGGGACAAATGTTCATCAAACAAAATTTAGACATGTCCCTAAACTTTCTGCAAACACTGGTCTTGCATTTTCCCTCAAGGCGTCAGATAAAGTGGTAGTGTTTCTTTTGAGTGTTCTAATCTGTAACTGGCTCTTCAAATGTTTCTCTCTGTCTTTGTGTTTCTTCAACTCGCGCGTAGGCCTAATGTTTTGGAAATCACCGAAACTTGTAGATTCCACACACCACATTTGTTACTAAAAAGTAAGCAAGGCTAACAGAACAGGTTGTTTTTAAGAATACAACTACTGCACAAGCATGTGTACTGCTCGAACCAAGATCCCTTGCAATAAAGGCTATAAGATTTGCCGGTTTTCTTGATATCTTTTTAGTGCATAGTTCTATTAATTAATTTGGCCGTCCACAATTTAATAACTCCCCTTTGTCTTTGTCTTCGTCTTTCCACCTACTGAAGGGAATTTCTAATAAAAGTAATACCGTGTCTTTCACTGGAAATATTATTACACTAAAAGCCATCAACTTTCATCAACAACAGGGTAAGTAACGTTATAAATAAATACTATTTATTGGGAAAATAAATACAAGCTTCAGCATAAAAGAAAAGAAGCCTGACGCAATGCCAACTTTCATCAACTGGACTTGACGTATTGCCTTGGAGACACAGCAACTTCTTCACTCGACTGTCTAACGGCAGGTAATGACGTCACACCCGATGTCAGGTTGCCATGGCAACGAGACGAAATTTCTGACGTAAACACGTTAATTCGTCTCCTGCAGATTCCCCTCCAAGTTACGACAGCACAATCTAGCGACAGGGAGTTCAACTGGCACAAGGCCGTCATACAGCCTCCCCTAGTAAGGTAATCTGTGCAGCCTCCCTTGCGTACCATCTTGCAACGGACTGTAGAAATAACAGTACACTACATGATAAAATAGCGCAAAACGATTGCGACATTTGCATTAAATAAGAAAATATAATGTTTATCTTACGAGATGGCTAGTGAAGAGGCTCTTCACTCCCTTCACCTGAATAGCCGCTACTGGTCCTCATAGATGGCGAGAGCTGTATATTTCAAACTTACCCGTGTACAGATTCCCCTCAGCAGATCGGTAGGATTTTTTCCTGGTAGTGACAGCTGATAATTACGTATGTTGCATGACGCAACCTTCGTGTCGTGGTATTTGCTGTATTTTGGCGGTTTTTGGATATAATGGCATCAGAAAAACGAGTTAGTGATGTTGAGATAGTGTCAATACTTAATTATTCAGATGAAGATTTATCAGATTTTAGTTTTAGTGGCTCTGAAATGGAAAATTCTTCCTACAGCTCATCTGAGAGCAACGACGAAATAAGCGACACGACTGGTGAGCGAGCAGATAACTGGACAGACGTAATAGGGATCGAGGACCCACAAATACCATCCCCATTCAGAATCTTGATCAAGGGCCAATATTACCGACTGTGCTAAGGCATAAGACCATAAACCCTGCTGCTCCGGACTGAATAGACAAGGGGGTTCGAATCCCACCGTCGTCCATCCTTGAGTTAGATTTCTGTGATTTCCAATTTTCAACCCCGGCAAATGCGAAGACGATTCCATCTAATAGGCCCTGATTACATCCTTCCAACTCCTTGTTCAGTTTCACTTATTTTCATATATTTCATCTTGCATTACCCACTCTTTGAGGTCTGTGTCAGGAAGGGTATCTGGCCGTATGAACCATTCACCGCGTAAATATTCATCGCATTCCAACCTCAAACCCGTAGAAATGGAATACTAAGGAATAGACATACAGTGAGCAGCAAAATTTGAGATCAGAAGGTGCAGTGTCCCTTGTGCCATTCTTCAATTGTCAGACACTCCAAATTTTATATTGTCTTCAAACACTTCAACGATGGATTTCCAATCCAGGAAAAGGTATGTAGATATTTTAAAGCATATTTGCACGATTTTAGTTACCAATTTGTATGGAAGTTTTGTTTTACAAAATCCTTTGCCGCCTAAAGCCATAAACTTCTGCCGCCCGCGAAGGGTTAAGCCGTGCTGTTAGTAAAATTGGCAACACTGGACTTAGGCTCTAAGGTGTGTAAACGAGTCACCTTTTGTTAATCAATATAGTTTATTTTGACAAGACAGCATTTAAAATCAGTTCGCAGTTGACACACGTGAAATTTCTCGTAGTAAATCAGACCTGCTGAAAGTTGTAGAAGTGAGTATTTCCCGTTTTAAGTTGTATGTGTAAACAAAGCCTGGTAATGAATTTAACAAACACATTCTTCACGAACATTTCATTAAAATATTTCAGATGCCTAGGAAGTATTGTGTGCCTGGCTGTAAGGCAAATTATGACAGCACTATGAAAATAACTGGTTATATTACTAAGTTTTGATCACTTACAACGTGGGGGACTTTCAGTGCCTAGTAATTTAGTATTGGGTGTATATCTTCATGTGGCCTTTATATTCCCGTACATTATGGACTGCGCTCAATTGGCAAGTGCTTTTTTTTAAGATGGTATATTGGCTTTCACGGCCAGTGAAATAAATTTCAGGAATTTTTCTAGGTTGAGGTTTAATTCACTGACCGTGAAAGCCAATATACCATCTTTTTGGAAGCCTTCATAGGGAGGTTATGGCTGCTTGAGCTTTTAGTTCTCGCAGTAAAGAGGCGCAGGTGCGCTTCATCAAAAGTGAGGTAGTGCGCAGTTCGCAACTCCTATGGGGGTCCGGTCGGGGACACCAAGATCCCGCTGATGAGCCAGTTTGGTGTCCTAGGCGAAACACCACACAAGACACGGCACAAACCTAGAAAAATTGCTGAGTTTTAATTCACTGGCCGTGAAACCCAATACACCATCTTCTTGGAAGCCTTCATAGGGAAGTTATGGCTGCTTGAGCTTTTAGTTCCCGCAGTAAAGAGGTGCAGGTGCACTTCGTGAGATGGGAGGTAGCGCGCAGTTCGCTACTCCTGTGGGGGTCCAGGCGAGGATACCAAGAGCCCGTTGATGAGCCAGCTTGGTGTCCTAGGCGAAACCCCACACAAGACACGGCATAAACGTAGAAAAATTGCTGAGCTTTTTTTAAAATTAAGTGACCAGTGGAGCATATTGTTAGACTGTCAACATCAAGCTTGGAGGCCTATTGTGACTATGATGAGTGCATCTGTGGATAAAAAGTGAACGATTTATTATCAAAGGCCGTCTCTAAGTTCGTTACAATAATTTTAAATAATTTTTCTGAGCGCACCAATGTCGGAAGTGAGCATAGTGGCAAGAAAAGAAAACTTGATTGGGACATAGAGGTACAGTGCAGCAGTTTATTATTACCTTATCGGGAATTGACAGTGCATAGCATGATGTTATATCTCATTTATTATTGTGATATTTATGAGTAGATTTAGAGGACGTTATGTTCCGTTGTATTTTAAGAAACATTTTGCGTCAAAATCCACGTCACCCCAATATCTGCAAGCCAAATGGCTGGGCAGCGGTCGCTGCAATAGGGGTTTCTGATTTCTTCCGGCTGCATTCCATAATTCTTGTTTTACATGTATTCATTTCCATCATGAATTCTTTTCTCAAGACGGAGTCCATACCATTTAAAAACTCGTTCAAATCCTCTGGTTAATCGGCTAAGATGGCAATGTCTTCAGCAAATCTCAGTGCTGAAATTATTTTTCCTTGAATCTTCACCCCTACTTAAAAATGTTCTCTAATTTCCTTCATTGCTTATTCAGAGTCTGAAAAGTATGGGTGATAAGTTGCAGCTCTGGCTTACACCATTCTGAATACCAGCTTCTCTCTCGTGTCTATCGACTCGAATAACTGCCGTCTAGATTTTGAACAGATTGTTCCTGTCCCGGTACATTATTCCAATTCTTTTCAAAATGCCGAACAACTTACTCCAATGACGTTACCAAAAGCTTTATCTATGTCTACCAATGTCATGAACGTTCCCTTATCTTTCCTCATTCTACCTTCATAGATCAGTCTAAGACTCTGTACAGCTTCCCTTGTTCTAACGTTTTTCCTGAAACCAAATTGGTCTTCACCCAACTTGGTTTTTATCTGTCTTTCCATCCTCTTGTAAATTATTCTAGTCAGGATCTTTGAAATCAGAGGGCACCTCACCTGTCTCATTAATCCTACATACGAAGTGAAATAGCCTGATCAGACCTTCATTACCTATGCAACGTAGCAACTCGAATGGTACATCATTAATGCCTGGTGCTTTGTTCCTGCTCAAGTCTTTTAGTGCTTTATCAAATTCAATCTCAATATTAAATCTCCTTTCTCATCCTCATCAATTTCCTCTTCCTTTTCCATTACATGATTCTCATGCTCCTTGTTCCTTTCTGTCCCGGAACGATTCCTGTTACCATGCGGTAGCCAGGAGATTCTCGCTGGTTATGGTGTTCGGTTTAGCAGAATTCAAAAATAATACGTTACACACACACATTAATATTTAAACTATATATTTACACATATATCTCAACTAAATACACTGGCTGTAGCCGTGATGGCCACGATTTAATTCGGTCCCTTTCAAGCCGCGCCATGCTTGTCCTGATGTCAGTCAGCCATGTGTTGCATGCCTCGAGCAGCCTGGAGTCGCGCCAGGTCACATGATCACGCGGCCGGCCGACAAACCCAGAGACAGGGCGTCAAGGAAGTGCTGCCGAGACAACGCAGCGGAGCACTGAGAACTACCAACACTCCTTACGTCTGTACCAACGCTCAAAGTAAGCTTTCCATCTCTCAACCTTTTCTTCCTTATCAGTTAGAGATTTTCCATCTAAGTCCTTAATATTACAGTACATAAATCATATTTACCCCAAAGGTACTCTTAATCCTTCGATAAGCTCTATCTATTTCTCTTACTTTCAAACACTTCTATACTTGCAAATTTCTTTTTCAATCATTCTTCTTTCGCTTCTTGTTTACCTCATTTGTCAGACGTCTGTATTCTGTTTTCCCCCTTTCGTCTCTTGAATTCTTGTGCTTCCGCCTTTCGTCCATTAATTCTAGTAATCCACGGTTTTCTACCTATTATTCCTTTGCTACTAATGTTTTCTTCTGTGGATTTTGTTATTTCATCTTCAAGAGTGCCCATTCTTCTGCAATTGAAGTTTGCTCATGGTTCTTCATTGATTATTCCTTCGTCTCTAATATTCCGTTCACGTCCTTCTCTTTCAGTTTGTCTATTGCCCACCTTTTTGGCTTTTGGTTTTTCTTCAACTTAAATCTGCATTTCATAACAACCAGATATTTTGTCAGCTCCAGAATATGTTTTGCAATCCAAAATCTCATTTCGGAATCTCTGCTCCTTGTCGATTTGGTAACGTCCTGTATCTCCTGGTCTCATCCATGTGTATATTCTTCTATTGTGGTTATTGAATAATGTGTTAGCTATGACCAACTCATGCACGGTGCAGAATTCCATCAGCCTGCTCTCTTGATCTTTCCTTTCACCTAATCAGAGTTCTCCTACTATCTTCCTTTCTCTTCCTTTTCCTACCACAGCATTCCTATTTCCCATTACTGAAATAGTTTCATCACTCTTGACAAACCTCAGAATTTCATTTATTTCTTCATAGACCTTTTCAAGATCTAGGCAAATAGACTTGTACCACTGTGGTGCACTTAGGTTTTGTATTTATGTTAGCTACGATAATCCGTTCACTAAATTGCTCATAATATTCGACCCACTGTCCAAGTTTCATAGTCAATATGAGTCCTATCCCCGTGTGGCGGTTGCTATATTTAGTGCTAATGGTCCTATATTCTCCTGACCAAACATTTAACGAGTCGCTCACTAGCGAAGTGCCCTATTCGCCGGGCGAAATATCTGAAAAAATATACCCGTTTGCAAAACGGAATTTGCAGCTTCGTCCGAGAACACCAGCCATCTCCCGCGTTGCGTTCGAATGTTATGAATTTTATACAATTATTTTAATTTTATAAAGTAGTAAAAATCAAAAATTCGTAAATCGGTCACGGCCAAAACTCTTACTCCCGATAGCACTATTACTCTTCTAAAGTGTTATGTTTTTCTTAGTACTTTTTATGTATATAAGTGCAAGGTGAAACGGATGCATCCGACCCGAACTCCAAGCCAGTATTTGGAGAATAGAGGTGCCAGGAAGGAGACCAATTGGACGTCCTAGGAAGAGATGGACAGACCAGGTTAAGGAAGGTTTCATGAGGAGAGGATTAACATGGGATGGAGTGGAAAGGGGAAAGCTATACCAGGACAGGACTAAATGGAGGCATATCGTGCACTATGTTCCTGCCCGGTTCGCTGGAAGGATATCCTGATGATGATGTATTGTGCCCATTCAAAGCACAGTGATAAGACTCGAACCCGGGGCTTAGGCCAGAACAGACATGTAAGTAGGGAAATGTGAACCCAGACATGATTGGGAAAATCCAAGATCGTAGGCTCATGGAAAATAGTTGAATTTAATGGATTCACCAGTATAAAAATAATAAACCAGGTCAAGGGCAAGTTGGTCTTCTACATATAGTATAATATTATTAAAATACTTGATATTTGGGAAGAAAAGTACACTGAAGTAGGCTGAGTCCACAGAGTCAAGCAGAGTTGACAGGATACAAATGGCTCAGAATTTGTGTGAGGAGCAGACAGTCTCCAAAACATACAAATGTCAATCTCGGGGATTATAAATTATCCACAGGGGGGAGCCCCGAGTTGACGTCAGCTGAGCCTGAAACATAGTGAGGAGAGCAGTGGGGGAGATTAGGACCGCCCACTTCATCAATATCTAGTGAATGGTACGATGGATTTTTAAATCGAAGGCATTGTTAAAAAGTGAAAAATTGAACGCTACTTTAGAGACCAAATTATCAATTAGCAAATTAAAAGTGGAGGAACACCCTTTTGAAGCGCGCGTATAATTTGAAGATGCTAGCCAAAATTCCCCTAGTAAGCGTCAGTCTCAGCGTGACCCACGCCGATGAGATATTATTTAATCGGCTGATCGGATTAAACTCTGAAATCAGCGTAAAATTCCACATTGAAAAACGGATTAAATAGGTCAAGATTGAAGTTATTTGAAAATTGAAGCTCCTGATGGGAGTGTTAGGGACTAATTTGCGTCTCAAACTATATATAGCCCGATGCGGAGATCCACAACACAAGTTTATAGACCACCGACAAGGTGGGTCCACGCTATTCTATGTTCCGAAAAGGGACGCTCATATAATTCGGGTGAATTAACAACTTATATAGTAAACAGTCTAAGGTAGAATACGCAGTTCACAAGTATAAAGAGGCGAGGTCACGCCGCGACAGTTATTGGTAAATAAGAACAGTATCATCCCATAGGCCTCCTGGTCACCGATGGATTGAATTCCCCTTGAGAAATGGTCCGGCATTTGTTATAAAATCTTTGTGGCACCATCCCCTTTGTTTCAACACTCCCTTGAAACCATGACCGTACTTCATCTTTCACCGAGGCCATGAATCACATTTGACGGGCAGGTGCCCTGTGACAGGAGGTATGTTGCGGGGAAAGTAGTCCGGCCTTCTTCCGATGTGTTGGCGGACTGGAATGGTGCCAAAGCCGGTGATGGACTTAAAAATGTGTTGCTGCTCTGTCGCTCACTAGCGAAGTGCCCTATTCGCCGGGCGAAATATCTGAAAAAATATACCCGTTTGCAAAACGGAATTTGCAGCTTCGTCCGAGAACACCAGCCATCTCCCGCGATGCGTTCGAATGTTATGAATTTTATACAATTGTTTTAATTTTATAAAGTAGTAAAAATCAAAAATTCGTAAATCGGTCACGGCCAAAACTCTTACTCCCGATAGCACTATTTTTCGACAAAAATGAAATTTGAATGTCTTGCATAGGTTGCTCTGCGCAGGAAATTCTGTTTCGGACTAAGATAATTTTTGGTGCTATTTCGCTCACTTACAAAGTGACATAATTCGTCAGGGGAAAATTACGAAACTCTTAACACGTTTGCCAAACATTATTTGCAGCGTCGTCCGAGGAAACCATGCATCTGCCGCACTGCGTTCGAAAGTTATGAATTTTTAAAATAGTTTTCCATTATTTAAAAATAGTAAATTTCAATAATTCGAAAATCAGTCAAGACCAAAATTCTTACGCCGAAGAGCACTTAAGAGAATTTTTGTTGCTCTGTCGCTCAGAGATGGCCTTCGATGGCTACTCCTGCCGCTTACCCACTATTTCGACGAATGGCTGCTCCCGCCATTTACCCACCTTTTTCGACCAATTTCGATGGCTACTCCCACTGCTTACCCACTATTCTGACGAGATGGATGCTCCCGCCGTTTACCCACTATTTAGGCCACTTAGCCATATTTTTGATCAGATGGCTGCTCCCACCGCTTGCCCTTTATTTGGCTTCTCCTAGCGAATACCCACCTTTTCGACGAGATTCGATGGCTACTCCAGCCGCTTATTCGCTATTTCTCCGAGATGGCCTCTCCCGTCATTTACCCTCCTTTATCGACGAGTTTCGATGGCTGCTCCCGCCGCTTACCCATTATTTCGACGAGAAGGCTAGTATCGCCACTTAACCACGTTTTCGATGAGATGGCTGCTTCCAGCGAATACCCACCTTTTCGAAGAGATTAAATGGCTACTCCCGCCGCGTACCCACTATTTCGACGAGATGGCTGCTACCGCCGTTTACCCACCTTTTCGATGAAATTCAAATTTTGAGGAAATTCGAAAACCACTATTTCGACGAGAACCCTGCTCCCACCAGTTAAGAATATTTTTGATGAGATGGCTGCACCCGCCGTTTACCTACCTTTTCGATGAGATGGACTGGCTAGAAGTTCAAATTTCGACGAGATTTGAAAACCACTATTTCGTCGAGAACCCTGCTCCCACCGGTTAAAAATATTTTCGATTAAATGGCTCTTCCCGCAGTTTCCCCACCTTTTCGATGAGATGGTCTGGCCAGAAATTCATATTTCAACGAGAACCTGGTCCCACCGGTTAAGAAAATTTTCGATGAGATGGCCCACCCTTATTAGAGAGTAAGAACAAATCCCTTGATGAATTTTCAAAGACGAAAAAGAGTGTCAAATAAGACAGGATAAGAGTCCCTCGATGAGATTTTTATCAGCTATTAGTTTCGTTAGATTGGGCAAGGCATGAGTCCCTCGGTGGAGTTGATGTTTTTACCCATTTGAATGTTGAATGGGGTAAATAAAATGTTCCCACGGGGAACTCAATAATTGCCAAATGGAGCAATGGAGCAGTATCACTCGGTGTACTTTGGTTAATCAGGCACTTGATAACTGCATTCCCGTCCAGCAGGAAGAAATATGGCCGTTTGTAAGTTCCAGTTTTAGATAAACAAAAGTGCCCCCATTAAATTGTTTGGAAGATACACTGGATGCGGTACTTACCTTTGGTATGCATTGAGTAAAACTTGCAGACAGTGAGGGAGATCGCCTTCACACAATCACGATATTATCATGGAAGAATACTACTAGGAAGTGAAGCTCCCAAAAGGCCAATGGTTATCACTTTCTAATTTCGATCCTCAGCTGTTACACCTTACTGTACTCATGCAATGTACTGTTATCATTAGCATTAGATTTGTCTTCTTCTTTTTCCTCTAATGTTGAGAGCCGAGAGAGAGGAAAACACCAATGTCACCAACTGATTTCTGTTTCTGTTGTAAACGTCCATGGTGATGAATTCTCAACTTGTAAATGTAATATAAAAGAAATCTCGTCGACCATCACTTATATTGTTCGAAATGTCATATGGCAGAAAGACATGTTCTGCTTATGGTCATGTGTGCTTGTGTTTATTAGCAGATTTTGATACTCATGAGCTTTATTGTTTCATTCCGTTGCAGTATTCTTAATTCAATATATCTTTTAGCTAGATTATTAGAATAGTCCGGTGATGTACTCTGAGAGCCCAACTTAACCTATAAGAATGGGACAGGCTTTTTTTTATTTATTTAACCCTAGAATACTAACATAATTGAATTAATGCCTAATACTAATAATACATTAAATTTACGTATGGTACATTACGAACTTTGGGCTAAGGCACCAATTAGTTAAATGGTTGAAATTAATATATATTTCGTATGTAACACTATTTACATACACTGAATCCTCTGTGAGTGTGGTCTTTGAGGTTTAATATGCTAAGTTCTTAACCCTGCGTAAGTGTGGCGAAATATTGAACATGATTCGTGTGGCCGGTCTCTAAGACCGGGTATTTTATTTTGTTTATTTATTAAATTGTGAATTGTAAGAATAGATCAGATTTCACACAAAATGTATTTATTCAAACTCACAGATGGAAAACAGACTTGCAAGTAAAATCAGACCCATAGAGATAACATAAACAAAGGAAAAAATCAGAAAAGGGAATCCCAAGTAAAATCAAATTATTTAAATAGCAAGAACGACAAAAAAATAATTTGATACAAATATATCATACCTATAGTTGTGTCAGTTTTGGAAATGTGGCACATAATAAATCTCTTCTAAGCCTGTGGCTTATGAAGTAAGGTCGCCCGTAAACATTGCACATTTATTTTGAAAATTCATTCACAGTCTTTGCATAATACTTCTATGTGCCCTAGGCACATGAACTTATTGCGCTATCTACAATACTATTTTGTTTTTCTGTTCTGCTTCCAAGTACACGTTTGACATCGTCCAAAGAGACGTACAGGCCAATCATCTTGTATCCTTTCAAGCTTGCAGACGACAGCAATCCTCTCACGCAGAAGGTGGCTTAGTAAAATGCTCATTCCCAACCCTGTGATAAATTTTCGCCGTACTATATTCTGGGTTGTTGCGTTCTGACTTATAATAACTTGACTGTTTGTGCCAGCAATGTTTATGAGAGAATAAAATACCACAATGATAGGCCAACGTCTTGTATTTCTGGCCCAGCATAATTTGCAGAGAGCTGGTCTACGACATCGACACTGCCTTTAGTTTTATTGTAGTCCAAAATCATATCTGATTTCTCTGTTTCTTCATCGACTAAGTCATCATCGTGCATCGATAAAATTAGTAACACATTCTTTCGTTTGTTAGGAATATATGACAGACGAGTACAATCTTCATGAAATCCAAAGATGTTGGATGGGGTAGGCCTGGACTGTCCTTGAGTGAATCGAGGTGGAAGCTGGCGCATGATTTTTCAAATGGTGCCTAGCAGCATGAGTTTGTACTGACTGGTCAAGATTTCACAGCTCAACGCTGGTGAACCAGTTGTCCGCTGTAACGTTTCATTCTCGTCCCGGAAATGGCTGTATTAGTCTCTCCATTGCATTCTTCGGGCTGTTACAGCATACTGTGATCCTTCTGGCTGTTTTCCAACGTAGACTTCCATTTTTTAAGTATAAAATACCTTTGCATCACAAGGCATATATACCTTGATGCCGTACTTGTTAGGTTTCGAAGGTCTGTACTTCTGGAAATCAGCCTTTCCCTTGAAACCTAATAGCATTTCATCAATTGTAACAAACTGACTCAAGCTGAAATATTGTACACACATGTGAACAAATTCGAACAGATCACGAATTGGAGCCAATCTATCTGACAGTAGCCTCTGCTGCCTGGTCTCAATATTGTCAAAACGTATATGGCCAAGTAGGAAAGAGAAACATTGCTAAGACATAACTAGCCGAAAGATTTCTGGGAAGTTTCCATCTGTAAAGAACAGTTCTTCTAAATTTAACCTATTGGACTTCTTTACTCCACTCAAAATTAGAAGGCCCAAGAGAGCTTCCATGTCATTACAGTCGACCTCACAAACGTGATATTCTTGATTATATTTTCTTTTGCGTGAGTGATAATATGTTAGTTTGTAAATTTTACAATAATTTCCATTATCTCTCGATCAAAGAAATGTCTCCAAACCTCGAGAGGATAGGTCTTTCCTCTAACTGATCCTCTGACACCTGGAAGGTGCGTTATAATATTCTTCTGACTTTTTCTAATATTTTTGGGAGGGGGATAAATTTTCCGCTTCGTGTAATCCCTACCATAATAAAAGTAAAGAGTCTTCACATCCGTGATAATAATGACGTCGCAAGGATTCTGCATCCTCATTAGGATTCAAATCTCGTTCACTTTCCGAATTCTCTTCTCGAACTTCCAGCACGTCCTCTTCGTCATCTTCTGAAGAATCATCATGTTTCCGGTTCAGAATCAGTGGAAATAGTTTCAAGTAGCCTTTGCAATCGTTTTTGTTCTCTTTCATAGCCCATTTTACCTAAAATACAGTAAAATATAAGCTTGAACAAATAGTTCGATAACTCTTCAATATGAAAGCAAAAATCATCTCAAGAAATAAGCCATAATAAAAATATACTAATTACCTCATAGGTACACTGAACGTAACGCAAAAAGTGTTGCTGGTCTCAGGAACCATGTCGTAGTGAGTTGTCACAATGGTCAATTTCCCATGACTGGCAATATTAGTTGCACGTGCGGGGTCGCAACAGACGAAGGTACAACAAAGTACAGCTTCTTAGCCTCAACAGTCGGAAATTTAAATAGCATTGTTGTGAGGCCCGGAACAAGAGACCGTGCCACACTTATGCAGGGTTAAATACAAGAAATACAGAAGTCGTTTACTTTGACGTAAATAGCAGTATGTAATCTCTCCAGCCCTATCTCTAGTTTTTATGAGGTTGTTTTTATAATCCCTCTGAAGTGATGTCACATATCTACATGAAATTCCCTACCTCTTTGTTATTGTCATGGAGAAACCAATATGTTGTTAAATTCAAGGATAATTTCAAGGCAATTCCTTGTCCCATGATTATGCTTCTAGAACTGATAGTCATTAATAACAAAAGCATTGACATCACCATAGACCAGCAGAAGCACTGGTGGAACAGATATAGAGGGAATTCTAAGCAGTTAAATTATTCATACATGTAAATTTTACATATGATAGTATTGTATGCTTAATCACTTATTTACATAGGTCCCAATGAGCCAGAGCTCAAGTACTGGGAGCAGCAGAAATAACTCTCGAATTTCAAACATAAATAACACAGCAACGCAACACGAAATTTACAAATTTATTGCGCAGTTTAAAAGAGGAATGTTTGCCATTTATGATATCTAGCACCCTTATTGGCCACAGCGCTTAACCAGGTATTATTGTCGATGTGCGTGTGGCCTTGGAGAACATGTGCATCACCTCGTCTCATCAGTCGCTAGCATGGCCTGTTTGAAAGGAACTGGTTCGAGTGTTAAAGCGAATCCATGTGGTAGGCCTCGTGGCATCAGAGAACATCCATGCAGTGAGGCATTCCCTCCTCAACGTAAGCACGCACGTGCTATGCGACTCTCAGATCGCACCGTATGGAGACTTTTACACACCGCTATGAAGTTCCGTATAAAATGGTGGGTGTGCAGGAACTCTGTGAATGTGATTGGGCCAACCGCAGAGCGTGTTGTGAGACTATCCTGGAAGCTGTGTCAACTGACTCCAGGCTACTGGAAAGTGATGAAGCGCACTTTCATTTGTCGGGCTACGTTAGTAGACAAAATTTTCGGTACTGGTCCGCAACCAGTCCTAGACAGAACCTCCACAGCGAACGTGTGACTGTTTGTGCGCTGTCCTTGATTTTAGAATTGTAGACCCTTACCATTCTGAAGAGAAGGCCAAAACTGTGACAGTAACATCTGCACGTTAAGTACGACTTATGGAATCCTCCTGTGTTGTTTCAAAAATATGGTGCCACTGCACCTGTGTGCACACTGCCGCAAAGGTTTCTGAATTAGAAAAACCATTTGGTAGTAGGTAGCATACGAGTAGTTTCAATAAATGATTGTCGGCCAGCGAATCGCTTCAGGAGAGTCCTGTAAGCGTTCATATACAATTCCGCCAATTGCGATGAAACTTTGGTGAGTTGTTGTGCACACTCCCACCAATTTTTCTGAAAAAGTAAATCCATTTTACATTAGATGGCACACGAGTAGTTTCAACAAATGCTCACATGGTCAGCTGTATGTGGCGTGCTCATGCGTCGGGAAACCTTCGAATTTATTTATATATGCACCAGACAGAAAAACAAAGAATATTGTTTATCCGACGGCACTCCAGTAAACGTAATTGCAATTCAAACACTTATTCTTATTCTTTCTTGGGCTGGCTGTGTGGCTCAGCGGTAATGTTCTTGCCTGCTGCGACCAAAGTTGCAGGATCAAATCCTGGTACAGCCAGTTGGCATTTGAGGGTGCGCAAATGTGAGGGGGCCATGTGGGTAGATTTACTGGCACGATAAAGACTTCGGGCCAAAATTCCATCACCCCGGCATCTCTAAAAGCCGCAGTAGTTAAAAGAGACGTAAAACCAATAACATTATTATCTTCCATTCTTTCTATCTGTCTGTGGGCTAGCCAGTATAATATAAAAATAATTTTGTGAAAATTACATATTTCTAAATAGTTGGTATTTGTATATTCCTGTAAATTAGTCTGAAATATTTTTCTTTAAAAACATCTTGATATGGTCTATGAGATGAATAAAGGCTCTTCGCGGAGTGGTTGGAATATGTACTCTATTTATCTTCTTGCTCCAATGGAAATTTTGAAGTGATATGGAAATGTTTACGGTCCTTGATACTATTATCTATGAACAACCTCAACCTCACAAAGATACTCAAACATCCTGTAAGAAAATTACCTCTTGCTCTCAGTCATCCATACAGTCCCAAATGTTCAAGAAACATTAACATTATTTACAGAAAATTAAAAACTATCTACAGTAAACAGAAACCTGGAGACACATAAAATGTGTACAAAAGGGAAAAATTTACAGTAAATGAAAAGCTAGAAAAAAGTACTTCCAGAAATGGGAAAAATTATATATACGGAAGCGACATTCGAGGATCTAAAAACAAAAGATTGCATTACTTCACTCGCTCGTACATTCAATCGAAAAATCAATCAACTATTCATTCTTCCTCATATTCAATCAATATAACAACAAACCAATCAAACTCAAATAGAAATGAACACAATATGCATTACAAAATATTACAGCTCATCTTCTCATATCAGTTGACGGGGAGCCAAAGTGAATATTAGCAGTCCTGTTACTCTTGATCAAACTGTATGTTGACTGCAAGGGGATGAGACATGAATTTTTGTGAACATTAATTCTCAATCTGACCCTATCAAACTTCTACTTCTGTTTTTGAAAATCTCACATGCATTGACCGGGAATCGAACCCGGTCCTCCTTGGTGAGAGGCAAACAGCTTGATTGCTGCACCTCCATGCCCTCGGTATAATTTTAAGGTGGTCTGTCTAATATCACAGCAAGATGGGGTGCACAAGGACCTTTCTGCATATTGTGCTTGCATTAAATTATGGTGTAGGCCTATTTGTTCTAATTTAAGTTAATGGCATTCCCCACTTCGTGGCATTCTTTTTCTTCTTCTACTTCTTCGCCTTTTGAGACACATAGGATCACTTTAACCAACCATTCGTTCGTCGACTTGTAGGAACTGTACGAGCCTTGCGGTCCTCCCAGTACTTCTTCATGCGTATTGATCGTCTTGCCTTTTCTTGGGCGGAAAATATTCTTGTTGGAATTTTCTTTCTTTGTGAGTGGACAATGAAAAGTCATATTTTTCTTCGTGACATTCAATATGAGTTCCTAAAATCAAGGCTTCAGGTGCATTGAGGTGGCTGGTAAGGCCTATTATACTCCTCCAGAGCAATGAAGAATGTATTATTATTAAAAAATAATTCATATTCTGCCTTCTGTGTACGTATTGAGACTTTAGATCCAGATGACTTGGCTGTGCCAAGACATATAATATGGTCTGAGGGCTGAGACTAGATAAACTCAATCTCATGATGCAGAACTGAGAAGAGATGGGTTCAGTTTCCATCTTAGCCAACCTAAAAAACTTTTTCCCACCTCTACCGGAGGTAAATGCTGGTGTGGTTCCTAAATTAAGGCCATGGCCACCTCCTTCCAAACCCTAGCCTCCAATACAAATTCACTTACAGCCTCACAATGACACAGGTTGTCAGACAGATTACACACCAACTACATGGGGTTACATGATCACAATGTCGCAAGGCCCCTTAATGAATGAACAATATTACAGTATTAAGAGTGGTATGTTAACTTAATATTTTTCTCTCACAGGTTTGCAATGCACGTGGCTCTACCATTCAATGACAGTTCTCTACTGGGGAAATGACTTCATGAAATTCAATGTTGCTCTTTTTATGAAAATGTTATGTGGATTATATTTCTTTAAAAAAATAGAAAAGAAGAATATATACTATGTGTAATACAGCATATTCACTTATTTTTGTCCCGATATCATTCCTTCAGAATTCCTTATGCACATCCTGATTCCTTCCAGTATCATATTTCATTCAACAGTAGTTAATTATTTTATGCTGTATAGTGGTTCACGATGTAGTCACGTCCTAGTTCGTGAACCATGGGCAACAGCTGAGTAGCCTTGTAAGGGGTCCTGACAGTCTGGATACCAGTTACTATGGAATGAGTGGGCATCTTGGACATATTCTGAGTCATGGCCCTCCTTGTGCTTAGGTGGCTAGACTACCCAACTCCCTTGTTTATTCCCTGAGGTGAAACTCGTGAGGCCCTGTGTAAGTAAGGCTAGCAACCTGCTTCACGTGCACTTCTTAAACCTGCTAAAAATGTCTTGAGAATGCCTCGGAACTAAGGGAGTGATCAGGGACTCCTTGGAAACGAACGAGCAATAGATCGGGTATTCGATGAGGTGCTATTAATATCGACGGGGCTTATGGAAGGAAGAAAGTAAAGCTAGCTGAGTCAGCAATTAGGAAGTGATTGGATATTCTAGAGATTAGTAAAGTTCAGATAAAGAGAGCTAGAGAGGAGGAAGTAGGAGATTACAAGGTGTACCTGTCAGGTGTAAACCGAGACAGGGCAAAGTAGGGTTGTATGTCAAGAGAACCTTAGAGCGTAACATAGTTATTGTGAGGTATGTAAATGAACAATTAATTTGGATAGATTTGGAAATGACAGGATTGTTTCAGTATACGCTCCAAGGGCTGAATATGACGAAGTAGTCAGATTTTATGAGGCTCTGAGTGATATGGTAGTGAGAGTTGAACAATAAAGATAGTGTAGTACTGATGGGAGATTTCAATGCTAGAATAGAAAATAGGACCGAGGGGTATGAGCAGGTAATGGGTAAGTGGGATGATGATAGAGAAGCGAACACCAATGGAGAATATTTACTAGACTTATGTGCTAACATGGGGTTAGCTGTTGCTGACTCGTTCACGAAGCACAAGGAGATTCACAGATACCAAGTCGATAATACACTATATCATTACTGACTTTCAATTTATAATGTAATGAGAGCAGCCAATGGCCAAAATATACATAATCAGTTAGTACAAAGTCGTAAAAGAAATCTTCAGCACTACTGCTTTTCAATACAAAGTTCTCAGTCTTTTGTGCAAATTTTCTAAGTGAAATGCCATGTCCTGTGGTTCGGATTCCACGTAAAAAGGAGGTCCCGTGGCTCATAATCACAAGATTCACGGTCACGTAAAACTACAATCGTCCCTTTTTTCTTTTGTGCAAAACACTCTTAGGGATTCTCCTCGTTTATGACACTTCATGACGTGATATCTTTCACATTTTTCATTGCACTTTTCACATTCGCAGTCCTTGTAACGTGTTTTTCGAGGGGTTTTTATGCCACTGGCATAAGTCAGTAGGAAGCCATTCTCTATTTATTTACGCGGCAAATTGTTCAGCCAAGATAATTTTTCATGTTAATTTATTATTATTATTAATTTATTATAATTATTATTAAGATTTTTTCGGAGCATTTTATAAAATTATAAGCATACAGATAGGTTTTCTATGTCTTAGAAAACACTATCAAGCAAATTATTACGAACGACAATATCATAGAAAATTATATGATTACGGAATTTAACGGAGTTTCGTCAGTTAGGGTATATTGAGAGACATGAGTCACTGGAAATTCAGATACGGGCTGATTCTTGTCAAGAAGTATTACGCAAGCGGGGTTGCAGCGTCAAGAAAAGGCGGATAGTTGGAACGGAACCCTCCCGCCGAGTGTAAGGAGCCAGAGGAGGGGAGTATAGCGGCGTGCTCAGCCAATCAGTGGAGACCACGCAAGCTAGAAGTCGGGACTGGAGTGGGGATGCGGCGGGTGCATATATCGTTCAGCGCTCCGTGGAACAAGGACTATCTGTGTAGAACTTAACGAGTACGGTTGCACGCGGGAGTCGCTCCGATGTTCCGTGGATTGGAGGACTAACTTTTGTAAAACTTAACCAGTGTGGTTGTACGAGTGTTTGGGTCCGATGTACGGACCATAGAATTATCTAATCTACCAGAATATCATCAAATATCGACAAAGATGACGACGTCCAGGAGACTGTGGGAAGCTCACAGCATCATCCAGTACGAGGGAAAGGCTTCGGCCATTTCCAGTGGTAAGCGCGAATGACGCAGAAATACGCAATCTCTCGTTTCTCTTTGTTTTATATTCAATATTTCAGTAACTTCATAGCTTGGGAATAAGAGTAAAATCAATAATTTATCAGACTCCGTTTTCACGTAATTTTCTATCGGTAATATTAAAATCGCAACGCTCCAATTTAAATTTTAAACTTATTATTATTATTAATTTTGCTATACTTGTTTTATAAAATAAATTCAATTCTTTTACAATGCAATCTTTGCTTTCAGTAGGTAGCATTAGATATAGACCAATTCCTTCTCCTGATACAATTGTTTGTTGGGTTAATGATCAAATCATACCACGATCTGAGTAAATAGATTCTTGAAGGTGTTCTACCAGAGCTAGACGTTGTTAAATACAAATTTAGATTTCAGCATTGCATTGAGGTCTTGGCGCCCATTAAAACAACATAGCTTAGGCAAAGGAAAACAGTTACATTTATCACCCAACAGTTAGGGGCAGCCAAAACGTTACATTTGTCGCTACCAATGTCGCCGACAACGTGGGGATGAAAACCTAATAACATTTGTGGAAGGAGAAGGGTATATATTTCTGTGCCTGTATTTTGGGGGTTATTTGTCTTTATCAGTGTATATCATTATGGGGGATGAGAAAGAAAAACAGAAGAGGTTACGTAGTGGTCATCAACTGGAGAGTGATGATACGAGCAGTATGTCGAGTGATGGTAGCACCGGGGTAGCGGAGGTAAATCCCGATACTGAAACAGGGAGTGTAGGCGGCCAACCAGAATTAAAAACTTTACTTCTCGAGTTTGTGTATCAGAACAAAGTAAGTAGCCTAGTGATGCCTTAAATGCAAAGTTAGAACAGAATAATGCAAGATTAGAACAAAACAGTAGGGAAAATAAAGAAAGTACAGACGCTTTAAATGCAAAACTGGAACAAAACAACGCTAAACTAGAATAAAACAACGCTAAACTAGAACAAAACAGTAGGGAAAATAAAGAAAGTACAGATGCCTTAAATGCTAAATTAGAACAAAACAGTAGGGAAATGAGTGACAAATTCGAACTGATTAGAGGTGAGATCAGGGGGGTGATGGAAGAAAAGGCTAAGATTATTGCAGATGTAGACAGAAAATTAGGAAAAGTACAGGAGGAGTTGGAAATTAGAATCAGTACACAGGCTGAAAATTTAAAAGAACTAGTGCAACTGGAAACACAGCAGGTCAAAAAGCAATTGGGGGGAGAAATTGACAAAATTCAGGTAGCTACTAAAGAGGTTAAGGAACAGCTGGGGGGTAGAATTGAGAAAGTCCACTCACAAATAGTTGCAGAAGTAAATGATTTAAGAGAGAGTAATAGAGAGAGCATTAGCAAGATTGAGGAGAAACAAGCAAAGCTATATGATAAAGTAGAAGAATCAGAAGGAAACATTAAATTAACAGTAAACAGTATTGAGAGGAAGGCTGAGGAGAAAATCGCAGAATTAGAGTAAAAATTAAAAGCTAGGATCAGGCAAGAGAATAGTCAGAATAGGCCAGTTTTTGTGAATAGCACACACAGGGAGGTAGAACTGGGTAAGTTCGGCAATCGACAGGGGTGCCCAATGGAGTTCATGAACACTATAGAAAATAAATTCGGGGAGAGGTTGGAAAATGGTAGTATTGAGTGGTGCCAGGTAGTTGAAATTTTAGAACAAGTGTTTGTGGGGGAAACGAGGAATTGGTTTGCTGTCTACAGAGACAAGTTTACTGATATCAATGATTTTAAAATGAAATTCTGTGAAAAGTTCTGGAATGAGGTTATTCAGTCGCAGCATCGTGAGGGAGTAGTGTGCGGTAAATATAACCCTAAAGGAAGCTCCACCATGACCGAATACTTTTTAGGGCAGGTATTAGTGTGTAAATATCTGGATGGCTTGAAGGAGGAAAGTGATGTGGTAAGGTTGCTACTTAGGCACTTTCCCTATAGGATCAAGGAGGCTGCTTGTATCCAGAATGTAAAGACTATATCACAAGTAGAAAATTTGTTAAGCACATTTGATGCACTAGGGAGAGGGGGTTATGAGGACAATTTCAATCGGAACCAGGGTAATAATAATAATAATAGACCTAATGAAGCCAGGCATCAAGAAGTTCAAGGGAACGGTGGCGAAGGGGCCAACGCTCAAAATAGAAATAATAATAATCAGCTAAATCAGAACAGAGGAAATGGCTATGGTAATCAGTATCGAGGGAGGAACAATGATTTCAGGGGAAATGAAGGGAGGAACAATGATTACAGGGGAAATCAAGGGAGAAACAATGATTTCAGGGGAAATCAAGGGAGAAATTATAATGACAATAATTACAACCAGAATAGGGGTCAAGGAAGAGGACAGCCTAGTGGTAGTAATATACAGCCAAACAATGACAACACAGCCCAGAACAACCAGACCAGTTTAGTAGTTAGTAGTACTACGGCCAGCTGTAGCGGTTCTTTAAACGCGAACCAGGCTGCGAAGTAAGGTCAAAATCTCAGTCTGTAGCATGCCCTGTCCATACAATTATACAGGAACCCTATGACCTAAATGTAAGAAATGAATTATTACATGAACTAAATGATGAAGGTATTATTCAGGAAGTGGTTAGTAAGAGCCCCATAGTTAAATTTAACGTGTCCGAGGCGTACACAGATGTTTTAATTGATAGTGGTTGTATGAAGAGTTGCATAAGTAGTGCATTTTATGATAAAATGAAAGGAACTGGAGTAAATTTTGAGGAGATGCCAATTAAAAGCACTTTTGTTATCACAGCTGTTGGGAAGAGGTCCAAAGTAATTTCTAAGCAAGTTTTAGTAGACATTAAAATTAATAATCATGTAGAGAAGCAGATTTGCCTTGTAATTCCAAATTTAGTATTCAGTGTTATCTTGGGTTCAGAGTGGCTAAGTAGAGTGGTAACTTATGTTATGATGTAGGGAGTTTGAAATTTAAATGGAGAGATTCTGAAGTAGAAGTAGCGTTCAATGACCATATTCAGAGGAGTAGTATTGTAGGTGTGATTTGTACTTTAAATGAGATATCGCCAGCCGTAGAGCGGGGTTCTCCATGTTTTGTGGGCAGTGTGATTACGAACGGTAGTCTAAAGGACTCGTTACGTGATGCTGCATTTCAGGGAAATATAGAGGATGAACAGTGTGTTCGGCTCTATGATGTGTTATGGTGTAATAGGAGAGTTTTTGAGGATCGCATTGGTATGGCCAATTGCTATACACATTCATTGAACGTTATTGATAGGTCAGTATTCACACTACATAGATATCCTGTACCTTTCGCTTATCAGAGTGCAGTTGAGGCACAGATTAATCAGATGCTTGAAGATGGGATTATTGAGCACTCTAACAGTCCATATGTTAACTCTTTGATCACGGTACCCAAGACCGACGGCACGGTTCGTATTTGTTTAGACGCCCGTTTGGTTAACAGTAGAATTAGATCAGATCAGCTGAAATCTATGTCAATAGAAGAATTAATGCAAACATTTGAGGGGAAGAAGTATTTCACTTGTGTAGATTTGAGTTCCAGTTTTTGGCAAGTGCCACTTATGTACGAAGATAGACCATTTACAGCTTTTAGTCATAAATATAACCTTTATCAATTTTGTAGAACACCTTATGGGTTAAAGAGTAGTTCAGCAGCTTTAATTAGGGCTTTAAACATCGCATTAGGGGATGACACAGGAGAGTTTGTAACCATTTACATAGATGATATGGTAATTAGTTCACGCAGTTTTGAGGAGCATCTACGTCATTTAGATATAATTTTTCAGAAGTTAGATCAGGCAGGGTTCACTTTGAAGCTGTCTAAGTCGTCATTCTGTCAGTCAGAAGTGACATTTTTAGGTCATAGAGTGTCGAGTAGAGGTGTAACACCAGAAGAAAGTAGGGTTAATAAGATACTTAACGCAGAGGTGCCACAGAATGTTAAACAGTTAAAAACTTACCTGGGAATTTGCAACTTTTTCAGGAGGTTCGTTCTTAAATACTCTGGGTTGGTAGAACCATTCAGGGAATTGCTTAAGAGTGGGACTCGGTGGAGATGGGAGTCCAAGCATGATCAGGCATTTAGAGCGCTGAAGGAAGGTTTTGAGAAAGCTGTAGTGCTGAAATATCCGTTAAAAGATAAGGAATATGTGGTTATGACAGATGCTTCACATATAGGCATTGCTGGAGTATTATGTCAGAAAGATGATGAGGGTAATCTGTGAATTTTATCTTTAGCCTCGCGAGGACTGACAGCAGCAGAGAAAAGATACACGATTACTGAGTTAGAGCTTTTAGGTATTGTTTTCAGTTTAGGGAAATTTAGAATGTATTTAGTAGGGGGGAAATTTGAGATCCACACAGATCACCATGCATTACTGTATATGAGAACTTGTAAACTCAGTTCTAACAGAGTTAGTAGGTGGATTTTTGCTCTGCAGGAATACGAATTCACAGTAAAATATATTAAAGGTAAAGATAACATTCTTGCAGACATGCTATCGAGGGACACTAATTTATGTAGGGATTATCCTGTGGTTAAAGCAGAGGACGGTATTTTAATATGTGCATGTGTGAACAGTAGCAACAGGACATCGTTACATACACTGAGAAATATGCTAGTAGAGCAACGTGATAACGTTCATTTAAGGGAGCCACTTGCAAGGTTGGAAGCAGGTGACGCAGAAACATTTATAGTTTCCAAACGTATTGGGAAAACAGCATATGTGCTGGAGAATAGTGAGGGAAACAGATTATACGGGACGTATAATATACATAGTCTACGAAAATATGTGTCATAAAGTGAGTGTGTTTAGCTGGCGAGCCAGCCTATCAAATGAGTAAGTGTGGTGTTTGGTGCGTGGAAGATCTGGTCTTCAAGGCAGGCGTATCAGAAGTCGCACAGGGGGGTAGTATGTAAGTAAATGAGAGTTTTTAAGGTACAGGGAAATATGACGGGATTGTCGGATGCTCTTGAGCACTAAAATGTCTCGATACACCAAGGCCAGAATTTGGTAGCGCTGGTGAATTCCCATTTGCCTCCAAGAGATGGGTGAGCGCTTGAACAGGGTATTTTTGCTTAAGGCGTCCACGAGGCAAAAGATGGGCCATCAGAAGGCGAGACAGTCCTTCATGAATCTCATACATATCAGCACACGTGATTTCTGTTTACGGCCTCGCCATGTAAGATTTGTAAGTGTGTAATATAAGGTAATTTGTACAAAGGTATTATTTGTGTGAGGAGAACTGGTCTGTGATGAGAACTAGTATTAAGTAGAATATGGTCTACGGGAACTTAACAAGACAGGGCGATTACGGCACAGAAATATTTGGTGTTATATGTAATGCGCATTTACTGTTTTTTTTTTTTTCAGAAGTCAATATTAATTTCATCTTTTATAAAGAGAGATCAAGTATTATGGTCACGAGGCGCTGCCACAATAGTGTGATCGTGTGCTCAGTGATAAGTGAGATTAAATTTCACCATAAGGAAGGGACCTCCAGTGAAATTAGGAAGTTCTATGGTGATATAAATATATCAGAACACCTTCAATGCGTGTGATATGACATCATAAATACATAGTGCTCACACATTAATTATGTCTATTTCTCCAACATAGAGAAATTTGAGAGGCGGAAATATCCGTGGAACACTATTCTATGTGAAAAACATTGGACTGATTGCAAAGTGCAATCCATAGTGACAACAAACTTTGACGCAAAGTGCGTAAAGAAAAATTATGAGTGTGTATATCTGTAATTTAGGGTGATTTCATTTATGTAATATGTATTTTGGATGGGGATTATTAACGTGTCTGGGATAATCGGATAATGGACCGTCCTCACGGTAAATCATCCGATGATCCGAGGCGAATATGTAACGTGTTTTTCGAGGGGTTTTTATGCCACTGGCATAAGTCAGTAGGAAGCCATTCTCTATTTATTTACGCGGCAAATTGTTCAGCTAAGATAATTTTTCATGTTAATTTATTATTATTATTAATTTATTATAATTATTATTAAGATTTTTTCGGAGCATTTTATAAAATTATAAGCATACAGATAGGTTTTCTATGTCTTAGAAAACACTATCAAACAAATTATTACGAACGACAATATCATAGAAAATTATATGATTACGGAATTTAACGGAGTTTCGTCAGTTAGGGTATATTGAGAGACATGAGTCACTGGAAATTCAGATACGGGCTGATTCTTGTCAAGAAGTATTACGCAAGCGGGGTTGCAGCGTCAAGAAAAGGCGGATAGTTGTAACGGAACCCTCCCGCCGAGTGTAAGGAGCCAGAGGAGGGGAGTATAACGGCGTGCTCAGCCAATCAGTGGAGACCACGCAAGCTAGAAGTCGGGACTGGAGTGGGGATGCGGCGGGTGCATATATCGTTCAGCGCTCCGTGGAACAAGGACTATCTGTGTAGAACTTAACGAGTACGGTTGCACGCGGGAGTCGCCCCGATGTTCCGTGGATTGGAGGACTAACTTTTGTAAAACTTAACCAGTGTGGTTGTACGAGTGTTTGGGTCCGATGTACGGACCATAGAATTATCTAATCTACCAGAATATCATCAAATATCGACAAAGATGACGACGTCCAGGAGACTGTGGGAAGCTCACAGCATCATCCAGTACGAGGGAAAGGCTTCGGCCATTTCCAGTGGTAAGCGCGAATGATGCAGAAATACGCAATCTCTCGTTTCTCTTTGTTTTATATTCAATATTTCAGTAACTTCATAGCTTGGGAATAAGAGTAAAATCAATAATTTATCAGACTCCGTTTTCACGTAATTTTCTATCGGTAATATTAAAATCGCAACGCTCCAATTTAAATTTTAAACTTATTATTATTATTATTATTAATTTTGCGTTACTTGTTTTATATAATAAATTCAATTCTTTTACAATGCAATCTTTGCTTTCAGTAGGTAGCATTAGATATAGACCAATTCCTTCTCCTGATACAATTGTTTGTTGGGTTAATGATCAAATCATACCACGATCTGAGTGAATAGATTCTTGAAGGTGTTCTACCAGAGCTAGACGTTGTTAAATACAAATTTAGATTTCAGCATTGCATTGAGGTCTTGGCGCCCATTAAAACAACATAGCTTAGGCAAAGGTAAACAGTTACATTTATCACCCAACAGTTAGGGGCAGCCAAACCGTTACATTTGTCGCTACCAACATGGGGCAATAACTAACGTTACATCCTTGGCAGGGTTTTGGTAAGTCTTCTTTCGTCATTGTAATGCAAACCATGGAGCCTGGTGGGCATGTGTCGCAACTCATAGTTTGCCCTACTCCAGCCTCTTGATGTCATGACAACTGACTTTCAATTAAGGAATTTCAGGGTATTTTTTACTGAAACAGACCACAAACTGATATGGTGTGATCTATTTGCAGATGGATTATAGTTGGAAATCTTCGGGATAAGGAACTTGGCAGAAATATATTGATATGATTGATGAAATATTCCAAAGAGTAGAGGGTAAAGAATTACAACACAATGAAAACGAGAGGTCAGAGAACAAGGATGTCTTGGGAAAATTGGGTAGAGACTGAAAAAAAGCACACATCCTGGTGAAATGGCATAGTGAATTTGGCTTGTAAATGTCAAAGAATGCTTAAAAAAATGGCTCCAAACTAGGAATCCAGCAGACAGCTTTATGCAATAGAAAGGAACAGACCAAACAAATAATAGTACAGCTAAAAGGAAATGAGGGGGGAAATTCTAGGCCAAGTGGCAGGAAAGCTTTTTTGGAGTGTTATAAAGAATCTTAGAAATGGAAGGAAAAGAGAAGTGAAAAGTGTCTGGATAATTCAGGGGAACACTTCGTAAATACTAAGGTAGCATTGGGAGGAGGGCAACAACCCCTGGCACTATACAGCCCATGACGGGCTAAGGCCGACCAAGCGACCGCTGCCCCGCCATTCGGCCTGCAGATATTGGGGTGATGCGTGATCAGCGCGTCGGGTCCGGGAGGAGGGCAACAGTACTTTGAAAATTTGCTAAATGTAAATGTGGCAGATTTTGAGATTATGCAGGAGTAGAATAAGAACAGCATTCACGGTTGTGGAATTAGGGAGGGTGGTTACAAAGCGGCAGAGATCTGCTAAATTCAGCCAGAAATGGCAAAGTATATTGGGAAAGCAGGGATGAAATGGTTGCATAGGATAATAGAATTGGCATGGGAATTAGGAAAGGTACCCTCTGGACAAAATCAGAAATCAACCCAATTTAAAGCAAGGTAACAGGAAAGATTGCAACCATTATAGAGGCATTTCTTTGATAAGTGTCCTGAGCAAAGTGTACACAGGTATTGTAGAAAGGAGAGAGTGATAATTGGGCGAGAGTAAGATGGATGAAAACCAGTGTGGCTTTAGACCACAACGAGGATGTCAAGATCAGTTTTTTAATATGTGTCAAGTTATTGAGAAATGCTATGAGAGGAATGGACGTTTGTGTTTTGTAGATCTAGAGAAGATGCTGAGCATCCTGAGGGATTATGGTATCGAGGGAGGGCTGCTACAGGCAATCAAAAGTATTTATATTGATAATCAGGATGCAGTGAGAGTTTATGGTAGGATTAGTTATTGATTTGAAGTTATTACAGGAGTGAGGCAAGGCTGTAACCTCTCACCTCTACTGTTTATTATGGACCATTTGCTGAAGGGCGTTAACTGACTGGGCGGGACTCAATTAGGTGGAAACCAGGTAAGTAGTCTGGCTTATGCTGAAATGTAGGGAAAATGGCATGGAAATCAGCATTTCAAAAACAGGTTACGTCTGTAGGGAAGAAATGCAAAAAATAGAATGAAAAATGAAAATCCACAGCCTGCTTCCAGTCTCCGACCGGGTCAGGAATGGAATGAATGAAGCCCCCATCTAGCGGCGAGGATATGAACTGTGCCGGCTGCCGAGGCCTGACGCACTCCTCTGGGGCAATGATTAAATGAATGACAGAGCAAAAAATAGAATGCTAGATAGGAATTAAATTGAAGTAGGTAGACCATTTTAAGTACTTGGACTGTATATTCTCTCAGGAAGATAGTATGGTGAAAGAAATTGAGTTGAGATGCAGAAAAGCCAATGCAGTGAGTTCTTGGTTGCCATTCAGAGTATTCTGCAAGAAAGAAGTTAGTAGAGCTATGAAGCTATCCCTATATCGCTCAGTATTTAGACCGACCTTGCTGGATGGAAGTGACAGCTCATGCATAAGCTAGAGGTAACTGATATGAGGGTAGCACGAATGATTGCTAGGACAAATGTGAGCATTGGCAGGGAGGTACTCATAATTAAGAGATAAAGACTAAGCTAGAAATGGACACGCTAAATGAAGCTGTTCGTATGAGCCGACTCAGATGGTGGGGTCATATGAAGAGAAGGGGAAGAGGATAGATTACCTAAGAGGTTAATGAGTTCAGCTGTTGAGGGTAAGAGAGGTAGAGGTAGTAGGTGTGGTTAGATTCAGTGTTGAATGGTGCTGAAGCAGAGAATGTCACAGTGTTAACTGCTAATAGGGGATCTTGGAGGTGACATGTCTGCAAACAGAGGCTTGCAGGCTAGACTGGATGCTGAAAGGCGAAACAGTTTCAAATTAATGTGTAGTATTGGCAAGGGCTTTAGTTTGCTGTGTGCTCCTTTCTTGATATGCTGATAATACAGTGTAATAATGTAATCTGTAAGTTTCGTCAATACCTGAGGTGACCTAAACAGTTGTTTACTTGAGGCCATTTATGTTCTCGTACCATTGGATTAAGGTATTGCATATCTTATATCCCTGCCAACGGGCTAGAAGCAATCTCACTACTGCTAACACTGGTGGCAACTAAACCACACTTCTACCTGTCTGGTATTATAATATAACATACTACTGTGGAATAGATGATTGACTTACTTGCAACTAGTGTTCCAAGGCCATGGGTTCATAGCTCGTCTTCAGCTAAGACTTATGAAAGAAAGTCCCATGATATAAAGGAACCTATTTGAACCCGTACAACATTTAAAAGCCTCTTCAATGGCATTTGTCAAAATCCAACCTCCAAACTATAATAAAGAAAAAGTAATTTTCTGTCACATATTACGATTACCAGGGACCAGGATACTCAGACAGCTATTCCAATACTTTTGGAAAAGTAAAACCAAAAATCATTGGTTCAAAGAAGTCCTAGATGATCTAGATCAGGGCCATTCAGTCATTGTGCTCTGAGAGCGTGGCCGCGCTCGGGGAGCACTGGGCAATCAGACTAGCACTCCTCCCCCTACCACCACTACACTGTGGCAGCGAGGAGGCATGAGACAGACGGGCACTGACTGAATATGTACGTAAAGTCGTGCGACCGACGCCATTTGTGGGATTGTTGACATCATACTGATACTGCTCTTTTGCCACTAAAAAATATACCGCATATACAAATCTAATGGCACTCCGATGTATGGAATGTGCAGGAAACGAACGCAAGTGTTAAGTAAAGAACATTGTGATCTATTCCAAACCAAAATTCGAACATATTAGAGAGGAAAATTCAACAACATTTTACCAATATGAACAAATAGTACAGACCTTGAGTGACTTTTTCTCTGTCGTTTTTACGAGCTTTTAGTTTTGGAGAATACAATCTCCTCCAATTTGGGTACAATATTTCTGGACACAGCTATTCGTAAACATTTGCGCTAGTTTCTATCGCTCAACGTCACACGATGCTTACGTTTGGTAAGCTTAAGAACCGCAAAGAAACGCCCACAAATGTAAGTTGAGCTGAACATTGACAGAACTTAACATGCATATTTATACAAAAGGGGGTATTCTTCTTGCGGAAAGCGGCTGCTTCACCACTCCTTTTTTTTTTGGTATGATGTTCATTCATGACCACTGCAAAACTGATTTACTTACACGCTGTTAATAAAGTGCATTGGACTAGACTGATTCAGTGAACACTACCGACTGATGGATCGGCTGCTCACTTCGGCGCGACGGGCAGACCGCTCGCTTAGCCAAGCTCCTCCCACCACGACCGAAACTACCATCCACCAAAGCTCTCGGAGCACTGGCTTAGAGCGCGACCGGAGCGCTGTGTGGATGGCCCTGATCTAGATGAATTAGGCTTCACAATGCAACAAATTGAACACTGGGAAGAGAAGAGGATCCTGAGAAACAAAGACGTGAGACCTAGTCTAAAAACTTCTATACGCAAACAATACACCATCACAGATGAAGAACGGGCTGCCAGGTCAGACAGAATGAAACAGTTCTGGGAGAAGAAGAGGAAGAAGCCAAATTTGTAACTAATATTCCTAAGACTTGACTGTATATAGATTGATTATAGTGCTCCAATCACTCCCTAGGGGTTGCATGACTTTGACGTGGTGGGAGTGCTTGCGTGATCTAATGATCCTTTGGGCTATGCCGGTGGTAGCATAGCTACTGGTAGGACCTTCCTTGCCGGACAGGCCAAGGGTGAATATCCAGACTAAAAAGCAACTCAGAACCCTCAAGTCCTCAACAGCAACGAAGGCGGAGAAGATGGTCTTCGGTACGGCGGAGCTGACGGAAGAGGCAGCCCGGCTGACCAGGGTTAAGAGGTCAGGACCTCCACTGCCTTGTGAACAGAAGTGGGAACTTCAAAGTCTAAGGGAAGAAACCCTGACAGAAAATTAGTAGGCCTGGATACTTAGAAGGCAGCCCCTTCTCCAGGCTTTGGGTGCTGAAGGCCAATAACCTACAAACCCGAGATTACCCTTATTACAGAAACAGAAATGAATAGAAGCCGGATGGATAAAACGGATTGGACCTTTAGCATGAAATCAGACACAAGAATTGGAATTTGGAACGTACAAACAATGTGGGTGACAGGTAGACAGGCCGAAGTATCTAGGGAGATGAAGCGCTACAGGTTGGACTTACTAGGTTTGAGTGAGATGAGATGGAGTGGGTTCGGGGAGATAAGGACCCAGGAAGGGGACACGTTGTTGTAGGCCTACTCAGGAACAGAAGGAGAACATAGAGAGGGTGTTGTTTTACTGATCACACAAAAGACAAGGAGGAGCTTGATGGAGTGGTATCCAGTCTCAAAAAGGATAATAGTAGCCCGATTTGCATCAAAAGTTAGACCAATCACAGTGGTGCAATGCTATGCAACAACAGAGACAGGAGAAGAAAGAAAAGAGCAATTTTACGGCCAGTTACATCGAACCTTGATAAAAGTGAAGAAAATGGATATAGTGGTCGTGATGGGAGACTTGAATGCGAAAGTCGGAAGTGATAATCAAGGAATAGAAAATATAATGGGGAGATATGGTATTGGTACTAGAAATGAGAATGGCAACAAACTTATTGAATTCTGTAGCAACCATAATTTGGTGACAGGAGGTACAATCTTTCCTCATAACAACTGCCATAAAGTGACTTGGTTGTCCCCGAACTATATAACGGAGAACCAGATTGACCATTTCACTGTAAGCAAGACATGGCGAACTTCCCTGTTGGACGTGAGGAACAAGAGAGGAGCAGATGTGGGAAGTGACCATCATTTAGTGATAGCTACGCTCCTATTGAAGATAGCAAATATTAGGCACATTCATCAAAAGGGGAGGATAAGGTACAACCTCGATAAATTAAAGGATAAGGAGGTGCAACAACATTTGTCACAAGAGTTGAGAAACCCATTTCAACAGCTGAGAGAGGAAGAAGAAGGAAAGGATATTGAACATAACTGGAAGAACATAGAGACTACCTATATCAATACATGTGAAAAGGTTTTAGGCAAGAGAGAGAGGAAGGGAGGAATGGGTTACTTCTGAGACATGGGAAACAGTGAACTGCAGGAAGGAATATAAGAAAAGACTTAACAATGCAAGGACACAAGAATAGAAAGTACAAGCTAGAACAGATTTCAACCAACTTAACAAAATAGTGAGGAGGAGTTTTCGACTTGATAAAAGAGTATTTATCAATAATTTAGCAACACAAGCAGAGATGGCAGCACAAAACAACGATAGTAGGACCCTATATCACATAACCAAAAAATTAACAGGAAAGTTGGGGCAGATGACCTCGTAGTTCCACCCCTTAAAACAAAAATATCTAACTAACAGGAAAGTTCTCTAGTTTTGATAAACCTGTGAAAGCCAAAGATGGGAGATTACTGTCTACACAAAAGGAAGAACTAGAAAGATGGAGAGAACATTTTCTGGAGAAGAGCAGGAATATAGGGCTATAAGCACAGAACCACCGTCAAGAACAGAGATAAAAAGGCTATAAACAACTAAAGAACAGTAAGGCGGCAGGTATGGACAACATTCCATCGGAAGCCTTGAAAGTAGATGTGGACACTACAGTTGAGATTTAGCTCCCATTTTTTTGAGAAGCTCTGGGAAGAAGAGAAGATTCCTACAGACTGGAAGAAAGGACTATTGATCAAGCTTCCGAAGAAAGGAGATTTATTGGAATGTGACAACTGGAGAGTGATTACTCTCATTTCAATCCCAAGTAAGGTACTCTCGCAAGTAATTCTAGAAAGGATAAAACAGAGAGTTAATTTAAGGCTGAGGAAAGTACAAGCAGGATTTAGAGAAGGCTTTTCTTGTAGAGACCGGATCAATACGCTGCGCATAATTATAGAACAATCAACGGAACTGCAATCGTCACTGTACCTACTATTCGTTATTTCGAAAAGGCGTTTGATAGTATAATGAGAGAGAAGATTTGGCAAGCCATGAAAGAGTTTGGGATTCCAAAGAAAATTATAAAGATTACTCAAGAAATGTATGAGAATTACACCTGTCGAGTTTTACATCAGGGGATGTTGTCCGAGCCCATTCCAGTAAATGCAGGAGTTAAACAAGGATGTTTGCTGACTCCAATACTGTTTCTCATGGTACTGGATCTTATCAAAAAGAAAGCAATGAATTGCCGAAGAGGTATCCAGTGGGGACTAACAGACAGGTTGGAGGATCTGGAGTTCGCAGACGACCTGTGCTTGCTAGCCAGCAGTTACAAAGATATGGAAGCAAAGCTGAATGATTTAAGAACTGAAGCATCTGAGGTGGGATTGAAGATCAATGGAAGGAAACCCAAGGAGATGCGCCATAATAATCGAAATAAGGTATCATTATTTCTCGGGAATCAAGAGATCGATCAAGTCAAACAGTTTTGCTACCTGGGAAGTATGGTCACCACTGTGGGAGGTACTATGGAGGATATAGGAAATAGAATAAATAAGGCTAAAAGAGCATTCGCAATGTTGAGACCAATCTGGAAAAAAAAGGGAACTTAACACCTATACCAAACTTTGCATCTTCAATTCAAATGTCAAGTCAATATTGTTAGAAATATGTAACCCAACAGGTGATCTATGGTTTAAATTAAGCGCCATGAAGCGCAACGCCATTGGTGGCGGTTCTATTTACGAGAATGTTCTCGTTGATTCATTTGTCTGCTTTTGTATACATACGCCTGTATGTTACCTAGTCGTTCAGTTCGTATTAAATGTTTATCCTGAATATACGCCCAGTCTTCATTCCCCTGCCATATACTTCTACAAATTTTGCTCTACGGGTGTGAAACTTGGAAGACCAACAAACAACTCATTAACAGACTCCAAATATTTGTGAATAGATGCTTGAGGAATATCCTGAGAAAGTGAATGTTAAAAGAAAGTGTGAAATGAATCATAGTTTGATGTGGATTGAGGTATTCAGAGATGATGTTAAAAGTAATAGGCCAACATATAAAAGCATTGATATTATTGCAGCATATAACCCCAATAGAAGCAATGCCATACCCTTCTTAAATTCATTTGAAAGTTTTCTTAACCAGATAAACAATAAATTATGCATCTTCCTCGGAGATACCAACATTGATATCCTAGCTGATGATCAATTAAGAAGGAAATATCTAAATCTAATAGCATGCTATGGGTTTAAACAGTGCAACACTAAATATGCTACACGACTTTGTGACACTGCAGCTACCTTAATAGATCACGTGTCACTAAACAATTCAGAATTAAGTTATAAAATATCAAATGTCAGCAATGATATTAGTGATCACAGTATATTAATTCTTGATATTTCCAAGACCAATTATAGCACGTACACTCAGTCACATAACTCGACAAAATCAACAACACACGAGGACTCTTGGGATAGGCAACACACTCCTGAAACTAATATATCTATAAACGCTGATTCCCATAATGATGCAAACAGTACTGTTAACTCTCTATATAACTCTTTCATCAAACAATTGAATCTAAGGAGCAGGCATAGTCAAAGGAAAATAACAAACAAAACTAACAATAAAAGACAGACTACTAACTTACCATGGGTCACAGCTGAACTCCTTACACTAATAAAACAACGAGACACTCTGCATGCAAAGCTCAAAAATCCCCTTCACATAAATAATAATGATATGAACCAAGAATACTGTAGATGCAGGAATAGTGTAACAAACTTAAAAAGAAGACTAAAGTCAAATTACTACTCAGAAAAATTCAGAACATATGGAAACAATTCCAATAAAACTTGGGAGACTATCAAAGAAATCATACACAACAAAAAACCAACAGTTGAGACATGCACTTCACTTGAAATAGACAACAAAATTATCACAGACAATCAAGAGCTATGTGAATCATTTAACTTGTTCTTCACAAACATTGCTGGAAGTCTAGCAAAAGCTATTCCTGAACAGAAGGAAATCCTCAGTAAGGACCACAAGCAGTCAAATTCCCTCTACTTATATCCAACAGATGAAGCAGAGGTCAAGTCCATCATCACAAATTTAAAGAATAAAAAGAGCTGTGGCTTAGATAGGATCAAGACAAATTTCATTAAAAACAATATGCAATCATTTATTAAAATCTTGGTTGAAATGATTAATGAGTCCTTAGTTACTGGCATGATACCAGATGACTTAAAAGTGGCCAAAGTAGTTCCTATATTTAAGGGTGGTGACAAAAGAAATCCAAATAATTATAGACCTGTTTCTATTTTATCGGTAGTTTCAAAAATTCTGGAAGAAGTGGTAAAAACAAGATTGCTTTCATTTCTGAACAAGAATACATTCTTTCATAATATGCAATATGGATTCAGGGAAAAATCTAGTACTGAGGCAGCAACTATTGACCTAATAACAATGCTACAAGAAACTATTGACAAAAATAATATGGCAGTTGGGTTATTTATTGATCTCACAAAAGCCTTTGATACAGTAGATCATAAAATACTGTTGTCAAAATTAGAAAATGCTGGTGTCCGAGGTATAGCTCTAAAATGGTTCCAAAGCTACCTTATTGGAAGAAAGCAGCATGTAGCTTTGAATAAATGCATAAGTTCAGGAAAATATGTAACTCATGGCGTTCCACAAGGATCTATACTTGGACCTACATTATTCTTAATGTATATAAATGATATTGTGGAATGTAATTTGAGAGGGCATATCAAATTGTATGCAGATGATACAAATATCTTCTACACTGGGAAAGACATAATTGAAATCATACAAAATGTGCAACAAGATACAGTATAAATACTCTCTCACAATGGTTCCAGGCCAATAAATTAACAATGAACCTACAGAAGACCAATTACATGGTAATTTCAAAACAAAGCCTGAAAGAAATCACACATGACAAAATATATATAAATAATATTGAAATAAAAGAGGTTAATCAGGCAAAGTATTTAGGTCTAATCTCGACAAACACCTGACCTGGATTGAACACGTTGAACGAATTGCTAAGAAACTCTCACCTGTAGTAGGGATCCTAAGGAAACTTCGGTTTTTTATTCCCCTAAACATTGTAAAACAAATCTACTATTCACTTGTACATAGCAAGCTCCAATATTTAAATGTTATTTGGGCTCACTGCAGGAAATCCACACTGAATGATTTAATGACTATTCAGAATAGGGCTATTAGAAACATATTTAACCTTCCTTACTGCACTCCAGTAAAAGATCTGTACATCAGAAGTAAAATTCTACCCCTCAGCATAAGTGCAGAACTCCGAGCAGCTATGCTAATATACAAGATTAAACACAACACAATACTCTATAGCTCTCCCTACATCTTGAACTCAGACAATCATTCTTATGGAACTAGGCATGCGAAGGACGTAGCCTTATATATCATTCACTCTTCTAAATATGGTAGAAATAGTTTCAAGTTCTCTGCATCACAGTCATATAATAAACTTCCTGATGAAGTAAAAAGTGCACCAACTTTGTCGGTATTTAAGAGGAAAACTATGGAAGTATTGTGGGAAAAATTCGATGCATCTTAATACATCAAATAAGTTAAGTTATGTATAAGATTAAAAATCCTAAGTGCTTATCATTTTAAGGGACCTTGGTCTAAACAATCTTAGATATGGTATCAACCTTATAATAGGCCTATGTCCTTATTCATCAATTTGTGTTACCTTCAGAATTTTCTTCCTTGGTGTGTAAACACACATATTACTGTACAATTCCTCTGTACGAGCCTATGGCTCTTTGGAATTAATTGAATAAAATATCTATCTATAGTGGCCACAAGTTATCTCCAATGAAGAGCTATGGAGAAGAACACAGCAAACACCCATTTATATTGAGATGCGTCGTAGGAAATGGAAATGGAAATGGATTGGGCATACATTACGACGAGATGGAGACAACATAGCAAAACAAACCCTGGAATGAAATCCACATGATAGTAGGTGAAGAGGCAGACCAAGGAACACCGGAGGAGGAGTGTAATAACAGAAAAAATGGAGGAAGGAGTGAAGACCTGGAACGAGATTAGGAGGATGGTGCAGAACAGAGTCTGATGGCGGAAATTCATCGATGCCCTATGCTCCACTTAGGAGATAAAGAAAATAAGTCAACTAAATCAGTAAGTCATAGTGCTCCAATGTGGGCATAAAATAAATGAGAAAAAAAAGTAAACTACTTGCTATCAATAAAATAAACATGATGTCTTCACTATGGTTACTAAGAGGTTCCAATGAAAATAATAACAGAAGGAAGTTGAATATACACATCCAAGGATCACATTATGCCTATTTTTAATTTGTAAAACCTTTCATTACCATTAAGTCTACATAAAAAAATGATGATAATCTGTAGAATTATTATTCTTGTATCAGAAGCATACATATTAAACACAGCTATATTATTTTTGCCCGCCACTTCCAATGCTTTTTCTGTTCCTTGATGAAAATCGTCTTCTGTACAGGAGGCTGGATATAGTCGACATTGAAGCCCACTCCTATCTTGATCAGTGTAGTTTACCAAATTATTCTATGGAATGAAGTGCAAGTATAGTACAGTAATGTCATTCATATCCATTTATGTTTTATGGGTCATATACCAAGTCATCATCATCTACCTCGTTATGACAAAAGTACTGTCCGCGCATTATATCTCTGCCGGCGACGTACGTCATCACGTCCAGGAAAGGTCTATCGACTGTACTAGCCTCAGCAAAAACATTTCTAAAATCACTATTGTATTTATAATTATTATTGACATCGCCATGAACTGTTCTCCTTAATACGTACTGGTCAAAGTCGTCGTAACAGTATTACTTCTCGCACGAGTTTTATCAGGAGTTGCAAACGAGTTCAATTCTCCTTCATCAATATCGCCCAACTCTCTCTTTATAAACAGCACCGTTCTTTTAGATACACCTTTTAGATAGCCTGTGCTTGGTTAACAGGAATATTGAAATCACCGCAAGCCGCTTCATTTTCCATGAATTTTAGCACATTAGCCACCATCTCCCTACTTTGGCTGTTCAGTTTCTTGGTTTTAACTTTAGAGATGACAGGTGCCATCTTTAACTTTACTTAAAAATGTAACTTAAAAAAATAACACCAGCTTAACACATTAAATAATAAAAAAAAGTCAACCCCTGGCACTATCCAGCCCATGACGGGCTAAGGCCGACCAAGCGACCGCTGCCCAGCCATACGGCCTGCAGATATTGGGGTGACGCATGATCAGCGCGTCGGGTCCCCTCGGCCGTTAATCTTGGTTTTCGTGATCGGGGCGCTGTCTCACTGTCAGACAGCTACTCAATTGTCCTCACGAGGCTGAGTGCACCCCGTTCCAACCCTCACGTCAGTTTTAAAATCCCTGACGGAGCCGGGGATCGAACCCGGGGCCTCCGGGTGAGAGGCAGGCGCGCTACCCCAACACCACGGGGCCGGCACATTAAATAATGCAAAAAAATAATTCAACGGTACTGCCGAACTACATACACTGACAATAGTCTGGCAAGTACGAGGGCTGTTTTTTAATTAAGGGCCGTTTATTTTATTTAAAATTAACCGAACATTTTATTTTGAAACCACATTTATTTTTAGGTTTTGCATACCTTCCTCTATTTTTCTACTTAGTTGCCTTGTTTATTTTGGCACTTGTCATACCTTAAAACTAAGTTCTAAAATCCCTCTGCATAAAAGTTTGCCACCTGCTCTGACAACCAAGAATTCACACTTGAGGAAAATCCATTGATAGAGTGGTTATCATGAATCTTCGGTCCTAGTGAATTTTTGTGTCAATTGCAGTCAACAAGTCATCTGAGATCACAGACCTGAGCGTTCATCGTCATGAAGTATCACAGATGGTACCTCACAAGCGGCGGGTGAATCAATAATCTTGAACATTGTAAAGATGCACAGTTCAGCGTACAGGTTAGCTACACAGTTGCAACTGACGCCTGCTTGTTCGCCAAGGATGCCGGGAGGATGCGTGCACGCTTGTTGCGGAGTGCGTACTGACTACGGGCTTTGAAAAAAAAACGGCCCTTACTTAGAAAATAGCCCTCGTACTAATGAAATGTGCTGACTGCATCAGGCTAAGTCGGCCGAGTATACCGTATTGTATCGTCCAGGCGCGGATTCAAGGGAGGGGGGGTCACGGGGATCATTACCCCCCCAAACGGGGACCAAATTTTTTTTGCAAACTCAAAAAACATAAACACAATAATCAGACAAATAAAACTTAACGAATTTTAATTGAAAAACAGGTTTATTTTTCATTTTATACAATACTGAAAATATCTTGATTGCAATTATTATGTTCTGTTACAACTGTACATATTTACAACTTCATACCTGTTATATAAAAATGATTATTTATATAACAAAATCAACTTGTCTATTTTGTTTAGCAAACCTTGTGATTACCGAATCGATGTCTATAGTGATGTCACGATGAATGTGCAGCAATGCACGGATAGGAATTTGGGGCTTTTTACACACCAAAAAATTTTGCCCACGTCCAAACTGCAAGCTTGGTTGGCAATTTAAGCTATGACTTTCTCCCTCTGTCGGTACCAAATCGACTTGCCGAAACTGTAACGTACCTTGATACTTTTCTCGAAGCTCGATGTAAAAGTCGCAAAACACTCCGTTGCAATTTGTACGAATATTTTTGGTGCACTAAACGCATCAAATTTCTATCCATGTAGCTTGCAAAAAATTGGTCTGGTTTTGTACGTTTGGTTATTTTGTGATTGCGTTCGTTGTTAGTGATACCATTTTTCTGAACAATTTCGATTCTGTGACCCCTCCCCAAAGCCAAACTCTAGATCCGCGCCTGGTATCGTCAAAACTCCCGAGCCCCAACATGAGGGATAATGTCACGTAAATAGGAGTAGAGAAATTGACAGGTCGATGACACTTCATATTCTTAGAAATACAACGGTCGTCAGAGGCAGAAATATAATGCACGGACAGTACTGAAGTTAATGAACAATTTAATAATTTGTAAATACATTTAAATTATAAGTAATTATAAGTGTTGATCATGAAGTTGAAGTTTGTAGTTTTACGTGACCGTTAATCTTACGATCATGAGCCACAAGGCCCTCTTTTTACGTGGAATCCGAACCACAACACATGGCATTTAAACTTTGAAAATCTCACGTGCATTGACTGGGAATTGAACCCGGTTCGCCAAGGTGAAAGGCCAAGAGCTTGACAGCTGCGTCACCACGCTTCTTCCCCACCCCTCCTTCCCCTTGCCCCACCCCCTCCTACAGGGAGTATTCTCCTGAAAAAAGAAAAAAAGACATTTCAAGGAGACTAACTGTGGGATTTGAACCCTTCTACCTTGCACATTAACGAGCCATCAGTCCAGGTCAATAATAATATCTAGAATAGTAACACTGTATATTGTTTTTTGAATGGAAGAAAGCATATTTTATTGAAAGTATTTTAAAATATTATTTTGTATCTAAAATACATTTTGGGAGTATTTTGCCTATCTCTGACTATACTACCGGTATGTTAGTAGTCTGCAGTGGGCTTTTTATTCCAGAATTGGATTTCCACGCTAAGTTTGACTGCGATATAATGACAACGGTTCAATGATTGTTACCTGTTCGAAGCAAAGTAGGATACATTTTCTTATTGTTTATTTAGGATAAATGAATACATCCACCCTCTCGTTGGGCCTGGTGTGGTAGCTATGTAGAGATAAAACGGTTAGCTCAGGAGAGGACGCCATGGAGATCTGCATCTAACCAGTCAAAAGACTGAAGACACACACAGCACGTGGTAGTGTAGTAGTCATTATGCTGAGGGTTAGGAAAGAGGTGGATCCGGGCTTACGTTAGGAAGCATTCTGGCATGCGCCTGGAGTAGATGTGGGAAACCACTGAAAACCACTTCCAGGATGACTGAGGTGGGAATCGAACCATCCTTTCTTCAGTTTTGCCTCTCGAGGCTGAGTGTTCCAGCCCTGATACCAGAATTAAAATTTCTTGACAGGGCCGGGAATCATACCCAGACCTCCAGAGCGACAGCCAAGAATGCTAGCTGCTACAAGTAGGGCGGCAAAAATCTACAGCAAAGTTGTACGATGTCGGATCGTGAAAGATCTCTCGTATTACATTTGGTGATTAGGGTCTAAAATTAATTAAATCTCAGACACATGTAGCTCAGTAGAATTCAGGTTTTCACTACCAGATGGCAGTGTTAAACAGAACGTTGACATTGGAGTTTAGAACACCTCAATGGATTCAAGTCAAAAGGTCTACAGCAGGTAGCTGAGACCATAGGATAATGATGATTATTATTAGGAGTAGTAGTAGTAGTAGTAGTAGTAGTTGTCCTTGTAAGAGTAATCCGCAGCGTTTCATTGAACTCCATTACCAGAAGGAGGAGCTGGATGTTCAGAGATCGGAAGTTTTAATCCCGCCACTAACAGAGGCATAAAAGCCCGGCACAATGAAGTGGAAGGAATGCCGTGCTTAGCTGTGGTCCCCCGGTCACCAACCCACGCCCTACTATTTTTTAGCCCTTGGGAGAGATACAAGAGATATGAATGTGGGAGATGTGTAGGAAGTTTGTTAGGATATGGATCTTTTAAAGACGCGAGCATACTGAAATACCTTGACCGTAAATAGTAATAAGATTCAGGTGAGCTTAGGGCTTTTCACGATATGGTATGATTAACGGTAGAATAACTATTCTCCCAAAGAGTGAGTCAGTCCTGACCGTCCTGGCCTATAAAAATAGCAATATTCAGTCCGAGCTGCAGCTGAGACAATTCAGCGGCCCTATGCTGCAATAAACAGAACACTAGTAGTGACCTACTCTTTATGTCTGCTATAATACAGTACATCGCAATGTAGAAACAACCAATTGGGATGGCAGTTTATAGAAATTCTACTTTGGGGAATGCCAAGATCGTTATGTGTAGTGTTTGTCCAATAGCATATGTTATTCTTGTAAAGTTTTGTAGTGTGTGTGTATTTGTAACTGAGGCTAGGAGTTAGGAATCATCCCGATATTTCCATGGAGTAGAAGTGGGGAAACCATGGAAAATCACTTCTAGGATATCTGGGATGGGAACGGAACCAACCTTCTCTCCGTTTTGCCAATCAAGATAGAGTGTATTTCGTTCTAGTCCTCAAACCACCGGTTTGAGGCCTGCTTAATAGACTTGGTGTTTGTCTTGTTCTTATTATGTAAGATTGTTTTTGTACGACCTTTATCATAATACCAATAGAAAATTGAGGCTGGCTGCGTAGCTCTGTAAGACCTGATAGCTAAATTACTGTATCTCTGAAATGAATGTTACCTGATAGTATATTAGGTGATGATGATGATAATTGTTGTTTTAAGGGGCCTAACATCTAGGTTATCGGCCCAGTATATTAGGTATCCATAGGCTACAAAAGAATGTTTGTTTGTTCATCTTTTATCCGTTCATATACCATTCATCCCATTGTGATGAAGCTTTAGTGAGTTGTTGTGCACACTCCCATGACGGTTTCTGAATAAGGAAATCCACTCTACAATAGATGGCATATGAGTCGTTTCAACAAATGTTCTTTTCTGAATTGCGCGCACACCTGCGAAGTAAATCCATTTCATAATAAGTAGCACGCGAAACATTTTAACAAATGAGTGTAGGCTATTTCATACAGTTTAGCGGCAGTTTCTGTGTTTTCGTTGTATGATTTTCTCAATGCGTTCGAATACCATTCCTCCGATTGCGATGATACTTTGGTGAATTGTTATGCTCATGCCCACAAAGCTTTCTGAGTTAGTAAATCCATTTTTCAATTGGTGATGCACGAGTCGTTTCAACAAGTGAGTGTTGCTGCGCAAATTATTCCAACAAATTAAATTTGGTGAGTTGTGCGCAAGCACGTGAAGTCTTCTGTATAAGCTGGGCCCGGATAATTTTGTGCTTAACTTTTCATACATATGTATTTATATGCTTAGTGGAAAATATATGATAGGGGTATCCAAAATATGATTGTAAATTTGTCATATTTATGTCCCCCAGTTACTCAAAATAGTTGAAACGTACAGCTGCTTGAATAATCCAGTCGACAGTACAAATATTCCCACTTAACAGTGTACTGTGTCAGAGTAATAGTTCTTACGCAGTGTTGACTCGTCAGGGAGAGGAAGTTCGACGTAGGCCTACATTTCTAACGTACCATGTAGTACTGGATGCTGCAATTTATTTAGTGGTATATCAGCCGCAAGAAATGCATGACAAATATCTTGTTAGAACTGGCTGTTTGATTGACCATGTCTCACATCTCGCAGTTTGGGAAGCAAACGTTGTGTCGCTTCTTTAACGATGCACATTTCACGTTTTGCTGTGTAAATTGCAAACGCATGTCTGCCGCTACAGGTTCCTCACAAATGTTACAAAATAATACAGTTCTGTCAGTCCCATGAAGGGCCTAGGCCTACCAAGCGACGAGCCATTTGGCCTCAGATATTGGGGTGATGCATGATCAGCGCATCGGGTACCCTCGGCCGTTAATCCTGGTTTTCGTGACCGGGGTGCTGCCTCACTGTCAGACAGCTACTCAATTGTCCTCACGAGGCTGAGTGCACCCCGTTCCAGCCTTAACGTCGTTTCTGAAATGCCTGACGGAGTCGGGAATTGCGCGCTACCCCAACAATTTGATCATAATGACATTTTGTTTTTACATATTTTTGCCTTTTTAAATGTAAAAAAATACATATTTTGTCTCTTTATTTTACATATTTGATCATAATGAGATTTTCTTCTTCTTCTTCTGTTTCTATGGCCTCATTGGACCACTTCAGTCAATCATTTCTTGGTCCTCTTCTTCAGTAATTCCTTTCCGAGTTGCCCAGTAGCTTTTCATTCACTCTGAACTTCTCAGGCGTTCCTCATCTGTAAATACCCTTTTTATTGTATTAGGTTTATCTATTTTTGCCTGAAATCTAATTTTTATATCTTTCAGGTTTTTTTTTAAATTTTTGTTTTGTTTTGCAAGTCATTCAAGGTTATTTCTAATTCTTTTATATCTTCTCTAATTTCCTTAATCCACCCTACTTGTTGTTTCATATTCCAAAGTTTCACTACAATTTTTCTAGATAATCTGGTTTTCGGCTCATAATGAGACCAAAAAAAGAAATCCGTTTCTTCAGTATAGTATCTGTATATCACTTCATTTGGTACTATCTGCCACTGTACATCTTTCTGATATTTTTTATTTATGCATGTTCTAGCTATTCTTCTTTCTACTTTTAAAATTTTGTTGATTCTGTTTTTCTGAGTAACTTTAAAAAGAGTTTCGCTTCCATATGTCACCTCTGGTTGAACCACCGTCTTGTAATGTTTTAATTTGTTGCGATTGATAGACATTTTCTTTTATATGTAGACCATGTTAATTTTTGGGCTTTTATCATTTTATTAGTTCTTTCTAGCCATGCAGGTTTCTCATTCAAGTTGTAAGTTATAATTTCTCCTACGTATTTAAATTCCTTCACTGTTCTAACTTTCTGGTTATTTACTGTTATGTGATTGATTACAAGTGGATTTGCTACCATTATCTCAGTCTTTTCAAATGATATCTGAAGTCCATTTTTTTGTGCAATATTTTGTAGGCTTATTATTTGATTCCGGAGGAGTGTGAGAAGCATGTTGTGGAGCAAGGACGTCCCTCAGAACAGCAAAAAGATCATATATCGGACGTACTATGTCCCTATCCTGATGTATGTCTCGGAGACCTGGGTTATGAAAGGAAGGGAGAAGAGCAAAATACAGGCCAGTGAGATGAGGTTCTTGAGAAGCAGTATTGGAGCTACAAAGATGGACAGAATAAGAAATGAGAGGACCTGAGAATTAATGAAGGAGGAACCATTACAGGATGGTAAGGTGAGTTGGGGTAAGTGCATACCCAAAAAATGCAAGTGCAACTTTGAATTTTAAATGCATCTAAACTAGTTGCAATACCAAAACAAGACTTTTCTGCATATTGACTGGTTAATTGTGTGTGACTGATGCATCTTGAATGTTTGCTTCGAGAATGTATATTCCATTAGGAAATTAAATATCACTATAATGTCCAGGGTACGCACTTGCCCCGTGATATGGGGCAAGTGCAACTCTAGCCTATATTCTTCCATTAAATGTTTTACACATAATCGCGGGGCAAGTTCGTGTTCTCTACTTATTAAGCTATTAGATGCATATTTCAGAATTTATAAAGTTATGTTTTCTATTAAATTCTTCACCTTAGAATGTTGGGGTGTGTAAGATGCAAAATTACAGCCATTGGAAAACATCACAAGAATATAAAAATGAAAGACAAAAACTGGCGTTTACTTACATTTTATTAGTAGGTACGTTGCTTAGGGTTCAACGCAATTTATTAACGTAACAGTAACTAAAAACAAATTGTAAAATCAAGTTAAGTTATACCAAAAAAGTACAAGGAAAATAAATGTCGACAGAAGATACACTGTATCAAGGCACATTAAAAATTGTTTATCAAATTTTAAAAATAAAGAAAAAAATTAAACATTGTCACTAACAGTAGATATTCATTTAAATAACAACATGATGTGTTTAAATCTCCTTATTAATAAATCAAAAGTAAGTTTCATTCGTGGTCCATCATAAAAAATCGTCAAATTAAGTTTCACTATTACCCATTTACTGAATGTTGTTCTGAGTAAAGGAAATGGGAAACAACAGTTTTCCCCTGCGGTCTACAGATGGCGGAGGGATAATAGACACTATTTCGTCTTCTAAAATATCACTGATATCTTCATTGTCTGGATACGCACTTGCCCCGTTGGGCAGGGACGAACTTACCCCGCATACTTGTTCTGACGGGGCAAGAGCAACCCCTCATGTTTTTGTAATTAGTTACGTGGTATTTCTATGATTAAATATGTTTATGAAAAGAGTATACTTATAACTTTTAAACTTTCCACAAAAGAAGTTATTTCAATGAGCGATGGTCCAGATACAGCGTGGATTCAGGAAGCACGGTGAACTCTGATGCTTCGTTGACGGCATTACTTTCGGAACTGGCCTATACATCCGCTTGTTAGTCGACTTCACCCGCGACATCTAGTGTTAAATGAACGCAAGACAACTTACCCTAACTCCCCAAGAGATGTCAGAACGAGTTTCAAACGGACAAATATATCATGGACCAGTGATGCTCTTGCCCCGAAAATGATCTTGCCCCAACTCACCTTATAGAGAAATCTAGACTTAGATGGTATGGACATGTAAAACGAATGGAGGAGAAGAGGATACCCAGGAGGATACACAAGACGAAGTGGGAAGGAAAGAGACCGAGAGGAAGACCGAGAGACAGGTGGCTGAAGGGGGTGGAAGAAAGCGTGAAGAAGAGAGGAGAAGACTGGACAAGGGTGGAGGCTGAGAGATGGTGGGAAGACAGAAGACGTTGGAGAGGCTTGTGTTCCAAACAGACCCGGCCAGTGGCTGGAAACTATGCAAGATGATGATGATGATTATTTGATTTCAGGCTTCTTGAATATTATCAGCCAATAACGATAAATCATCTGCGAATCCCAAGCAATTTAAGTCTATTTGATCTTTCTTGGTTCCAATTCTTATGCTCCTAGGATTTTCCCTGTACCATTCCCTCATTACATATTCCAAAGCACAATTGAAAAGTAGAGGCGATAAACCATCTCCTTGTCTTAATCCTGTTTTAATCGTAAACGGTTCAGATATTTCTCCTCTGAATTTTACTTTAGATTTGGTGTTTGTTAGAGTTAGTTTTATATTTTTTATTAATTTGGGACGAAGTCCGAAATTCTTTAGTATTTTCAGCAGTGAAGATCTATGTATACAATCATAAGCTTTTTCAAAGTCTACGAAGGTTATGACTTGCTGTTTTTGTCTACGTTTGTAGTAATCCATTACTAATTTTAAGGTGATTATCTGATCAGGGCAGCTTCTCTATGGCCAAAATCCACCTTGGTATTCTCCTATTTTCAGTTCTAATTGATCTTTACAACGATTATATAGAATTCGTGACATGATTTTATATGTGATATCCAAAAGGGAAATTCCTCGATAGTTGTCAGGATACGATTTTTCTCTTTTCTTGTGTAATGGATGTATTATAGCTGTAGTCCAATGGTCTGGCAGTTCTTCTTTGATCCAAATGTTCACTATGCATTGGTGTAATGAAATCTTTACTGGTTCTGCTGCATATTTCCACAATTCTGCAAATGTTTGATCTTCTCCACTCGCTTTGTAGTTTTTGAGCTCTCTCAGAGCTTTGTAGACTTCTTGGGTTGTGGGTGGATTTATGTTTTCTGATGGTGTTTTAATAGTCGTGTCTGTATTTATTTGAAGCAGTTCTGGTGGATCTTCGCAATTTAACAACTTGTTAAATGTTTCTGCTAAAATTTCTGTATTTTTTTACTATGAGCTAACTCGCCATTTTTGTCTTTTAACATTAATGGTGGAGGTTCATATCTTTGTAGTTGTTTGCTAAAAATTTTGTAGTAATCTCTTGAGTTTGTTTTCGCACTATTTGTTTCGATCATCAGAAGTATATCCTTTTGGTATTGACGTTTAACCCTTCGTATTATTTTTTGAGTTATCTTCTTTTGTTTTATGAGTTCCAAGTGTGATTCATCTGTTTTTTGACTCTGATACCGTAGCCAGGCTTGATGTCTATCTTCCACTGTTTTATCACACTAGAGGATACCCAGGAGAGTACACGAGACGAAGTGGGAAGGAAAGAGACCGATAGGAAGACCGAGAGACAGGTGGCTGAAGGGGGTGGAAGAAAGCGTGAAGAAGAGAGGAGAAGACTGGACAAGGGTGGAGGCTGAGAGATGGTGGGAAGACAGAAGATGTTGGAGAGGCTTGTGTTCCAAACAGACCCGGCCAGTGGCTGGAAACTGTGCAAGATGATGATGATCGTTCCACCATTGGTGTTTCTTCCTTGGATTTATTGGGGCTACTTGATCAGCTATTTGTTTCAATTGGGGAACTATTTCCTCTAGATCATCTGTTATTTTAATATATTTAGTTTGTTTGTTGTATCCCTTATTATTTATTAGTTTATGAGGGTCGTATGTTCTCTTTCTTTTGAGGTGAGTTTTTTTTTCATTGTCAACGGGGTGAATTTAATTTTAATCTTTATCATGTAATGATCCGATCCAGTATCGGTTCCTCTCAGAACTTTCACATTTTAGATCTCCCTGTGATAGTTCTTATCCATACAAACATGATCTAGTTGCCATTCACCTTTTTTCCAATCTGGATGTTTCCAAGTTTTGAGTTTATTTGGTCTTCTCTTGAAGTAAGTCGATTTGGAGATCATATCATGGTTCCTGCAAAATTCCACCAGTCTTATGCCATTCCTCTGTTTGTTCTTCTCTGTGCTGGCCATTTTCCTATTATGCCTCTATATCTTTTTTCCCTTCCTAACTGTGCATTAAAGTCTCCAATTAAAATTTTGGTGTGACTTTTATTTATGTTTGTTGCTGTCTGATCCAAAAGCTCCCAAAATCCCTCCACATCATCTTTGTGTTCTTTCTTATTATTTTTATAATTAGTTGGGGCATGGGCATTTAGTATGGTATATGTTCTATTTTCAGCTTTTAGAGTTAGTGTCGAGAGCCTAGGGGATAATGCTTTAAATTCTATGATGGACTCAATTATTTTGAGATTGACTACAAATCCTGTTTCGAATTGTGGACATTGCTTCATTACTCTTTTTCCTGGTATTCTCTTGTAAATTCTATACCCTTGTGATTCTATTGGTTCCTGATCGGTGTTTCTCATTTCTTGAAGCCCAGTTATTAGAATCCCTCTGCGATGCATTTCGTCTGTCAAAATGTTGAGTTTCCCTGGCTGTATGATGGAATTTATATTGTGTGTTGCTTTATAGTTTATCTGTCCTGTCTTCAGTCTAAATTTGGGTTTTCTATCTGTTTTTTCTATTTTTAGATGCTCCGACTCATCTAGGGTATCTTTCAGGTGACTGCCCACCGTATCCGAATGCAGACTGCCTTGGCAATTGCAAGGCGGTAGAATATTCCTTAAACGATTTCCTTCCATGTTTAACTTTCAAAGGTATGGAGGAAGCTCCGAGTTACAACTGCGGTTGTTAACCGTAGAGGTTGTTGTGGTTTGGTCCATGAGAGCTATTTTATTTTGTTCAAGTCCGCCGGCAAGATGGTGAGGACCCCCGTATCCGTCACCTGGGACGCGCCACGCCGGAGTATCACCTTACCGCCTACCACGACACATATTTTTACTTTTTTTTTATGAAAAATTACATTTCTGTCTCTTACTGTAAAAAATGGGCTGTTTGCCATTTCTTGATGAATGCAGTACATTTGCATTTGTCTGTTGGCACAGGCTAGAGTAAAATGTGACTTTTCACCGATGTCTCAGTCTCATGGCTGTGATTATACGGAAGCTACTGAGGTATGGGTGGTGCTTAGTAATGACATTCAGGGCACAGTTGGTGCCTGTGAATGCTGTGAAAGGTTCTATTCATAGGGTTAGTACTGCTGTTCTAACTCAGTGAGGAATGTAATGACAAACTACCTCACTCCTCTTCTTGCCTAGTATGCCTCAGTATAGTGCTGCCTTGTTTTCTGTGGGTATCTACCCACATAACCTAACGGCGGTACTTTTTGAGGATCTAACCAGCCTTCGGGCTGACTACCTAACAGACAGACTGTAAAAAATACATTAATTAATGAATCGATTATTAACAGCTGTACAAAACTTTAGATAGATCGATAGTCTCCAATCGATTGTTGCAAATTCGGAGATTGATAAAATATAATAGTGCAACTAGTTATTTATTGACTTAAGGTTTTAATTTACTCAATATTTTAAACTTCTTCAATAAGGACAAGGGCAGCCATGGTCATATTATTGGCTTTTCATAATAATAGTATCAATGAGAATGAAACACGTACTCCAGAGTGTGCATGATCGCTTTTATAAGATATCGATTATTACCATATTCCCTGCTATTCATTATTCTTTGTCGCTATTGGTTAGGCGTTCCAACATGGCGGTACTCTGGTTGATTTGAATTTGCTGTTGCCATCAGCTGTTAATATTAATGGTATAAAGGTGATATTTCGCAGGATTGTTCTTTAACAAGGTAAGAATTCTTTCTAATATATATTATTTGAATAATAGAACCAACTTGTACTTCAGTGTGATGTAAAAAATGCTAGTAATGTGGTTGTTCAGTCCTTATTAGATACTGTAGTTTACTAGAATATTATGGGGCAAGCAAAAACAATATATAGTAGCCTGTTTCTTTTTGCTCAACTGCAGTGCATTTTCTAGTTTATCACAGTTATTCAGCAGTGCCATCTGATACGTGCTGTATAATGTACCCACTTTGATTGAAGGTACCGGTAAGTTATTTTACATTTTTTTTGTAGGTTATGTAAGAGCCCTAGTGGCAAATTGTTAGATTCACAACTAGAAGGACTGGGTTTGATTTTTGCCAATGGTGGAGATTTTTTAACTACCCTTCACTAACAGGTAAACCCTGGTCAACTCAGCCAGCTGTAAAATAATGAGTAGCCTGAGGGATTTCCTCGGAGCTTAGCCTCCAATAATAAAAAGCCTGGCCAATAGCCTCTGGGAGCTGTCCGCCCTGCAGATGCTATGTTTGCCGCTAGAGGCGCTGAATACCTCCCTACATGATCAGTTCAGTTGGCAGTATTTATACGCATTGTGTACGCACGACTCATGTTACTGAAATAAGGTTATTGTATTATGGTGGTACACTGAGGCGTGCCGTTTAGTAAACAAGGCTATAGAACTCATGTTACTGGAACTAGTTTTCATGAATTTCTTTTTCGAGAGCCAACTAGGAAATTATGGATTAAAGCAATAAGCAGACAAAGTATGTAGCCTATGCTGACCATGCGACTGAAAATTAGGTGATCTTGTATTATTGCTCCAGTTCTGATGATGATCTCCTGACCACCTCGTCAAGTAGTGGCTAGCATTCTTGGCTGTCGCCCCCAGAGATCCATGTTCGAATCCAGGCTCTGCCAATAAATTTCATTCTGGTCTGAGGGCTGGAACGGGGTACACTCAGCTACATGAGGTAAAACTTAGAAGAGGTGGGTTAGATTCCCATCTTATCCTTCCTGGACAGGTTTTCCGTAGTTTCCCACTTCTACTCCAGGCAAATGCCGGGATAGTTCCTAACTTAAGGTCACCTTCCAAATCATCACCGGAATTACAAATGCACATGCCGCAATAACATGGGTAGCAGACACGGGGCTAAATGACCAAATTTCTATGACGAGAGCTGTAGAGTCTGCCTCGTTGCGTAGTGGCTAGCATTCTTGGCTGTCACTGCGGAGGCCCGGGGGGTTCGATTCCTGGTTCTGAGGGCTGGAATGGGGTACACTCAGTCTCATGAGACAAACCTGAGAAGAGGTGGGTTCGATTCCTACCTAAGCTATTCTGGAAGTGGTTTTCCGTGGTTTCCCAAGTCTACTCCAGGCAAATGCCGGGATGGTACCTAATTTAAAGCCAAGGCCGCTTCCTACCCAAATTTTACCTCAATTACAAATACACACACTAATACAGACATTACAGTGAGACAGGTTATCAAACAAATTCTACACACACCTATGAACATGGGGCTACATGACCACGACGTTGCAATGCCCCTAAAGAAACAATAACAATGAGCTGAAGACCATAACCTATCTATATCATGCCAAGAATGGTGTCCACAGGCAGGAAAAGTCAGGAATTTTGTTTTTGATCAGGAAAAAGTGTGAAAATATAGCGTGAGTCAGGAAAAATGTCTAAAAGTATTAGAAAGTCAGGAATGTTATATTAACCATATTAACTCTTCAAGTTCTACTTCAGGAACTGTGACATCTGTAGAATCTTTCTGTTATAAAGATGAAGTCACAAATGCCGAAATAAAGTGGGCTCTTAATGTCGTCCAAAATAAATTATCTTAATTCTTGTATAAATATTTCAGAAACCTTCAGGGAAATGTTTCCTGATAGTGCAATAGCAACAAAATTTCAATTGGGGAACACGAAATGTTCAAATGTCATCAATTATGGATTAGCTCCATACTTTCATAATTTACTGCAAGATGAAATTCTTTCATGTGATATAGTTATCTGTTTTGATGAGGCATTGAACAAAGTTAGTTAGTTATTGTTGTTTTAAGGGGTGGAACTATGAGGTCATCTGCCCCCATTGAACAAAGTTGTTCAGCGAGGTCAGATGGACCTATTTGTGCGTTAACTTGACATCAACTGCAATGAAGTTAACACCAGATATTTCAACAGCATCTTTATGGGACATGCAACAGCTCAAGACATTTTAGAGGCTTTCAACCAGGGAATCTCTCCTCTTGCTAGAAAGATGGATGGACCGAATATTAATTTGAGTTTCATAAAAAAGTTCAGTGGCCAAATAATAGAAGATAATGCAGATGGCAAACAACTCGTTAACCTTGGTGTTTGCGGCCTTCACGTTGTCAATGGAGCCCTACAAACAGGAATGCATTCTGTAAAGTGGGACCTTCAATTATTTTTGAGAGACATGTATTATGTATTGAACGACTGTCCTGCACGCCAAGCAGAGTACTTGGATTTATGTATTATTGCATTATAATTTACTTTATTTTGTATTTTAAATGAATAAAGAGGCGAGCGTTGGGCAGCTATGGGGATGGTGGAGGCTGCAAATAAAAAATAATATTTGTTTGCTCAATAAACCTTTTTTCCGATATTACGATGACTTCATGAGTCAGGAATTTTGTTGAAAAATGGTCAGGAAAAGTCAGGAAAATTGACATTGAAAATTCTGTGGACACCATGCAAGAGTCCTTGATAAAATTAGTAGTATCCGGAGTTAGTTAGGTATTGTTGTTTTAAGGGACGGAACATCGAGGTCAACTGCCCTTCGGTATCCAGAGCTCATCTCCAGTAATATCACTAATAAAACTCAAAGACAGAGGTGGTCTCCGGTATCATAAGCCAGGTTTTGTTTTGCTGGAATTGAAGTAACGGACAAAATGATATCGGTTATGTCGAGCAGTCCAGGAATAGCACAAACATTAACTAGAACACTGTTGCCACAGGTTGCTAAAAATCATATTCTATAGTGTGGAGTACGTGATCATCCTGAGTAACTGAGGAGGGTAATATTGCAGAAGTTTCTGCACCCGTCTGTCACTAACTACACCATTGACTACGTCTTGAGAAGAGAAACAAATTGTGAGAAAAAAGAATCACAATAATTAAGAAAAGTCGTTCCTTTTCATTGAAACTCGATCATGGTACACTAGTAAAAATATTCAGTGGAACCATATACAGTACCTTACGCTTGTGCATACCAGACTGTGAGCGTGCTATCTAATAAGGAAAATCTGCAGTTGAAACAAACTTCTACTACTAAAAGATGAACATCTCTTATATTTTACTTCATTCTACTCAACAATTTATAGTCATGTACTGTAAATATAGTGTATAGGTACATTTTTGCTGGTTTAAGCTTGCGATAGCAATGCTATTAAGTTACATGTTAGGTGGTTACTCAGCGCTGCAGTGGTCAATACGCGCACTGCTATGAAGACAGTGTTGATGCAGAGAACGCCATGCAGGCTTTGTATTATTAGAGGCTAAGCTCGGAGTAAAGGCTGGTGTTCCCCATTCGTGAACTCAAGCGACTGTGCTGCCGTTATCTGATGGAAACATAAACAAACAGATGCTATAATTTTATGAATGCAGCCAATGGCCATGTATTTTTCTTTTCAGGACGGGTCAGGGAAAGGATTATGAAAGGAAATCGGCCGTGGACCTATTGAAACCATGTGATTTGAGTTGATGGGTGTGCTATTCTTTAGTTTTTTCAGTTATTTTCATAATAATTGAAGCTAAAAGATGAGTAATATAATTACTCAATTCCACTGCGCTCTTCAAATTCAACATTTGCCATATCAATGCACTACTTCCACAAAAAGAAAGCTTTTCAGATGGAATGGAGTCGATTACTTCGTGTCGCAAAACCGATTTCGAAGTATATGATCGCATGTGGCTGGCATTATACAAAGGAGAATTATTTATTAATAAATACTAATGAATTTCTTACAATAACCAGTACCCTACATTCTGCCCTGCACTACAAACTAGGCAACTTAAATGCAGGGTCGATTTGACAGCTGTTCTTCCCATGTGGCAAAAATTACATTTAGGGGTCGCTTTATCGTAGGCCTACATGTGGTTGTCTTTTTTTTAACTTGCCCCATTGCTACTTCAAAACTGAGAAGCTCAGTTCTTCTAAGTTTATAATCAGGTGCCTATTAAAAAATTAAAACATCTTGAGGCTATAGTCAACTTGTACAGTCTTTGATTTATTGACTTCAACAGTATTAGGCTGTATCTTCCAAATAAATAATATATGTATAGCAATATACCGACTACATGCTTATTAGATTCCTGAACAAATTATTTTTATCTCGGTAACTGGTGACCGAATTCCATTTTGAATCTGAATTGAATTTTTCTAATTACTAGTTTGTAAGCATAAATCTTCAAGTCTCATAAAATCTTGGTGTTTTTAGCACTTTCCCCACACATAATTATATGTCTGGCATCTAAAATTGCCTGTCCTTCAACACGAGCCCGCCTAGAATTGCGGACAACCTTCAATACATATATGGAATGTAATGGCTAATGACCACATAGAGTTACATGCAAAATAGATACACTGAATACAAGTGCATAATATTCATGACCAATGTTACTGCAGTTGTCTGTCATGATTTTTCCTTTAGGGATGTACTTTACCATGTTTGGTTACACTACCTTTTTTCTCTTGCAGGTCTGTAATGTGCGGTGGCATTGCAATGGAAAGACAAATCTATGTTGAAATGATAATTTGATGAAATGAAGTAGGGCCTACTCTAAATGTAGGCTATGTACGAATGAGAAATGTGTAATAAATATACCACAGTATATGGACTTGATTTTGTAATTTTTTAAAATTCCAAGTTCCTTATTTACATCCTGATTTCCTTGAAGTATTCAACTTAGTAAGGGCAAAATTTTGGTGTGTTTTGTATTGGCGATGGTTTTATTCATACTTATTTATTTCCTATGATTTTTCTTAATCTATTTATAACAGTGTAGGCCTACTGTGTATTAACTTGTAGGTCAATAACCTAGATGTTAGGTCTCTTAAAACAATTATCATTAACTTTTATTCCTCACAGGCAAGGGCCAAGTTGTGTAAGTTTGTTCTATAAAGCCAAAATAAATAAATGGGATTGATACAAATCATCGAAATGCTCATTCTCTGGAGGAGGGGAATAGGGAGCCGCGGAGGTGCAGGTTACGGTTCAAATTTCCCGCGCTGAAACTTTCATGTGTTTCCTATGCATGCGTAAGTGGTGCTCGTTATCGGAATTAAATTTAAACCGTTCTTACCAATATTCTTTGGTGCTGGAATATATTGTGATTTTCTATGATTATTTTCAACGTTTAAAAATGTTTGTAGAAAGCCAAGACATTTATTCTCCGAGTAGAAAATCTGCCCGGACGCCCTTTCTACATAAATAAATAAAAATTATCGTTATATAGTTAAATAGTTATATGTTCTAGGAAAAGATGTCTTGTGGTAATCTCGTCCGATACCACTAAATTTACAGAACAAACTAATATCAATTTCAGTACGCTCCCGTATTAACTCGTATATAGTGTATACTAGCAGAAGTACCCATTCTTCGAACGGTCATCGGTATTAATAACCAGGTGTAATCAATTGAGCTACTGTTGCAATGGTTAGAGACTTGGAACCTGTTTCTCGACAAAGAAAAATGATTAGTTAAAATATGCTCTGAAACTAAATTTACCTAACGTGTACTTCCCGACGTGAAAAAAAATGAAAACCTCGTAGACGAAACGCAATACACGTCAAATAAAACTGACCTTCACTGATGTGTCAAGACCCCATCCAGAGGAAGACCCCTTTAATAAATTATAAAGGCTTGTGGTGCATGAAAATTCAGTTTTTTTAGACTCCAATGGCCCAAATTCCTAAAAGAAGAAAAGAAAAAAAACTACCGTATTTCAATTCAGGAATTTTTGAAAATAATGTTTCTGTTTGGAGATATAATAGACCTTCTGTACGACATAACGCACATTTAAGTCGTGTGAAAAAAATCTAGGGTGCCCCTTGACCCCCTTAAGCGCATTGATGAATTTTACAGTTTTAGTTGATTCCGTAATAACCTTACAGCCATTTGCAAACATTCACAGAAATTTCATAAATGGAGTGGCTTTACTTCTTGCAGAAATAGATAGAAAGTTGTATGTCACCTTTTCAGATATTGTTGTCATGGTTACTGGCTTGCATTCCTTCATTAGTTTATTAAATGAAATTAGTTTTCTGGGAATATCTCAGAAACTGATGGTTTTAGAGCCTTAAAATGTACTTTTCGGGGACCCTTTACTGCTATTTAGGGGCACTGAGTTTTGTTTCTGACACCAAGGGGCCGAAAATAAGCTTTGTCTCGTCGTTGTAGGCCGTAGTATAATAATTATAATAATAATATGACAATATAGGGATAGGAATATAATAGACCTTCCGTACCACACCCGAACGTGTAAATCACGTGAAAAAAATATCTAGAGTACCCCTTGACCCCCTTAAGCGCATTATATGACATTGATGAATTTTACAGCTTAATTTGGTTCCGTTATAACCTTATAGCCGCTTGCAAACTATCTCAGTAATGTAATAAATGGAATTGTATTGCGTCTTACAGCAACAGATGGACCTGTGAGATTCCGTTGCCATGGTAACCGGCTTGCATTCTTTCGTTATTGTATTAAATGAAATTAGTTTTACCGACAGTAGTGGCTACGCTGGCTAACGCGCAGCATTAGGTCATGGGGCCAAGCTCTCGGCTGACTCGGTAGACGCGTGGGTTCGAGCCCCACCGTCGGCCGTCCTTGAAATGGTTTTCCGTGGTTTCCCATTTTCAACACCAGGCAAATGCTGGGACGGTGCCTTCTGACAGGCCACGGCCGCTTCCTTCCACATCCTTGCCCAGTTTCATTCACCATCATTAATTTCATCTCTCATTAACTCCTCTCATGAGGTTGGCGTCAGGAAGGGCATCCGGCCGTAAAAACCATCGCCACAAAGACTTCCATCGCATCTCATCCCCGACCCCGTTGGAACACGGGAATAATAAGGGGTAGACATACATACATTAAATGAAATTAGTTTTCTGGAAATATCTCAAAAACTGTTGGTTTTAGGGCCTTAAAATGTGGTTTTCGGGGGCCCCCGAGTTTCGTTTCTCACATTGAGGGGCTGAAAATGAGCTTTGTCTCGCCCGTCTACGCCTATTTCAGCAAGTATTTTAAGGGGGTAGGCCCCCTTTTATGAGAGGCACAGAGAAGAATTACATCAATGATTAGTGACGTGCCTCTGAAGGATATCTGTACCAAATTTTACGTTGATCCACCCAGGCGTTCTCGAGTTATAAGGGAACAACCACTTTGTCCACAGACAAACAGACAAGAAAATTATTTTCGCGCGCATCCGTCATAAAACAGCCTGAAACGCGTAAATAACGCAAATTTCCGTAGAAATTCAGAAAAAAACAGACAAACTTTCATTCTTATATATATAGAGATTATGGGGGTCAACCTCAAATAATATTTAATATTGAACAGCCAATCACAATTTTAACCCTTAGCTGACCGACGGTACTTACAAGTACCGTTTATTTATTTGTCCCATAGCCCCTGATGTTCAACGACTAGCGCCTCTGGAGGCCTTTAGTACATTAGAGGAATGCTAATTTCATAAGGAAAAGTGATTTTTTTGCCGTTGGCTAACCTGCCGGTGACAATGCAGACGATAGAAACTTCCGTTTCCATGGTTACAACAGGCTTTGAAAATGTGATATTGTCATTGATGTTTATGTGACTTATAACTGCACGAGACTTTGTGAATGAGTGATTCGCCTTGAAGTTGGCATTTCTACTTGTGTTTTACCTACGTTATAACTGAATTGAGGGGTTAATTTTTGTGAGGATGGACTTTGACTGAACTGGACTCCTGAGTACCAACGGTCTACGAGAAGGCCTACCGTATATATCAACATAACCTTCCTATCAGCTGTGTTGTCCTGCTAACTCTAGACAATATGTTGGATTTTTTTAATATTTCCTTTCGTTATGGCAAATGTTTTGAGTGATTACCAACTTTCAGAACTTCTAGACACAGATATTGAAGTGGATAATCACCGTGACACTGATATTCAGGAAGATGATGATGACGAATTTGACCAGAATCTGTTGCCACTTGCTGACAAACCGGCACCTGATATTTTCTATTTGGTTTTTAATGCTGAGTTTCCTCCAACACAAAGTTCCTAATTTCTCCACTAGAAAGCGCTATAATGTTCAAGGAGCTTAGATATCTAACCTCCTTGACTTTCATAGTGATTCAAGGAACAACGAAATTCGACATGCAAGCTACCCTCTGGGTGTCAAATTACAAAGCTTGCACCTGGCATCCGAGGCCATACGATATTATTAGTATTATTATTATTATTATTAATACTGAAATCACTAAAATTATACAGATAGTAGGAGGAAATGAGTCAAGAATAGGGGGAAGAATAATATGTTTTGACAATTATTTTACTTCTCTTGACCTGTTAGAGAAGCTGAAGGTTGAAAACACTCTAGCATGTGGTACAATAAGAGTAAACTGGAAAGGTATTCCACAGAATATGACAGATGACAAAAAATTGTCTCGTGGTGCGAGTGATTTTAGGATTCTTCAAACGGAAAGACACAAATACTGTTGCTTTTGCATCCAACTTACCATGGGACGGAACAAGCCTTCCCTTCTAGGAAACTAAAGGATGGCACGAAGAAAGATGTGACTTGTCCAGTTATTGCTGTTGACTAAAACTCTCACCTAGGAGGTGTTGATATGGCAGACTGACTTAGAACAGTATATGGACTTGATCGAAGGTGTAAGAAGTGGTGGCAGAGGCTCTTTTGGGGGTTGTTGGAAATATAATTCATCAATTCGTATGTGGTTTTCTGTGAAATGAATGGGAAACTTTCACTGAAACAGTGTCACAGGGATGTTGCTCAATGGATTATTGGTTTTCACTGAGCCAAAGAAGACAATTCCTAAGAGGAAGTCTAATGCTGATTGCGAACTTACAAGTAACAAGAACAAGTAACAAGAACTTCTTGGTCCCTAAAGATGTCAGTCTGGAGAACAAGGGCATCCACTGGTCTGTTTTCACATATGAACGGGGTGGATGTGAATTTTGCCTTCTTCAACAGATACAGACTCGTCCCTACAGTAAATGTAGTCACTGTAATGTACATTTATGCTGCAATGAACGAAGGAACTGCTTCACTGCCTATCATGATGTAAATGCTTAGCGGCATGAAACTGTGTTAGTCCCTGTAGCTTTCAGGGCAGAATCTTTCTGTGAGTTTTGGAGTGTCTGTGCTGACAGTATGGAATGCTGTATGCTATATCCTGTTATATTTCCGAATTTATTATTATGTTTTACATGCTTTCTATTATAATATAATGGTTTTGAAGAGGGAAATCAGTTCCCGAACAGAGCAATATGTTATGGCATGCTTCACCATACATAACAGTTTGTTATAGTAAATAAATAACATATTTGAGTTATTATTCATCAGTATTATTTCTCAGGTAAGTCAGATGCAGTCAGGCTATTTGTACTGGAGAAAGTGTTCTACAAAATGCAAAACGTAATTAGATAATTTTCTGGGAGGAGGTTTCTCATTATGTAACAGAGTTAAGTCCAAATGTTGAATCGACCTACGTAGGGACCAACGGTACTCTGAAGTACCACGTCTCAAAAACACCGATTTTGAAAACTTAATTTTAAAAAAGTATGATATTCTCTTTAGTTACCTCCTTTCTTGCCAATTTTCATTAGCCAACTATGATAAAAATGGTTTAACATATTCTTGGTCAGCTAAGGGTTAAAGCAGATTAGTACAAAAATGTAACTCCAGAGTACGCATCATCGCTTCTGTCTAGAGCTATGAGAGCTGCTGTGTAGAGCTATGAGAGTTATTGGAGTAAGTACCGTTGGGTTGGTAGCACTGCTCCACCGCACCTTCAACTATCTTTCATCATTAGATCTAATTTTATCAGTACTACACATACTGTACTCGGGTGAGAAGTGCAACGCACCGCAAAATGGCGCGGCATTTAAATGCTACATTTTGAGGTTAGGTAGTTGCTTTTGCAAGTATTTGAGATAGCAGTTTCCATATTTTATTTTTAAAATTGCCTACGTCAGGTGGTTATGTAAATCATATTATATAATTTATTTATTTTTCCCGCCAGTGATTTCGAAGTCCCAATTTACAAAGCTGAAATAGATCAACTTATTTTCCTCCACTAACGACCAGCATTGGCTGGAGCAAGGCATGAGCCCCTCGGTGGAGTTGATGTTTTTACCCATTTGAATGTTGAATGGGGTAAATAAAATGTTCCCACGGGGAACTCAATAATCAGCCTCAATAATTGCCACATGGAGCAATGGAGCAGTATAATCAGCGATCCAACCAAACTGTTGTCACACATTATGTTATGCAAATAATAGCACCTGTATCATAATTCACGTACGCACATCTTTAAGGCATAATAAAATAGGATGAATGAGGTAGTTTTGAAGGAAATAAATAAAATGAAGATATATGACTACATTTATATTTTAGGCAAGTACATATAATTTACACATACAGTATATGGCAATTAATTGTGCATACGATATCAAACATGATATATGAATACATACAATTTACAAATTTTATAAGGCAATTCAGTATGAATATAGTCGTTGTTACACTTGTATGCCTGTCTCTCAGAGCAGTGAGTGAGATGCAGTGCAGAGAAAAGGGGCATATTGTAGGAGTCATTTATGCAAGTGCATACTATGCCAATCGTCAGATTGGAGATACTGTATCCCTCCACACATCTCATCTTTCTGTTCCTCCTTGTGTTCCTGAAAAGGCATCCAGCGGCCCAAGACAAGACAAGCGACTTGGTAATCTTTCATATCTATTATTTCAGTAGTATAGATCCTTCCTGTGGCGCCCACAAGCGACCGATCGTGACAAATGAGAATTCAAATGAAAGAGAATAGACATTAGCAGTGACGAATTGCACTCTAATTTCATAAATATCTATAATTTCTTTAAAAAATGGCCTTTAAAAAAATTACGAAGTGTGCGTTTTGCAGATACTGTTGCTGTAGCAAAATGAAAATGAAAATCCACAGCCTGCTTCCAGTCTCCGACCGGGTCAGGAATGGAATGAATGAAGCCCCCATCTAGCGGCGAGGATATGAACGTGCCGGCTGCCGAGGCCTGACGCACTCCTCTGGGGCAATGATTAAATGCATGACAGATGAAATGAAATGATAGTGGAGAGTGTTGCTGGAATGAAATTCTGACAGGGAAAACCGGAGTACCCGGAGAAAAACCTGTCTGCCTCCGTTTTGTCCAGCACAGATCTCACATGGAGTGACCGGGATTTGAACCACGGACCCAGCGGTGAGAGGCCGGCGTGCTGCCGCCTAAGCCACGGAGGCTCGCTGTAGCAAAATACGCTCCATAATTGCAGTCCACTTCACATTTTGGCCGCTGTGACGCCTGTTTCATGTCATTTTAACATTCTGAGGTTCTCCTTAAATCTCTCATTATAAACCTATTGGCAACTCCAGCTATCTGATATGACATCTAGCGGTAAAAATGAGAAACTTACCAAGTAGGGTACATTTGTCACGTGGTGACTGTTTGTATATGGTTTCTTGTATTCGTAAGCAGATCGAGGTAAATTCTTCGTGTCTTTATACATAAGTAATAAGTTTTACTCGTTGATGGAGTGTAAAATGAGTAAAAGCAAAGTGTATTGCTCAGTTTACGGCTGTAAGTCGATGCATAGGAGGGCTGCGGATATAAGTTTTCATCTCTTTCCAAAAGACGTAAATAGCAATAGCCGAAAGGTGACGATACCAAATAAATACGGGCAACAGGAGCGGGTTGGACCACTCACCACTACACTCACTGACGACAGGACGGGTTGTTCACTGTTACGCCGAGCCAAGCCTACACCAGCTGAGTACAGCCAAGCTTCATCAGTCAGGTATCCTTCCTCCTCCCTAGTTCATTTCCAATTACCCTACCAACCGCCATCACCTCGCGCTGCGATATCCAAGCCTCCACTACAAGTCATATAGGCCTAATTTGACTTCGCAGGATAAATATCTACTCTGCGAGAAGCTGCTACCAGTCCGATATTCAACACCAAACCCACCAGCTAACCATCCAAATCAAACAATTCCTGTGTCCCCCGAGCTTTAATACAAGTTAAACTCATCCCTTCGCCCTACCAAGCAGCAAATAATTTCTACAGTCTATGGTACAGTGAGCAAACTCAAATATAGCTTTTAAACGTAACAGCGCCATGACTCGAACTGCTCAAAAACAAATACCAGCAGACAACCGATGCTTGGTAATATGCAATTGACACATAAAATCCAGTGGAACACACAAATTAGATCACGTGTATCGCACAGTTATACATATATACAACCAAAAATAACACTGTCGTTATTTTATGGACGACATTTACTGATTATAACCGAAAAATAAAAAGTGTTCCATATCAAACGTATGTTATTGAGTATTTTTACCCTACTTATCCAGACCGACCGCAGCGCCCCAAGTGTTAGTTTGAGTTGCCAATTGGGGAAAATGTGGTTTATGAACATGCGAGATTTCTCGCACGGGTCCGCTAGTACTAATATAATAAAGCTGAAGAGTTTGTCTGTGTGTTTGTGTTTTTAAACGCGCTAATCTCCGGAACTACCAGTCCGATTCGAAAAATTCTTTTTTTATATGATAGCCAAATTCAAGAGGAATAGTTTAGGCTATGTAGTATTAGACTACACTTCTCAGGTAATCGTAAAGATTGATTTTTGTTCAGTAAATCGGTAGAACAAGCGCTCCCGAACTGCTCTATCCGCATGCGCTGGCGTTATGGTTAGTGATACGTACACCGTTTCACCGATCTGAACCAAAATTTGTATACTTACCCTTTGGAGTCCTGCGAGTAACACAGCCTGCATGCAATTTTGGACAGACCCCTCCATTCCCTGCATTTAGGCCCTTTGGCACAAATCTACACCCTTTCACCAATCTGAACCAACATTTGTATACTTACTCTTTGGAGTCCTGCGAGTTACACAGACTGCATGCAATTTCGGACAGACCACTCCCTTCCCTGCATTTAGGCCCTTTGGCACAAATCTATATCGTTTCACCGATCTGAACCAAAATTTGTATACTTACCCTTTAGAACCCTGCGAGTAACACTGTCTGCATGAAATTTTGGACAGACCACTCCATTCCCTGTATTTAGGCCCTTTGGCACAAATCTACACGGTTTCACCGATGTGAACCAAATTTTACATACTTACCCTTTGGAACCCGACGAGTAACCCTGTCTGCTTGAAATTTTAGACTGACCACTCCATTCCCTTCATTTAAGTCCTTTGGCACAAATCTCTACCGTTTCACCGATCTGAACCACATTTTGTATACTTACCCTTTGGAACCCTACGGGTGACACAGTCCACTTAAAATTTTGGACAGACCAATCCATTCCCTGCATTTAGGCCCTTAACCACAAATCTACACCATTTCTCCTAATTGCACCAAATTTTACATAAGATATACTTGGAAACCCTGCTGGTAACAGTGTCCACTTGATATTTTGGACAACGCTCTCCATTCTCTACATTTAGAATAACAGACAAAATAAACTTGAAAACCACGTGTTAAGGACCTAGAATCATTCATGTCCGTAGTAGTGTAACTGTAAGAGTATTTTAATAAGTCTATCGTTGACGGGCAGTTCGGGCTGCATCACGTCACCCCTACCAGTGTTCTGGTGCAGAATTGCGAAAATAGTTGCATCTTGCGCTGTTTATAAATTGCAGTCACGGGGAGTAATTAGTGCAAAAGGATCTCTTAGGCCCCATAAAACAGTTATCATCATGAAAATATTATGCCTCTGTATAAGTGCAATGGTGTTGGTGCAGTACACTGAGGTTACCACCTGCAATAAGCGTTGGTGCTGTCAATTTTACCTTCATTTATTCCGAACCATATCGTTGAGCGCTATGTGGCGATAAATGATACTATTGCTATCTCAGTAGCTTGGGACAGCCCAAGTTTTCCAAAGTGTTCTGATTATTTTCCTACGGCGCTATGCGGCTAAAGACGACACTATTGGTCTCTACATTTCTAACAGCCAATGAAATATCGGCCCTAGGTAGTGCCTTTTATTTCACTTACTACTCTTTCTAATAATTTTTTTTTAAAATTGTTTGTAAATTACATGTGTCAGTGCTGTAGTTACAAAATAGCAGTTTCCCTATTCATTATTAATTACGGGAAAATGAACTGAATGTTACGTCCATTATACTGTACTACTTATCACCCCCACTACAACCACCACCACCACAAAAAGTTATATTTTTAAAATATTTTTATCTGTTAGTTTAAGTATCATGTGTCAGTTCTGTAGTAGTATTCATTATCATCCATAAAACAAATAAATCCACCGGGCGAAGCCGGGCACTACTGCTAGTATACTGTATATTTGGTAACGCTTCGGGAGTGATGAACCTAGTACAAAACTACTTAAGTCAGCTGAAATGCCTTGATGAATAATAATTGTGTAACTGATGTCGTACGGTATTAAAGGTTTTCTCATACATAGTTATGTTTTTAAAATATTTTTTTCTGTTAGTTTAAGTATCATGTGCCAGTTCTGTAGTAGTAGTATTCAATATCATCCATAAAACGACACTATTGGTCTCTGCATTTCTAACAGCCAATGAGATATAGACCCACGTCCCCCTTTTATAACATGACTTATATAGTGAAATTTCAGTTGTGTTGTGTCGGCCATTGAAGACTTGATTTAAGGGACAAATATAATATTGCCAACCTCACACATATGGTAAGCGTGGCCGCGTGGTGTTGTTTGTTTTATGCTGTGATGGCTCCGCTTGCTTTGTTGTCTTTCTACGTTAAGAAGGCTTTACATACAAAAACCTAACCTGGGGCTAACGCTCGAGACTCGGTTGTAGAAGACTACAAGCAGTCCAGACAGAAGCCAATTGTATCTCGCTTAGCTGGCTACGCATGACCTGTGTCGTGTATTTTGTGTACTATACATTGGCAACAGTGAAATGTTGTTGTTTGAGTCTTCAGTCTTTTGACTGGTTTGATGGAGCTCTCCATGCTTCCCTGTCCTGAGCTTATTGATTCATCTCTATATAGCTACCACAACCTACATCCGAGGCAATCTGCTTAACATATTCTAACCTTGGTCTACCTTGACAGTTCTTTTCCTCGATCCTTACTTCTATAACTAAGGTTGCTATTCCTGGGTTTCTTAGTATGTGTCGTACCAACCTATATTTTCTCTTCATTAGCAGTCGCCACAAACATCTCTACTCTCCCAGTCGTCTTAATACCTCTTCATTTGTAACCCTATCTACCCATCTGATCATCATTCTCCTGTAACACCACATTTCAAACGCTTCAATTCTCCTCTTTTCTGCTGCACCAATAGTCCAAGTTTCGCTTCCACAGATCGCCACGCTCCAGACAAAGGCTTTTAAAATGACTTCCTAATACCTAAATCTATATCCGATGTCAGGGCCGTAGATAATATTTGTGACTGGGGGATCGGTCCTTTCACCATCGAATTCTTGGGCGGCTGGAATTTTAAAACTTCTTTTTTCTGGTAAGGTTATCCAAAACCTCCATTGGCGTCACAGGTTCCGAACGATGAATTGACAGATGGGCTAATCCGTTCAGTCTTGTCTGTAAAGATACCAGGAATGACTTGCAAGTGAAATAGATAGGCCTATAGTACTATCAAAGATTTAAATTTATTTTCGTAATGTTAAATAATAATTAATACTGTATTACCGGTATATGAAATATGAAGACTGTTTAATTTATTTACCTGCCCTGTTGAATTCCGCAAATACGTTTTAATCCTTTTGAGAGTGGAGAATGACCTCTCTGCTGTTGCGGTTGACACTGGAAGCGTTGCTAGTATCTGGAGAAGAGTGTGAATATTTGGTTTAAAATGTTTGTTGCACACAGTAAGACCATTCATGGCATTTGAGGGCCTTACACCTTGTTTGATGCATGTCCTTCTCCATGACTGAAGTTCAGCAGTAACATCCTCAACACTGCCTTCCATATCTCTCACATAAAAATTAACAAACGTTTTAAACGCCTCCAGTTCTTCACCCTCAATAAGTGCATCGCTGACAGTAGCTGGGAAGAGTGAGGAAAATCCAGAAAGCACTTTCCTATGTTCTGAAAACTTCGACTTTAATTCACTTATAAAACAGTCCAAAAATGGAATATAGACTGACAGTCTGAAATATTCTTCAGGGCTGTGGGTCATATAATTCTGTCTATTTTTTCGATCCCTGCTATTCGTGGAGCTGAGACTGTGATATCTACTTTTTAACAAATATCTTTGGCTTCTTCAAAGAGGGTTCTGAAGGTGTTTGTAGCATCAGCTCGCAGACTTTCAAATTCTTCTCTTGTGTAATCTGCTAGGGTCAATGCCTCCCCCAAGCACAGAGTCGGGTTCTGGAGAGTTTTACTCAATATTCTGCCTAGACCAAATACTTTAGCTGTCACCAAGAGGGAAATAATAAATTCACACTGTAGAATTCGACGCATTGGAGAGCTTGCCTCGCTTGGTGTATCTGCTGAGTCTTTTGGCCATCCTGACACTGTTGTCAGTGCTTCTATCAATGGCTCAATAAGTTGTAAGAAATCAGTGACTGCATCAAATCTCTCAATCCATCGAGTGGCACAAATCCTTTTTAATGTTTTTGAAGTAGGAGAAGCATCGCATCTTTCAACACACTCCAGAAACACTGTTTTTCTTTTCGGATAGACGAAAAATTTATGAGCTGCCCCAATAATTCCTAAGCAGTTCCTAACAGCCTGTATTTCACAAGATGGAGATACAGCCAAATTGAAAGAGTGAGCTGAGCAGTGAACATACAGCGCAGTAGGGTGTTTCTCTCTGACTACAGCTTGTGTCCCTTTAAGTCTTCCTGACATGGCAGCAGCGCCTTCATAGCCTTGTCCCCTTAAATGTTGAGTTTCTATGCCGTGTTTGGACAAATTATCTAACATTAAGGAGGCTAAACCTCTCCCACTTAAATCAGTAACTGGTATGAATTGCAGAAAGTCCTCTCTGAGGGTGGGAAGCGATTCATCCAAGTCAACATACCGAACACAAAGAGAAGCTTGCTCTTTGCCACTGATATCTGCTGTTTCATCAAGCAATACAGAGAAAAATTTGGCCTTGTTTACTTTTGTAACCATTTTGTTTAGAAGTACTGTACCACATGATTAAATTATCTCATTTTGTATTGTTGGACTAGTAAACTTATCTCTTTTTCCAGGACCTTCTAAAGCTTCTCTTAATTCAGTGTCCACATTAGCACGGTACCTTAATATAGCACGAAATTTTCCATCATTGTAATCTGGCTCTTGTGCACAGTTGAGCTTCCCATAATCTTTACTGCCTCTTAATGCAAGCTCTTGCCTTCCACACAACAGAATAGTTTCGATTATAGGTATTAACTTCTTTCTGTTCTCAGCCACTTGTTTGAGTTTCTCAGAGTCCAGCTGGATTTCAACAGATTTTTTTCAGGATTTCCTCTCACATACAAAAGCCAATCTGCATCTTTAACACAGTTTTGATGATACTGATGAGAGGAATGTATATCAAATTATTCCACTGCTTTCTTCCAGTTGCTAAATTTCTTTTTACATAAAGCTCCAAGAGGCTGTGAGTTTATTTCAGCTCCCGACCTAGAAAAAGCCACACAGTACTTACAGTAAGCACCATCTTCGACAGCAGAATAAGTTAACCATTTCCATCTCGACAGCCACTTACGCTGAAATCTGAGATTTCACCCCTTTTCTTGAAAAACTCTTGAAACTGGAAACGTGTAATTTTCATGTGGCACCCAAAGATCATTTATAATATGCAATCTTTCGTCATCACTTATGTCACTTTTGTTCACAAAACAAGAGACATCATTTGCAGGCGAGGTTGAAGAGCTACTTATGGAGCTACGAATGTCCGGTGAATTAGTTAGATCGACCTTAGGCCCATAAATAGAGTTAGGACTGGATGGTAGCACTAGCACATTCACAACTGAATTTTCAATTTCCTGGTGTTGAGTTTCGTTGTCGTGTTTTGATGCTTTACTGCTGAAAAATGATGCAATTGAAGTTTGCGATGGTCTTTTGTTGGCCACAGACTTCATTGGAGAATGAAATAATGAATGTACAGGTTATAAAATTGAAAAAATCGCAACACAATATAAACTTTTACTTGCCCGAACATAACGAACATATAAACAAAACCTCAACTTATACAATAGATATTCATACATCGATATCAATATTATCGCTTTAGACTACATAACATTTCAGTGTTACCAATATAAAAAAGAAAATAGTGATTTATAATAAAGCGAACTTAGTCAATGCCTACTAACTTATGTTTCACAAGGTCTTGAAACACTCGCTATTTCTGGTGTGAGAAAATGGTCCACTCGGTTCTAGAATGAGGCGAGTGTACGTGAACAGCTCACCTCAAATTTATCACTGCCTGCTAGATAAGAGAAGACTCTGATTAAAGGTAGCAGGGACTCGTCAATGGGCGTGTAACTGTCAAAAATTGTCACCCGAGCGCAGCATGACTAGAACGGGTCCAATACGTAATATGGCTAATGGCGAGTGTTATGCAACGTCAAGGAATACAAAAGTAGCTTCACATTGGAGTTCTATGGAACTAGTAAAACAATTCATATGTGCCTGGACCACTTTGGTCCCTGCTGCACTCTTGTGGCGGCAACACGAAGTTCGCCCAGAACACTCCCATTCAAGTAATATCCGCTAAATACACGATGTTCTTGTTGTGTTCTGACAGTGCTGAAAAATGTCATAATATTTTGGTATAGCTCTCAAATCAAAACTGTTACTTGCTAGTAGTACTGGGGCTTAGGGGGGGGGGGTTCTGACCCCCTGTCCCCCCCCGTATCTACGCCCCTGTCCGGTGTCAACAGAGGTGAAATCTCGTCAATGTATACTCCTGTGTGCGTCTCTGTACAGTTGAACACCTAATGCGCCTCTTTCAGTAGCAGTTGAGCAACGACAAGAAATGACAAACAATAACAATTGCCGTCGTTGAATGAATGAATGAACAATAAATAACGACTTAAGTCACATATTTACGTAATTTAGCACATATTTCCTATGCAATAGTGATAATGGACAGTAATTTCAATTGGTAACGACTCCCAGAATATCAAATGAGAATTATGGAAATAACATATAATAGGTAAGTACCAGTGTAGGATCCAGGTTCATCAGTCCTGAAGAATTACGAATATCTCAAAACACGAGGTGGTGCGATTAAAAACGAACTCTCTTTAAATTCAGCACAGCCTGAGTAAACAATTGTACCTCAAAATACCATTCAAGGGCAGTTTCTATTACTACCAATTCCACTGTTCACTCAAATTGTCATTTCTCAACCTGCTATATAGATTTACAATCATCCACTTGCACTTAACTTATCCCCACTTGTATTACCTGCAACATATGTTACTGGTGATCCAAGCTTTACAGCTGCAACTTGCTTCACCGATAGATCAAATTACTCAGCTGCTCTTATCAACATCTTCAACACATCGCCAAGATACGTCCCCATGGCAAGGTTCCTTAATGGTTTAGGACTGTTTTAAACACAGATAATATGAAACTACACGTTTTAACGAGATCAAAACCTACAGTTCCAAGGGACTTTCGGACCATGTTATTTAGACAATCACTGTACATAAAATTTACAACTTTCACAAGAGAATTGAAGAAACTAATGTTTACAAAGCAGTAACATTCCTACATAGGATTGATGGTTGGTTCCTCAGTTTAGGGGCTGCAACAACACGGTCATGTAGCCCCAACTTAGGATTGGAATAAGGTACCTGAATCTGAGATAAAGATACATGTTTGAAAGAGATTTCAGCTGGTACACCCACACCCCCCTGCTCCTATGGACAGCATTTATTTAATTCATTCTTAGCTGTACAGGAAATGGATGTATGCCTCCATGTTTCCTAATAATTTGAATGAATGGATGAATGAATGAAAAATAAATATTGGCCTATTAAGTATTAACAGGTGTTCAAAGAGAATTGAATTAGTTATAAATATTGGCAAGCCTCCGTGGCTTAGGCGGTAGCACGCCGGCCTCTCACCGCTGGGTCCGTGGTTCAAAACCCGGTCACTCCATGTGAGATCTGTGCTGGACACAACGGAGGCAGACAGGTTTTTCTCCGGGTACTCCGGTTTTCCCTGTCAAAATTTCATTCCAGCAACATTCTCCACTATCATTTCATTTCATCTGTCATTCATTTAATCATTGCCCCAGAGGAGTGCGTCAGGCCTCGGCAGCCGGTAAGTTCATATCCTCGCCGCTAGATGGGGGCTTCATTCAGTCCATTCCTGACCCGGTCGGAGACTGGAAGCAGGCTGTGGATTTTTCATAAATATTGGCACCAGTAGGTTTTAGTTAATTTGCTCTTTCATGGAATCATCTTGAATCAGTGTTCCAAGTTGAATGGCTACTGCCAATTTTTCCTACTTCTGAGTAAGCAGGGAAGAGCATATTGCAAAAGACATTTGATAAATGGTTGATTTGTAGACTTGAAAGATTCCATAACATTCTGATCAATGGTAGAGCATTGGCAGCCAAAGCCAAAGGTTATGGGTTTGATTCCTGGAGGCAGCATCACATTTGAACTATGTACCCTAGCTTGTATTAATAATAATAATTGTATGGTACTTGGTTTTGGAGCCAACTAGGCGATCTGTTCTGCAATTTCTACATTCCGTTTTGTCCTGCCATATGGCAGTGAAAACAAAACTCTATTGTGTGACCAGTAGCTGAGATTTAATGAATTTTATCTTTTTTTCCACCAAATCTTTCTAGTGGATGACCTAGATGTCATACCCCTTAAGATACCGTAGCAATCACCACCTGTCACCATCTAATGATATTTGCATGCTACATTTCCAACTTAATGGCATGGTAATCAATTTCAATTACAAATGAATTGGTAAAAGCCAGAACAGTATAAGGAACAGTTCATTTTGGTGATGAAACCATATTTGAGCAGTACATGTTGCAGCTGCTGTGTGGAGTTATGTCCAGTGACATATCAAGAGTGCTAGAGGCTGCATGGCAAAATTAAAAAAAGGTCCCCTCCCTTAATTGAAGATGGAAAACCTGGAATAATACTGCACCATTTGGCAATTGTGAACTATATGTTCAAAATCCTTCTCCACTGAAATTTCACATTCCATATTAATCAAATGATGCAGTTGTATCATTAAATTTCTTGATTCATTTTTATCAGATTTAACGAGGGAAATTAGTGTTCTAAAGATGCATTTGTCACAAACAATAACAGAGAAATTTGCATGTCAATTTCAATATTGGGAAATGCTGATCAAGCATTCCCATTTTTCATAGATGTTGTACAGTATATTGAGATCTTTACAATCCTGGTCCCCTCCAGCACATTCTTGCAAATGTTTCTTATTCACTTCAGATATAAAGCAAAGTGGGGATATAACAGCCGCCGGATTCGCCCATGTGTTAAATCATCACTGATTCTGTCACTTGACAGGTTGTTGCTTATTTTAGGGACTGCGACATTGAGGTCATATAGCTCCGTGAAATCGTGTGTGTGTAATTTGTGTGATACCTTGTGTTATTGTGATAACAGTACTAGTGTGTGTAGGCCTATTGACACTTGGAAGACGAGACATACCTCTAACAAATTGTGAGACCCAACTGTATCAAATAATATGTTCTTCTAAGTAAAGGTATGTACCAAACTCAATATTGTGCAACATTGTCACTTTAACCAATTATGGACTACACCCATTCGAACAATACTGAATTAAAATCATTAAGTACTTTCATACATATTGGCAAATAAATATTTCATCAGAAATGAACACACATTGCAGATAAGAACAGCATTAACCATGTAATCAGAAGGGCGAGGCTGATACAATTAAAACATAAACATGATGCACAGGATGACACACTCCTCATCGGAGCAGATACCTAGATGTTATGCCCCTTAAAACAACAATCACCCTCATTAGAGCAGATGACCTAGATGTTATGACCCTTAAAACAACAATTACCATCATCACTCACATCCTACATCTAAATACACTCACTGGCCAAGAACGGTGCAACTCATTTTCAATTGGTCAAAATTAAGTTCGGTGTTTTATGTTGAACATTGTCCACAGAAGTTCAGACCGTCTAGAAGATGCAATTCTCCTTTGGTCAACTCTTGTTCTCTGCCGATCCCAGCGGTATAAAGCATCCATCACCTTGGTTGTCATGCCTCTCGTTCCTTTCCCCCATACTCTCATTTTTTAAGAGTTCGTAACTCCATAAAATAATTGTGTGTTAATAGGAGGAGATGACCTCCATGTCCAATCCCTAACAAATCCCCACCACTATCACATTTCCTTCCTTAATATAACAATTAGCTCCAAAGGACAACTGGTCAGAAGTTTCTACAGTCTGGAGTTTTGATATCAGTTAATCTTTTGCATAATGTTTTTGGCCAGGGAGTTTATTTAGAAAACACACTAATGTGCTGCCTTGAAGAGAGACCTTCTAGCATAGGGTGTGTGTCTCATTTTCTCTGCAATCCTTTTCTGGTTAAAAAAAAACGGATGGCCCAGAAAATCCTGACTTTAATGAAATACGACAACAGCATATCAAAAGCCTCCTGGCTGCAAAGTTTTACAGGTTTGAAGCTGTCATGTCTTGTTATTTGCGTCTTGATTTTCTGTCCAATGCACGATTCATGCATTCTTTGAAAGAAAAAAAAAACAAGATTGAAAAATTTCTTCAGATTTTTTCACAAACGGGAAGACTTCCTCCTGGGGAAGAGTGAGACCCCCAAACTCATTCTCCAGACCTTCATGTGCCTTCAGGTAGGTGAAGGTCTGATGAAACTCCTGAAAAACTCGACCTTCCTCATAGAAGTCAACAAGAAGAGATTTACATAACTCATAAATGTGTGAGTTAACGAATTTCTTACAGAGGTACCCAGTGACATAATAAATGACATTGGCCTCAACATCTCCAACTTCATAAGAAGTTACATCATCTATGTTGATGGTCATGAAATCTATTTTGTCACCGGATGGTGGCCGCTCATTCAGGAACTTGTTTAGAGTCAATAGAACTTCCTCTAAATCAAGCTCGCAATTAGATTTGTCGGGCAATTTTGGAAGGGAAGAAAGTAGTATGTGCCTAAATCCACGTACAAATTGCACAACTGTAGGGTTATCACTGCACCCATGTTGCTGTCGGATTACTGAAAACACATTCTCAAGGACATCCTGATTCAAAACTCGTGTGCAAAGTTTTGGGATGCCAAAGTGATTCCTCAGTTCCTCTGCAAGTGCCAGCACACTCTTTACACTAATTATCCATTCAAACATACAGGTTGCCTTCGGCAACCAAGAAACCGGCTTTTCTCGAATTTCTTTAGGACATTCTAAATAAATTCATTGTGTGCGGAATTGTATGAGATAGCATACGGTACCTTAGTTTGAACGCATGGACATTCAGCTGAACACTATTCAGACAATCAAACAACTTATGCATGAATTCAATAAATTCTGCAGTCGCAGCAGCACTGCTATGCAGCAAACCCATTGCATTCAAAACAGAGATGGCAACACTTACAGAAGAACTGAACATCTGAGCTGCATATTTCACTTTCATTTTTTGAAAGGCCCCAGTGTGGGTGTGGGATTTGGTTATTTTAGGTGTTAGTTTCATGCGAGGTGGATCAGAACACTCAGCCGCAGCCTTAAAATCAGCCCATTTCACAATTTTGCCATCAATATCATACTTCAATAAGTTGTTCCTCATCGTTTTTAGCAAATGAGGTGGGTCATACATGAAGTAAATTTTGTGGTCATTCACAACAAAAAATGGTTCTGAAACAGAAACGCCTAAATTGCGAGCCTGAGATTGATTGTGAGGACCTTGATCAGAGATGAGAACTTTCACAAAGAATCCTATATCAATCAAGCTCTGGATGCAATCTAAAATAATTCCCTTAATTGTATGTACTTTAGTGCCTTCATGTGTGACCCAGTTACCTTATATTTGTTTCCACTTTCTGTTGATGCCTTTAACCATAGCTACAAGGCATAAACGTCCCACATCTGGGGTTTGAACATGCCCATCATTACTGAACCCTAGGACTGACTTCGTGTTGGTGCCATAGGATAGATTCTCCTTCACTGCAACCTCATCTATAACCAATGTCACCACACGGTCAGCGTCTGTCAGGTTGCGGGAGAACTCCCTCAGTGACGCCAAGACATTATTGTCAATGCCAGGCTTCACTGCAACCTTCTTCTGCCAAGAGAACTATGTCCTCACTGAAGGTAGGCACAGTGTTTTCTGGAGAAATCTGTATGTTCTCGGACTGTGGCAGTACAAAGACAATGCAACGTCCTTAATGTGAGGCGGCCACCTCCTTCCATACTTATTTGCCTGACTAAGCCTAAGCTGTGACACAAACAAGACTCGGGTAAGTAAGTTCTGGAAGCATCGATAATTTTCTTCAATTTGGAAGGTCGAGATTTTGCAGCTTCCTGTTTACGTGCCCTGAAAAGGCGTGCACGAAGCATCCTGATACTTAAGCGATAACGCAATAGGTTCCTGGCAGTACGAGGGGTTGGGTTGCTTCTGCCCGAAGACTTCGAGTCTCGACACATCACCAATGCCTCTGGGGTGACATTCACGTTGCCAGCAGGTGACTCAAGGCCCTTTCTTCTCTTTGGAGTCGAATTTGGCTCCTCCAAATAGGAAAGTTTCCACCGTTGGGGTTTGACATGTGGCCATGGGCTCATCATTGCCTAGAATAAAGATAAATATTTTCATCATAAATGTAATAAGTTATTACAGCATGGCCTATGCTGGCATGTGTTATGATTAACAATACAGTGTTAATTAAAAATATAAGTAGTGGGATGACACGGGTTCTGCGCCACTTCTTTTTGAACCCTCCTCGTATCGGCCCCGAACCTGATATCTCGCTAACCAAACATGGGATTAGAACATACAGGGTGTCCTAGCACTCGTAGTGACGCCCCCTACTTTTCTATAGCCTCTTTATTTAATTAAAAGACCAAAACCAAAAGGTCATTCGTGAGTAGTGGGGTAGTGTTGGTTTTCTCAAGTCGCGCGCGTGCTTGAATATGTATGCCTATGTTGGGAAAGGGTTAGGTGGTGGGGGAGGGCGTCGAGTGAGGGGTGGTTTAGATGGTATTTTTTCCGCTCTAGGTGATGGTGAGGTTATTTTTTAAAATGGATGGAATTTGGAAAGGCCATTTGGGGTAAACGTGTGTTTTTTGACATTTTGGCGATGAATGTTTTTTTGTACGCCTGCGCACTTGGGGATTTTGTAAAAGAGCGGGCTTTTTAAATGATGATTTATAAATGAGTTTTTTAGTATGTATTTAAAGAAACCCAAAAAACTAATAGGTCATCGGCTTTTTAGTATCTCGCTAACCAATAATCGGATTTAAACATATGGGGTGTCGTAGGACTCGTGGTGAAATCCCCTTTTTTATGGACGGGGTATATCCACCCCAAAATAAAAACTACCCTTACCCGGGGGGGGGGGGGGGGTGAAATAGTAATTTTTTCGTATGTGCGCACACGGATGGCTTTTGTCAAAAGGACCTAACTATACGTTTGTTAATATTTTCTGAACCCCTGATGGGATTTTGCCATAGGGAGTATCCTAACCCTGGGGGTGACGCCCCGTTTTTGAATGTATGATTCGTTTTTGTCGAAAGGGCCTAACTACACTTTTGTTCATATCTCGCGAACCAATCATGCTAGGGACTTGTATGAGGGGTCCTAGCACTTGGGGCGACGTCCCCCTTTGCGGGGTGAAACTACCCCCAAAATTGAAAAATCCATATCTTGGAAACGAAGAACCCTAAAATTAGGTGTGATAGCTTAAAAAATAGGGGATGATATACCTCGATTGATCATTTCACCCCTAAAACAGTAAATAGTCATGTTATGGGGAAAAACGCATTAAACACCTAAAAATGATAAATGAACCTAAGATCTTTTGTTTTTGATGAAAAATAGCAGGGGGTGGAAACTACCGCCCAAAATTGAAAAATCCATATCTAGGAAACGATGAAGCCTAAAATTAGGTGTGATAGCTTAAAAAATAGGGGATGATATGGGCTTTTACCTCGATTGGTCATTTCACCCCTAAAACAGTAAATAGTCATGTTATGGGGGAAAACGTGTTTAACACCTAAAAATAATAAATGAACCTAAGATCTTTTGTTTTTGAAGAAAAATAGCAGGGGGTGGAAACTACCCCCCAAAATGAAAAATCAATATCTTGGAAACGAAGAACCCTAAAATTAGGTGTGAAAGCTTAAAAAATAGGCCATGACATACGCTTTTACCTGGATAGGTCAGTTCACCCCTAAAACGGTAAATAGTCATGTTATGAGGAAAAAATGTGTTAAACACCTAAAAGCATAAGCGTTTTATGAAACCATGCTTTAATGGACATGTGTATGGAGGATGATTGTTGTTATTATTAGTAGGTAATTATGGATTAATGTGTGTATAGATAACTAACCAGTGGGGAGCGTGATGGCGCAGGTGCTTAGCTGCTCGTCTTTACCCGGACAGCTGGGGTTCAAATCCCGGTGACAGCGGGGTGGAATTTTCACATGAAAAATCACGTGGCGTCAGGAAGGGCATTCAGCCTTAAATCCCCGGCCAAAACCAAAATGAGCCTGGTTGGCTCCGGCGACTCAAAATAATAGGGAAAAGCCGAAGAAAGAAAAAGAAGAAGAAGAAAAAATGGTAACTCACCAGTAATAGTAAACATTTGTTTGAGGTGTTGAAGAAGTCAGGATGGCCAACCCTTTGCCATGGTTCACGAATGAATCGCAAAAAGTTTTACCTGTCAAGACTCAGTGTACCCTGTTGCAGCCTTTAGAAAAAAAAATCGAACCGGGGCCTCTGTGGTGACAGTGGACTTACATTCATGATGCTTTTTAAACAAACATACGCTTGCATACTACCGCTGGGTTGAATCTGCACAGAGACACTGGCTTTGCTTTGTGTAGTGTGCCTTGGTGATAACAGCATAGCGATCTTGTCAGCAAGTTTCATATTACTCGTCTGCTTGATAGTTGACGTGCTCTGCACCGTGTTATCATATAGGACATGACTAGCTCGTTGTTAGGTTTGACAAAGGCTTAGTGATGCTTATTGCAACCTTGAAATGAATGTCATGGTATAGTCGGGGTTGGAATCCAAGACCTTAGGGTTGACAACCAAGTAGGTTAACCACTACACGGTGAGATGGTCAAATAATAATGTAACAGAACATATAGAAACGTTTTCTATAGTTTAACGAATTGGCTAAGAGCCATACCATGAGAGGTGTAGGTAATGGAAATTGAATCCTTAGCTGATGACTATACTACTTGTAATCTATAGCCATGCCCACGTATAAGCTATCATGTTAGAAAAAGAATTGTATGGCTTGTTTTAAACGGAGAATAATTGTGTTTACTGTGAAACACAAATCTGAATTTAAAATTAGTTTATGTCCTACATGATGTTTGAACTCTTTTTTTATTTATACTTTAGACAAACGCTAACATAGTTGTCATTCAGATGCCATGGCCACCTCTTTTCCAATCCTACACCGTACGCTGAAGTTAAAATGAATAATGATCACGTTACAGACAGCCAGTTTCAAAGCCATGAGAACTAAGTGAACAAAGAATAAAATTCATGAGCCAGTGAGGAATTCAACATGCTGTCCTTTGGACAAAAGAGAAGCGTTCTACAAACTTAACCACCAAGCTGTCCTATCGACCCTCAATGGTTTGGGTCATCGTAAAGATGAAAATTAAATCTAAGCTATAACTAAAACTAACTACACTCTTATATACTAGAAGAAAAATAGAAAACAAAAGGACAATAGGCCAATTTAAGGACAGAAGGAATAAAAAATGGCCCTCAAGCATGTGGATTGAGGGAGTTGGAAGGAAGGAGAGCCATGAAAAGCAGATAAAAAGTATAATAGGAGAGGCTCTGCCCCAGAGGTAATGGATAAAGAGGAGGAAAACTGGACTCAGCTCAGAAATCCCTTGGGGTCACCAACTTCCAAACTGATCAGCCGTAAGCCCCTTGAGGGTGTAGCCATATGCAGAGTGCACCGCAAGTGGTGGGGCTATATACACCCTACCTTCTTGATGGGGCTTGAGCAAAAGATAGGGAATAACATGAAAATAAAAAGCAAGGCTCCCTCCTCACACTAGTAGGATATCAGAAAAAATAAATAAACAAGGGCCAATTAAGTTGCAAAAGGGAGAGACTCCCTAGGCCTCGGATACCCTAATCATGTTGGGGTCGGTAGAGAACAAGAGTTGAGCAAGTGTGGTCGACAGGAAATAAGACAGAGAGGAGCCTAGCACAAGTTAGTGGAAGCAATGACGGTCTCAGCTGGGACTCCGTGATCGTCAACCTACATGACACTAGATATGACGCCCAGGGGTGGAATTAAAGACCTCTTTTGTTTTATATCACTGGCTTTTAAGGACGCTAACAGATGGCATGCCTTATAATGCAATACTGGTCCTAGGGTATGCAAAATTGTATTAGAAACTCAGCTAATAATAGTGTGCATGGCCATGATTATTTTCCCAAGTATAGTACATGGGACTGATAACCATGATTTCCAAGCCCCTAAGTAAGACAAAAACAAATGATTTTCATTTTCCAATGAGTTGGGGTGAGGTGAGTTTTCTATACACCAAACTGATGTGGTTTCCCACTTCTACTCCAGGCAAATGCACATTTGATGTTAAGAATAGTGAAATGGTTTGCAACTGCCCAATGCTAGGACCTGATTAGTGGCTTTTAAAAATGGAATGGAATGGAGTACACTTCCCCCAAAACCAACAAGAGGAGTGTTCGATCACCCACAACAGCCATTCTTAAAGTCAATATAAATGGCTATGCACTTCAGGTCAAGACGGTCTCCTCTCTCCAATCCTGCCCCTTGGTGGTGAAAGGCACACTCTAATACAACCATCATAGTGACAGGTTATCTGTTAAATACCTAACTATCCCCAGATTTATCTTAAATTTTCCTAAAATCCACTACATTTTCCGCAAATTGACCAAATGACACAAAATTCCAGCAAAATTCAACAAATGACTACCAGGTTTATTATACGGTGGTATGACCGATCCCTCAGAAACTTGGCTAAACCAGTTCCGGCACATTTCAGCAAAATTTGTCACATTTCACGGAAAATACGGATTTCAACGAGTCAAGAACGTTCTAAGAAGAACAGCAGATTTTGTGTCGAGAGAAATTCCTGACGTACCGTCGGCTGGGGTTGAGGCAGCTGTGATAACAGTTTTCTTCATCAGATTGAAACATTCCAATTCTATCTTGCATAAGAAGTGGTTATTGGAAGTCACTAACAACCACGATACTGCTACCGAGTCTAGGCGAATTTCCAAGAAATTCAAGAAGATCACAACATAAAATGTAAGTAGGCTACATTCAGTTATTTTATCACCCATTTACCAATAATTTCATGATAATAAACTGTTCTTTGTGTACTCAACAGCTGATGTTGACAGTTTCGTTACGTTCCCCACATGGCGCGTTTGGTATCTTGTGACGTCATCCGCCTTGTGAGCGCTGATTGGTTAGTGAAAATTGAGGCAACCTCTGTAGTTTACAAGCCTTGGTCTACACCCTCTTCTGCTCCTCCCCTTGTGACAGACAGGTATAGCGCTGGCCCCAGTACCTCATAATGGCCGATAGATTGCATTGCACTTTACTTTCTGTACTGCCACGAGCCAAGCTCTTTTCGGCACGGGGCCCAGTTTATTTCCCCATAGCCAGTGACGGGAGAGGTTATGAAAAGGATCGTAAATTGAACTGCGCATGCGTCACCCGTGCCGCTTAGACCGTACCACAAGATATCACAGGCGGGAAGATGGAATCAATGATTATACTCTACGGACGGAATATTTAATCTATTAAGTAATTTGAAACTAATTAATACCAGTATTAAACTGTAGTCGTTTAAAATTATTCTTTCAGGACTATGAATGATTCGTTTTCTCTTAGAGGGCAGTGCCATGGCACGGTGGCACTACGCCTAGAGCCGCCCCTGATGGATTGTCGAAGTTGCCTGATAACAATCAGCAACTTCAATCGGCGGTTCTATGATCAACCTAAGAAGTTGCTGAAGCTATTGCAACAACACAATTTAGTACCAAAAACACTACCGTTCGTGAAATGCAATCGTGAAGTGGAAGATAGGTGGATACAGCGGCGTATTCTTAGGGCTACCGGGGCTGCCGGCGGTAGCATAAGAAAGTTACATTAAAAATAAATAACACTTCATTACAGTTTCAACAAAGCATTCAACCAATCGTGAATTTCGTGCACATTCTTCTTTATCGAAAGAATGGTTAGTGAGTAGTCAACGCGGCAACGCAAAAGAAACCGTCCAAGAAAGCGGCAGCCTTACGCCGCTCTCCCCATCTCTCCGCACCCACCCTTGCTCCGTGCAGGCACAGCGCTCATATCGAGCAAGTTGCCGCTACAGCCAGCGGTTTCTTTGAAGTTAAAAGCGTTTAAAGCAACAAATAGCCTACAATAAATATACATTATCGCGCGCATAGATGTGAATATGTTTTAAAAGTTTTTATGTTCGACCCTAACTATTATGTGTCAGAAAACTGTATCATAATGAGGCTCATTATAACACTATTTTTCATTATGAAACAGTTTCTCCCACCAATCAGAGCTCAAGAAACAGTTGTGTGACCAATTAGATAAGGATACCTTCGCGCATGCGCTCAAAACCCAACATGTCTATATAAATTACCGAAATTGCACCGTCCATATGTTCGCGTAAATAAACTGGTGAATATGAGACAAGAAATGTTACTGTACCTTAACATCCCCAAAATCAATTTCTACACAGCGCGTGGTTTTGAAACGACTTCGGTGACAGTTTTACTGAATACTGGAGCACAATCTGAACATATGGCATTGAAGCACACAGAGCGCATGCGTCGGTTGTCCAGAGAGCTTGGAGAACAGAGATATACTACCCACCGCAGCACCCGATCACAACATTCTAGTGACTGAACATATATTTATGAATATTTATGCTAAAACATATAATAAAGTTATAATTATCGTCGAACATAAACAGTCGTATGCAACTCGCCTATAATGGTAATTAAGACACTCGTATGGAAATTATAAAACTCGCATACGCTCGTTTTATAAAAATACTCGTGTCTTAATTATAGCCATTATAGGCTCGTTGCATAATGTACTATAGTATTTTCGATGGGTGATTTATTTAAGTGTGTGTATGCTGAAGAATCTTCATGTATTATTTTGTTTTAACTGTGCCAGTTGTGATTTTGTAAGAAGATTATGGAACAAACACCTGCGGGGGCTTTAAAAGCCAATGACTGTATAATAGTTAGAAGTTCCTTTCAGCCGTCGTCCATACAGTGAGACATATCATATTATACATATGACAAGGCCTACATCTGAACTGCAATTGTGTGCCAATGTATACACGTCATTTCACATCATCTACATATGCTAGGTGGAATAGGTTATCTGGCAGCTCTAAACTGTCTAAATTGTATTGCTGGCCGTGTTTGTTATTTAGTCGTAACGTTAATGAATGGTCCAGTGGAGGGTTTTCAAATATGAACTCTTTTCGCACGGTAGTTTTAAAGCACATTTCGTGTGTGTAAAATTAAGCTCAGTGGTAGCCCAGGTCTTCAGACCAGTATACGTATACGCCACTGGTGGATAAAAACATATCCTATCTGTAACCTGCAACAAAAAGATGCCCAGACGTCAAGGCCGCACCCACACCTAACCATTCTAACCTTGGTTTTGTCAAATCCAATGGTTTTTGACAATGGTTACAGCCTAATGCGCCCAGATCAATGGTTCTGTGTCAACCGTGCCCCGCCAGCTGAACTCGACCAAGGCCGCACCTACACCTGACCATTCTAACCTTGGTTTTGTCAAATCCAATGGTTTTTGACAATGGTTACAGCCTAACGCGTCCCGATGAATGTTCCTTTTATCAGCAGTGATTTGGTATCCCACATGTTGGCAACAATGTGTGCCGCTAGAGTGAGCGTTGTTGACAGTTGAACGAGATGCAAGCCCTGTCGGAACATGGCTGCCGTTTTTAAAAGAGCAATAAATAAAAACACATATTTACGTACTTTAGCACATATATATATATTATTTGAAAATGTTTGTTTTAGGAAATAGGCGATAGTTTCAAATCCAAACATGATAGAACGTCGTGCAATGGTTCAAACGAACAGCCTCTATGGTCAGAACAAAAGTTTAGATTTTTTAGATTCTTTTTTGAAAGAAGTCCAATGTTGAAATTCTTATAGTTAAAAAACTAAGCATTTTACAAAAAATGTTTGGTTGACATAAATTGATGGTCTTTACCCCCTCTACCCCCAAACCATGTTTCAAGTCTCTAGGACAAAAACTGTGCAGTAGGGGAGCAGTGGTGCTTCTGACCCAATCTGAAACATATATACCCTTACTACTAAACCTCAGCCATGTAATATTTTCGATATCTCGTGAACCCATGGCCGGAATTTGACAAATGAGGTGTCGTAGGACTCGGGCTGACGCCCCCTTTCCAATGAACCACTTGTTATATATATATATATATATATATATATATATATATATATATATATATATATATTAATTTTTGTTTTTGAAAGTAGGTGATATTTTGAAAACCAAACATGGTAGAACGTTGCGCAATGGCTTAAACGTATGGTCTCTATGTCCTTTATAGTTAGAACAAAAGTTTATATATTTTTTGATTTTTTCCCCAAAAAGTCCATTTTCAAAATGGGCTATATTTTGAAAACTAACATTAAAAAAAAGTGTGATTGACATATATTAATGGTCTTGGCCCCCTCCACCTCCAAACCAAGTTTCAAGACTCTAGAACAATAACTGTGCATGAGAAGAATTTAAACCCCTAGCGTCAGCAGTTTTTAAATTGCGCGCGCTTGAGCCATGTTAGATGGTCGATATTTTGCGAACCCATGGATCGATTTGGGCGTGTGACGTGTCAAATGACTTGTGTCGAAGCCCTCTTTATTTTTGTTAATAGGTGAAAATTTTGAGAATGAGGGAAACAGAATATTTTGGCTAAAACTGTGATTTTAGACTTTTTGTTATATCTCGCAAACCAATTAGGATAGAGATAGAGACGTGTACGAGGTGTGAAATGACTCGGGGTGACGCCAACCTTTCGAATATAGTATTTATGTTTCTAAAAAATTTGACAAAGGGCCTAACGCCACACATGTTGAAAAAAGATTTAATTTTTAAAACTTTTTTTACTTGTTTAAAATGTTAATAAAGAGTGGTTGTAGATAGAGAGAGACGATATCGCTGGGCGTGTGTTTTAACGAGCCTATCAGCAGTGGCGGCTGGTGTGGAAAATTAGTTGTGTGCTGTAGGCCTAACCCATCCTCCCTCTCAACAATTTTTTTATATATAGACATATAGAAACACTCACTGAGTGACGAAAAATGAAGTCCATACGTCACTCCTTCTTGCTGCAGAACTTGTCAATCACCCTGGCATTGAACCCCTCCATACTGGAGACCATCTTCTTCTCAATGGAGACCATAGCGAGGGCACTTAGTCTTTCTTGTGCCATGGTTAGAGCCCTGCGCAGATAGACAAAACGTTATCCGCATCCGCCCCGCATCCGCACGACTGTTATCCGCATCCGCCCCGCTTCCGCACGACTGTTATCCGCATCCGCCCCGCATCCGCACGGCTGTTATCCGCCCCGCATCCGCACGACTGTTAACCGCATCCGCCCCGCATCCGCACGACTGTTATCCGCATCCGCCCCGCATCCGCACGACTGTTATCCGCATCCACCCCGCATCCGCACAGCTGTTATCCGCATCCGCCCCGCATCCGCACGACTATTATCCGCATCCGCCCGCATCCACGCACCTTTTACCCACACGTTTGTTATCCGAATCTACTGGCATTACAATAATATTTTCAATGTGTTGCTTTACACTTCATCTTTTAGACATTTGAGCAGCAAGTCGAACCCTTAGGCTATGTGTGTCATGTGCTATGTCTAAAATGAATGTTACACAGCCACAATTGCAACCCTTTTCAGTTCGCAGTGTTGATTATCCTTAATGACATAATTTGAATGGGATTAGCGTAAATCATCATCTTACATTTGTCATGAAAAACCATAACGGAAAAATATGATATGTCATAAATATCCGGGCCCTAATAAGGGAGAGTGGGGAAATTGTGCGCACTTAAGCCAGAATCGGTCTTGTGATGATGAAATAATAGATAACACAACTGCAGTTATAATTAAGGGAGCCTCTGTAACTCTATATTCGATGTGCGGAAACAAATTTAATTCAAAAATTAATTTGGTGGACTATAATTCGAAATCTCGCAAATATGCATTTGCGCACGATTACTCACCCTGCAGGGTAATCATGCGCATGGGATGAACGTTGGAAAGCCATACTAATACAATGTGAATTGGCAGAAACTTGCACTGTGCATTAACATTAGAATATTGCAATGCTTTTTACAAAAGCATAACAATGCAATGAACTAAAATTCTGCAGTTTTAGATATTAGAATAAAATATCTTTGTTCCGTCAGCATTAAAGGAGGCAATCCAATTTAGGCTTGTTCTTTCAGGTTGTCTCAACGTTAATGCAGGATATTTCTTCAAGAACTCATACAACCAATATTTCCCTGCTAGACTTTTAACTTTATGGAAATTATGGGGAATCTTATTCTCCTCTGCAAACTTGAACTCGAACCGTCTGACAAGCTTTGTGGGCGTTAAGCCATAAAATAATTTTGCCAATGCCAAAAGGTATTCGGATAATTATGACTCCATTTCGTTGGTAAAACAGCTATACGGACTAGACGAGGTGGAACAAGACAATTTTGCAGCAACTGCTTTGGTAGGATATACTGGGGAATGTTGAAACTTCTCCTCACTTCCCTTATTTTCCTCCCATCATCCCTAATTGCACGTCGAGATTTCTGCACATTTTCTGCTGGGTGGGAGTTTTTCTCCGTTTTCCGCGTATAATTTCTTGGGAACTGGAGAACAAACACGAAATATGTTGCCATTAATGTCGCATTGTAATTGTAGTCTATTTGTAGTACTTGTACTGTATCATATACAGTATGATCTGGGCACCATACCCCACGCTGCTTTTAAAACGTAACTCACTGAATCCCGGTAAACTAATCTATTATATTGAAGAAAAAAAAAACAAGAAAAAAAACCATGCAAAACCACTGTACACACTGGCATTTAAAACTACATTTAATTTTTAATAATTGAATCACAACTGTAGGCTTACCTTCATATTTTCTGGCTGCAGAAAATAACATGCAACGTGTTAAGTTTCTTCATCCAAGCCTCACGGTTATCACATAGCGACTGGCATTATGCTGACTGTCCCTATCTGATAGGTACGATGACAGCTTTAGAGTAGCAGTGAACTGAGTTGCTAGTTGTACTACCAACTCGAAAAACATAGGTGCGCACGATTACCCGCTGCGCAGAATTACGCAACTTTCCCCATGATATTCAACAAGTTCGGATTGTATTCTAAAACTATCCGCAAATTTACTCCAAATAATATCCGCAGCTTATCCGCTATCCGCACAGCCATGCAAAGAATATCCGCATGGCGAAAAATTTTGCGGATATCCGCGGGTTTATCCGCGCAGGGCTTTAGCCATGGTGTTCCGCAGAAAGGTCTTGATCCTCTTCAGCGATGAGAAACACCTCTCAGGCTCTGAAGTAGTCATGGGTGTTGTTACTGATATCCTCAGAAGCTTGCTTGTTTGGCAGAACGTACCTTGCAGATTACTGGATATTATGAAATGCAGAAGAGGGACTGCCCCACCAATATTCCTAAAATCTGGCCTACAGTACAGAACCGACAGTTCTGTTCTGAGCCTTTTCTTTTCCAGCATGCTATAGGCCTGAACAGTTACACCTAGTTCATTATCTGGAAACCCCATTTTCTTTGAGCGATTCCACGGCCGACTGAATGCGCTCATACCGGCCTAGACAATGAGACCTTTTTCATGAAATCTTGTTAGTTACTCAAACTCTTGTTTCTTAGTTACTCAACTGCTCACACAGCGCTGTTCACCAAGCATTGCACGACTAAGACTTATCTCTACTTAGTGTAAAACGAAGTCCCCGATTCTTGGATATCACGGGTAATCTCGAGAACCACTGGATGGATTTTGATGCGGCTTTCACCATTATGTACAGGTAATATCGAGGAAGATTTCTGTAGAAAATAATTTATTTATTTATTTATTTATGATTTATGATTTATTTATGATTTATTTATGATCAAAGGGAGCCAAGCAGTAACGATTTTAGATTTCAGTGAATAGGTCGAAGAAAGAACTTGACGTCCGTGCGCTTTTTAAGCTTACGCTGGACAAACCGTTAAAAATATCAATATACTATGAGTGTAAGAATTGTTCAGCATGAAAAATTGTACAAAAAAGTCCGCGTGAGCATATCTCTATCTTCGATACATCGCCCACTATAAGTGTTTTTAGTTTGGACGGGAGGGGGATTTGGCTTGCACCTCACCATTCTTAAATTACGTCTGACAGGAATTCCTTGCACATTCATAACTGTTCCCGGGCGAAGCCGGGGCGGGTTGCTAGTGACACTATTATATTATCATAATTCCCACAATATCAGAATGCAAATTATATCACAAAATAAAATAGCGTGCTAATAAATCTAAGAGAAATTAGACATACCTTGCACCTCGTTACAGTTGAATTCGAACAGAATCACTCGGTTTTCATTAAAGTTTATGCATTTTTCTGCTGAACGGTTTGGAAGTTCGGCAACAGGAAACTAGGACTGTTATTTACTTAAAATATTCATTTTTGTACTTTTGTACTATTTGTGTTCGTGATTTCATTACATTGTCAGAATTACCGACAGTAGTGGCTACGCAGGCTAAAGCGCAGCGTTAGGCCATGGGGCCAAGATCTCTGCTGACTCGGTAGACGCGTGTGTTCGAGCCCCACCGTCGGCTGCCCTTGAAATGATTTTCCGTGGTTTCCCATTTTTCAACACCAGGCAAATGCTGGGACGGTACCTTCTAACAGGCCACGGCCGCTTCCTTCCACATCCTTGCCCAGTTTCATTCCTCTTCATCCATTCCATCTCTCATCCTGACGCGCAGGTCGCCCACGGGCGTCGACTAGAAAGACCTGCACTCGGCCTCTCAGGAGGCCACACGAAAAAAAATGTCAGAATTAATGCTTTAATTAGTAGGGTATACTATTCAGTGTACCTATTATAAATAAAAACCGTGAGGTTTCTCACCTCCCCATATTACGAAACCCGGTTGCCTAATACGGGGAAAGTGCACTTTTAAAGTTAACAATAATATCAGAGGATATTACAACATCAAACGTGCCCATATTTGTAATATACATAGTACACACATCAAAAAAGGTTTTGCATCACCTCGGTTCCAAGAGTTCCGGAACCGTTAAATACAAAGGGAATAGAGATCAACACAAACAACATTTCAGCTCGTTTTATTGCTCATGAGACCCACACATTGCATGTTGTACCATCATACAGCTAGACTTTCAGCATTTGTGGTCCAGATTGCAGTACACACCACTACCTCTAATACCCAGTAGCACGTCCTCTTGCATTGATGCATGCCTGTATTCGCCGTGGCATACTATCCACAAGTTCATCAAGACACTGTTGGTCCAAATTGTCCCACTCCTCAACGACAATTCGGCGTAAATCTCTCAGAGTGGTTGGTGGGTCAAGACGTCCATAAACAGCCCTTTTCAACATATCCCAGGCATGTTCGATAGGGTTCATGTCTGGCGAACATGCTGGCCACTGTAGTCGAGCGATGTCGTTATCTTGAAGGAACGCATTCACAAGATGTGCACGATGAGGTCGAGAATTGTCGTCCATGAAGACAAATGCCTCTCCAATATTCTGCCGATATGGTTGCACTATGGGTCGGAGGATGTCATTCAGGTATCGTAAAGCCGTTTCGGAGCCTTCCATGACCACCAGTGGCGTACGTCGGCCCCACATAATGCCACCCCAAAACATCAGGGAACCACCACCTTGCTGCACTCGCTGGACAGTGTGTCTAAGACGTTCAGCCTGACCAGGGTGCCTCCAAACACGTCTCCGACGATTGTCTGGTTGAACGCATATGCGACACTCATCGGTGAAGAGAACGTGATGCCAATTCCGTGGGGTCCATTCAGCATGTTGTTGGGCCCATCTGTACCGCGCTGCATGGTGTCGGGGTTGCAAAGCTGGACCTCGCCATGGACGTCGGGAGTGAAGTTGCGCATCATGCAGCCTATTGCGCACAGTTTGAGTTGAAACACGACGTCCTGTGGCTGAACGAAACGCATTATTCAACATGGTGGCATTGCTGTCAGGGTTCCTCCGAGCGGCAATCCGTAAGTAGCGGTCATCCACTACAGTAGTAGCCCTTGGGCGGCCTGAGCGAGGCCTGTCATCGACAGTTCCTGTATCTCTGTACCTCCTCCATGTCCGAACAACATCGCTTTGGTTCACTCTGAGACGCCTGGAAACTTCCCTTGTTGAGAGCCCTTCTTGACACAAAGTAACAATGCGGACGCGATCGAACTGCGGTATTGACCTTCTAGGCATGGTAGAACTACAGACAACATGAGCAGCGTACCTTCGTCCTGGTGGAATGACTGGAACTGATCGGCTGTCGTACCCCCTCCGTCTAATAGGCCCTGCTCATGCATGGTTGTTTACATCTTTGAGCAGTTTTAGTGACATCTATGAACAGTCAAAGGGACTGTATCTTGGATACAATATACACAGTCAACGTCTATATGCCGGAGATCTGGGAACCGAGGTGATGCAAAACTTTTTTTGATGTGTGTATATCGCCTGAGGTTTACATTGGTGAGAAAACCAAAATTATTCCGTTCCTTCTTATGTCTAATGTGAGCCCTATAAAAAAAACCTCCCCATATTTGGCGACTTTCCTCTACCCATTTTTAGAAGATACCTTATGCACTGGACAGCTGAATCCGTGATTAATTGTATAGGTAGCTTCGTAAGTCTCAGAACTCAGGAAGTCCTTTCTAGCAGCGTTACTAGCAGCTTTCAAAGTTCCAAGGTAAGAAAGAAAATATTCCTCTAGTCAGTTTAGGCGACTGACATTTAATGAGAAAAAATGCCTTTTATCTGGATTTCTAGACTGAATATGATGATATGTGATGCTTACGTCATGCATAGCGAACCATTTATTAACGTTTTTCAAAAAAAATTTGGCTGCTTCTGCGTCCATGAATGTGTACGCTTCCGGGTGCATGCCTATATTTTCTTTCAGTGTACTAATGGCACCAATAACTTCTGACGAGAACACTTCCTTGGCACGCCGAACATTCATTTTTTCAAATTTAGTGGGTTCGATGTGTTTTTTAGTGAGGTGTCTGACCGGTTTGACGATCTCACCCTTTTGCATTGTGTATAGTAATGACAAGTATTTCCCTGAAATTATTCCAGTACCAACAGTCATCTCTCGTTACAGAAACTGCGTTCTAATGGTTTTTTTTTAATGTGACAATTATCAAAACTAGGGAATACATTCCTAGACTCGTCGTATGGGTGATTGACCATTGGTTGCAAATTCCCTCCCCCTAAATGCCTTATCATTGTAGTGTTAGTTTTGTGATTATCAGAGACAGTTATTATAATTATGAAACTGCATTGTTCAACCTCGAGAATAACGTCCAGCAGGAGTTTACGTAAGTCCCGTCCTGACAGCTGCTTCGTGAAAAAGAAGGCACACGGTATCTGATAATTTGTCGAAAGATCTCTCAGCACAAAACACAACACACGATTAGCTGCTACTTGTTCCCCTCCCGTCCAAACTAAGAACACTTATAGTGGGCGATGTATCGAAGATAGAGATATGCTCTCACGGACTTTTTTGTAGAATTTCTCACGCTGAACAATTCTTACACTCATAATATAATGATATTTTTAACGGTTCGCCCAGCGTAAGCTTAAAAAGCGCACGGACGCCAGGCTATTTTTTCGACCTTTTCACTGAAATCGTTACTGCTTGGCTCCCTTTGGTTATAAATAAATTATTTTCTACACAAATCTTCCTCGAGATCACCTTTACAGAATGGCGAAAGCAGCATAAAAATCCATCCAGTGGTTCTTGAGATTACACATTTAATATACGTACTGTACAGTTGATTCCTTATCGCGCCTATAATGGGAGGGGAGTGCGCTCTACCGGCAACGAGTAGAAACTTTCCAATTACATGTTATACATGGGTTCCACAGATTACCTCTGATGGGTTCTGACTGGGAATGTCAAGGCCGGTATAGAGCGCAGCTCGTATTCAGTCGGCCGTGGCGATTCCCTCTTAAATCCTATTGCTGAGTCCAGATAGTGCCACTGGCCACGTTCACATTCCGTGTGACCAGTGCTGCCTCTCTGTGGTCGAACAAAGAATCGCTGTGATGATTGGTCTTAGCTGTTGTCCCAACAACACATCCAGAACACAAGGGAAAAGTTGGGCGCGCATGCGCAGAAGACAAAATTCACGTTTGCTGCCAATAAACTTAGAAATTCTCGCTCGGCTGTGATCTGCACAGCTAATGCCGCACATGGAGTGGAGCGCACGCCTAGATACCTCGTACCGTACCTGTTCTGTACCTCGTAGTGAGGGGAGTAGAAATATTTCCTATTCTTTGCTTGACGTCTTTTTTAAAGCGTCGTATTTGTAGATAATACGCCTACTATTAGAATAATTAATTTTCAAATAAAGCAATGTGCTGCAGCACTTCAGCACATAAGGAGCGGCCGCCCCTGCCTATCACTGACCACAGTGACTGTGCTCAATAGAACAATCGATATTTCGGCGGGACGGTTTATGGCAGGGCGAGGGTTCGTTTTTCCGATATTTTACCCCCGAAGGGGTTTTTTGTTTTTGACATTTTGTTGCACGATTGACCCGTATAATTGAAAACAATTAATGTGGAATCAGGAAAACGAACACAACAAAAATAAAAATATAAAGTTTTTGCTATTGCGAAGAATAAGTGAAACGACATCCCTACGTATTTTGTAAAAGGATGTTTTCGGAATACTATGAACACGGCACCGCATGATTCAAATTTTCCGGCACCGCGCTTTCCTTATTCGTTAGGGCGCCCCTAGTAGGCAGAATTCTAACCTGATCGAAGAACACGCGTTCAGTTCAGCACTATCTTACAGTAGCCAAACAACAGCTGGTACGCGCTGCGTAGTAGAGGAGAAATGGGGAAAACAAGCAGTTGGGTGTGGAAGTACGCGGAAAGGAAAGGAGATAAGGCGTATTGCTCTCTATGTTCTCCTACCGAAAATAATGAATATTCCTGTGCTGGTAGGTCCACGGGAGCCATCGGACGACACTTGAAAATGATATACCGGAAGATGGAAAATCAACAAACGTCACCAAGCAAACGAGGGTAAGTAATTATGTATGCAAATTGTGTAACGCCATATGGGTATCGTACCGTGGTTACCACGACCTACTACAGAAATGTCTTTCTGATTTGACAATAAATAGTAGTCTGCTGTTTACGCTGGTTTTGTTTATATACGACCAACTTCTGTGAACAACACACTTTTACGACTAGACGCAAGTGCTTCCGCGACACATGTCGTCAGGGCCGAAGGCGAAGTGGTGTCGCGCCGGCGTCGCGGTGCTGTGTTCACCGAATTGAACACTTTGTCGGCGGTGGTGGCGCGGCGGCGTGGGGTTGTACCTGGAGGCGTGTGCTGTGTACATAGAAAATTTTACAGATATTAGCGAATCAGTTGAGTCATCCTGCTCTCCGCGCCAAAATGGCAGGGCAGGCACACATTTCAATCGTTGTCAAATGCAATATTCGCGGTGCTACGCGTCTCGCGCCACACTGGTTTGGCTTCAGTACCAGCGAAATGGTAAGGCGGTGTATTGTGTATCTCCAATGCAACTTTCCACGAGTTGCGCTTATAATGTACAGCACCTTCCTCGTTGTGAAGGATTTCATTTCGCACTGAAATTAAAAATGATATTGTATTATTACAGGCATGAAGTCGAGGCCACAAAGGAAGACACTGCAAAATGTTGATGAGGAGCAGGAGCAGGTATGGTCATCCCCAGCCAAGAGACGACGCAGGCGACGCGTGGAAGGTAACGCACACCGTCCCTGCGATACCATACGCTCAGAGGAAATACACCAGGCTCTTGCGAGGATGGTTGCTGGGAACCAACTGCCTTTGTCATTTTGTGCCAGAGACGGGTTTAGGCAGTTCATGGCAGTTGTATAGTCCAATTACTTGTATATTTCAGAGGATGCCCTTAAGCGGAGACTGGCCCCAATAGCCGATGGTGTCAGAGAGAATGTGCGGGGTGAACTATCAGCGGCATCAAGCGTTGCCCTTACATCTGACTGTTGGACATCTCGCTCACAAACATCTTTCCTGACGGTAACGGCTCACACCATCGACTACCAGTGGGTTCCAAAGACGATGACGCTTACCACGCATGAAATGGAAGACCGTCACAATGCAGAAAATTTGGCAAAGGAATTGCAATTGGTTGCAGAATAATAGGATGCGCAGGACAAAATCACCACCATCGTCACTGACATCGCGTACAACGTCGTCAACGCTGTGCGTGCTCTTGATGTGCTGGAGAAGGATAAAGTGACTCGCGCTGCATATTCTGTACAGCTTGCTGCAAACAACGCTCTTGCTCATGAAAAGGCTGCTAATGTGTGTCTGAAAGCAAGCAAGATAGTTGACCATTTTCGGCACTCTAACGTTGCCTCCAGTGCGCAGACAAAAATGCATGCACAACTTTCAATGCCCGAACAATCCCTGATTCAGAGCCGCAACACCAGTTTGAATTCAACTTTTGCCACGATCGAATGACTTTTGAAAAACAGGAACCCCGTCAGCAACGTCCTAGGTGACCGGACATGCACGCCAAAGGCCTCAGCACAGAAGCTGCAAGTAACTGAACAGGAGTGGCATTACATGGAGGTTTTAACTAAGCTCCTTAAGGTCACCACGTACTCGTACACGATGAAAAAGTCTATTTTTGCGGCATCACTTTACTAAGTATTTTCTGGGTTTATGCTAAAGGTACCGTTATTGCGGCGCACTGATCTGTATTGTTCTGTATAGATTGTTTGGCTTCCTCATAATAAATGGTCAATCTTAGAAAACACAAAAGTGGTGTCAGAAGTGGGATTGATAAATAACGTGTACGGTGCCGAAGTTCAACTCCACGCCGTGAAACTTGTGCGAAATGTGCTACCGAACGAAATTCAACTCCACGTAGGTTAGTGCATCAGTGAAGCATCTCCCTTCATTATGGCAGAAGGAATATCCACAGAACTTCTTCAGACTCTTTCTGGGATTATTGCTAGCGCTATTAGGGAATCCACCACGCGAGGCGGCATCGGGAATGAGCCGATGTCACCGGGACGGCCTATACCACCACAATTCTCAATGTCAGCATACCACGCCGCCTATGGGACCACCATAGGGGACTATTTCACGCGGTTCACATGGGCGCTCGATCTGAGTAAGGTACCGGAAAACGAACACGCGCAGTACGCACGTGTCTACATGGGCGCCAAACTTAACGAAGCTTTGAAGATTCTAGTAAGTCCCATCGACCCGGAAACTCTCTCATACAGCGAAATACAGTCAAGATTGTCGAACCATCACGACGTCAGCCGTAACAAATATGCAGAGAGCATATAATTCCGGATCGTCATGCAGAGAGCAGGGTAGACGATCGCCAGCTTCACTCTCAGATTAAGACAAGCAGCAACACACTGTGAGTACGGAGAATTTTTAGTCCGCATGCTAATTGAGCAACTGCTTAACGGTTTGGAATCGAGGGACATGTGTGACGAAATTATTGCCAAGAAACCGGAGAGCTTCACTGCTGCGTACGAGATAGCCTGCGCACTCGAAGCCACCCGGAACACTGCTGACGAGGTTAAGAATTCGAATATAACCTTAAAATCCGATTCAAACAATCGGATAGGCTTCGAAAAGCCAAAGTCGCGGAGGGGTGGCAACCAATGGCAACGTGGGATATCGACCAATTGTCAACAGAAATCCGCCCAATCAAGGCCGCAACAAGGATTGCATCCAGCAAATCAAGGAACATCAAGTAACCAATCGTTGTGCGCTAGGTGTGGTGGGGAACTTCCACGCAGTCAGTGCAGGTTCCTCAACGTTGAATGCCGGACATGTGGCAAGAAAGGTCACATTGTTAAGTTTGTAGGTCCAAACCAAAGCAGCGAAATACAAATCACGTGACCGAAGGAGAACAACCACTTGACAGCGTTGATGTCATACATCATTTCAACAAAGTTGAGGTCATCGGAACAATGCAGTCTCCAGGGAAGCAGATGATAGATGTCATCATAGAGGGAACCACCGTCAAGATGGAACTCGACACCGGCGCCCCCTGTTCGATGATGAGTAAACTGAGGTTAGGTATGATCAAACCAAATTGTGTTTTACAGAAGGTTGATCGTATTTTTGCGAGCTACTCTGGCCACCGTATTAACTGCATCGGGAAGACACCAGTCACCGCCACGATAGGCACCATCTCTAGGAACCTCGACCTCTACATCTTCGACGATGAATTCGTGACACTCCTTGGTCGAGAGTGGATCTCCGAGTTTGTGCGAGCGATCAATTTCGAGCAGCTTTTTGGAAAACCAGAACCGTTCCACCAACTCTCCGTCAAACAGTCTCTGTCCCTGGACCAGCAAAAGGAACTTGACGCCACCCTCAACCGCTATCATGATGTCTTCAGTGATACCCCCGGGAAGCTGTCAGGCCCACCAGTGGAATGCACCTGAAGGATGGCGCCACCCCAATCTTCTCCCGAGCACGTGACATTCCTGTAGCCCTGCGAGATGCCTATGCCAAAGAAATCGACGCAAAAATCGCATCTGGTTTCTACAAGAGGGTAGACTACTCAGAGTGGGCGTCAACAACTCATGTCGTTGTGAAGAAGAACGGCAAGTTGAGAATCACGGGAAACTACAAACCTACGCTCAGCCCGCGGATCATCATTGATGAACAGCCGATTCCGAAAGTGGAATACTTGTTCAACCAATTGCGTGGTGCCACCCTCTTCTGTCACCTGGACGTCAAAGACGCATACACTCATCTCGAGGTCGATGATGAGTTTAGCCAGGCCCTCACGCTCAACACTCCAAACCATGGCCTGATCTGTCCAACTCGTGCTGTCTATGGAGCAGCCAACATCCCCGCTATCTGGCAACGGCGAATGGACACGGTTTTGCAGAAACTCCCAAATGTTGTGAGTTTCTTTGACGACACCATTGTTTTTGCCGATAGTTTTGGCAATCTGATGGAGGCCCTCACCGTGGTACTAAAGCGCTTTCGCCAACACGGTCTCAAGCTCAACCGAGCAAAATGCAGCTTTCTGAACCTGTCCTGGAAGCTCTTGGCCACAAGATCGATGCTTCAGGCATTCATAAGTCTGATGCGCACATCCAAGCCGTACGGGACGCGCCGAAACCAACGACTCCAGAGGAACTCCAGCTGTTTTTGGGTAAAGCGACATACTACAGTGCCTTCATCCATAACCTGTCAACGAGAGATCGACCACTCAGAGACATGCTGTTGAAGGATCCTCTCATATGGACACCAGACGGCGACAGGGCCTACCAGGACATCAAGGACGCTCTAACCTCACCGCAGGTCCTTATGCAGTACGATCCAACACTACCACTTTTGCTGGCAACGGACGCCAGCAAAACCGGTCTCGGCGCAATGATGTCTCACCGGCTCAGCAACGGACTAGAACGGCCTATCGCATATGCTAGTCGGACAATGTCATGTACGGAGCAAAGGTACCCCAGATCGACAAGGAAGCGCTCGCCATCATTTGGGCAGTACAAAAGTTTTTCAACTATCTGTACGCTCGACACTTCACGCTAATCACGGATCACAAGCCCCTGACGCAGATCCTACATCCAGAGAAGTCGCTACCAGTCCTGTGCATTAGTCGCATGGCCAATTATGCCGACTACCTCGCACACTTTAACTACACTGTGGTTTTTAAAACATCGAAGCAAAACGCTAACGCTGACTACTGCTCTAGAGCACCGTTACCATCGACCGTCAACAAGATCCAAAACTCAATCTCGCAACAGAGGGAGGAAACGGAAGATTACGACGAGTTTGATTTTTTTTACAGTTCACCAGACGCAGAAGTTACCGGTCAAATCCGAAGCCATTGCACGAGAGACGAGGAAGGACCCTGATCTCGGCAGAATTGTCAACATTCTGGAAGGAGGCCAAGATCTCACCCGCCACGACTTCAAGGCACCCGAGGTAAAATACACGCTCGCCGCCAACTGCTTGATGTTCGAGCACAGAGTAGTGGTTCCACCTGCACTGCGAGATGCTATCCTCAACGACCTCCACGCAGCTCACCTGGGGATCGTCAAAATGAAGGGAATGGCACGTTCCTTTGTGTTTTGGCCAGGCATCGACTCTGACATCGAGAAGATCACAAAGTCCTGCAGCACATGCGCAACCCATGCGCACGCTCCACCCAAGTTCCGCGAGCATCACTGGGAGTACCCGAAGGCACCGTGGGAACGCATTCACATCGACTACGCGGGCCCAGTAGCTGACAGCATGCTTCTGATTGTTGTAGACGCCTATAGCAAGTGGCTCGAGGTCAAGACAACAACCACCACGACAGCTGCAGCAACAATCTCCCTGATGGATGACCTGTTCAAAGCGCACGGCACCCCAGTCACCGTCGTTTCAGACAATGGCAGGCAGTTAATCTCAGAAGAATTCAAGGCCTTTCTGCAGAACAGTGCTGTGAAGTACCACTAGCTTACAGCACCATACCATCCATCAACTAATGGCCAAGCAGAACGGTATGTCCAAACGGTGACGGATGCCCTGTACGCGATGAAAACAACCAAAGGAACTCTGCAGACAAACCTGAACGAGTTCCTTCGCCAATTTAGAAGAGCGCCGCACTCTACCACCGGACAATCTCCATCTGAACTATTCCTGGAACGAGAACTTCGGACACGTCTCAACCTGGCGAGACCCGAAGACGTTCGCACTAGAGTCTGCGAGAAACAGAAAGCAGAAATGGACTCTACATTCCGCACCTTCGAAGCGGGTCAGTCTACTTCCTCTCTGGCAACCCGAACCTGGACAAGTGGCTCCCCGGTACCATCGCAGCCCGCATTGGAGATCTTCACTATGATATCAACTACCGGGAGAAACGAATAAAGCGCCACATCGACCAAATTAGGCCCTTCCCAGGAATACGGCCAAACACAGAGAACCAGGAACCGACCAGCGATGAACCTACCGAAATTCCACCTAGGCCACGACGTGTTCAGTTCTTCCCAGCACCAGCTACCGCAGTACCAGCCGAGAGGATGCCACAAGTGATCCGAGGAAACCGAACACCAACACCAGCTACTCCAGTTATACCGCGCATCTCTACACGCAAACGCCGCCCACCATTAAGATTTTCACCATAGACATAACAAGTTAAATTTAAAAGAGGGAGGAAATGTTGTGTATTCGAACCCTCAGAAATGTATGTTTTAAAGAAATTTCATTCTCAACAGTTGGTAACACATACACACAACCAGAGACTCAGTTATCGATTACTCGAGCGGACTAGAGCCGTTATTGCGGCGCACTGATCTGTATTGTTCTGTATATATTGTTTGGCTTCTTCATAATAAATGGTCAATCTTAGAAAACACAAAATCACATATAAGAAGCGGTATATTCTGAGCTGTTTTTGACCATGTAGTGCTACTTTTTTTTATAGGATGTGTGAAATGAATACAAATTTGGACAGATACATTTTCAAAGAAATGTTGTATAAGTTGCTTCAGGTACACATTTCTCAGTTGTTTTTCAATCAAATATTCTCAAATTTTGTTCACATACTTGGAATGGATCATGGCAGATGAGTAACCACTTTCTTTCAACATTATTGGGACAGAATGCAAGAAAAAAACGAACTCTTTCTTTTTAAATTTATTCAAAAATATGTATCAATATTTCTCTTCCCAATCCATGCCTACTATGTCTTGGAAGTGAAAATAGGTTAACATTCAAGTACTCCATTAGGCAAGTTAATGTAAAAAAAAAATAGCCCTCTATCTTAAATGGTTGCCTAGTTATTGGTACTGCACCCGAAGTTGACTTAGCTCCCACCTATTATCCTAAGGGATGGAAGGGATCGCACAGGGCGTTGATACCCAGCTAGAAAGATCAACAGTTCCTTGCTAGATGGATAGCTAGTAACCTCTGAATACAGGTATATTTATCAAAACACGATAGTACTTCTACTTAGCTACAATAATTAAACATCCTACAATCCAAAACGTGGTAGGACGAGATTCTTGGAATCTCGAGGGTGAACGGTTACTAAAATTTGCAATGAACGCCAGTACCTAATTAGCAGCACCATCGTTTCCTGATTATTAAAGACAGAAAGTCGAGATGTTCTATAAAAAGATCGGACAAGCACTAATCAGCGCCGGCTAATTTATTCAAAAAGATTAAATATAGGACACTCCGTCCTAACACACCTACATTCAGTCGTTACAACATTCATACAATCATAAATAAAAATAATGAGTATATTAAAATAAAAATAAAACGTAGTGAGCTCCTTGTCACAAATTCTAAGTCTTCCTGACTATATCAAAGAGAAAATATTTCTCCCGCTTTTAAGATAAAACAATTAATATTTTATAAATGTAGTCACACTTGTGGTTCATACTGTACTTGTTGTACACACGTATTCCTTCTCACGCAAAACATCTGATATTCATTTCCTATTATGATACATTACACACTGATATTTACATAAACTTAAACTTCACGTATTTTATCTAACCGTAAAAAATATTCCTATTATTAATTTATACAATATATTTACATCATATTTACAACATTATCGTTAGCTACGCGATAATAGTTCGATCCCACTGATCCTTCTCGTTACAGTAACTTTTTTGTCATTTTAGATAATAAAACTTCTACTTCTGTGTCATCTCATGGGTTAACTTTCACTTCCAGAGAGCAAAATGTTTCAAACAGTAAAGCTAAAAACTGCTCAATATAGGCAAATACATTAAAATAAGTTTAATAAAATAAGACGGACATATATCCTTACCTCCACGTAATACAATACGTTACTTCAATAGTGACTTCTTATATTAATCGCATCTTTCACAATTTATACCTCGACAACATAGTCGGAATTTCATTATACTTCCACAAACACAAGGTAACGTCAATACCTACGCTTTCATCTCTAGTACACGCAATAATAATAAATAATCCCATTTCTCTGAATACTATGCGATTGCATTACTCTTCTATTATTTTATGGAACCAATATTCATACTTACTTACTTACTCCATGGCGCTACAACCCGGGGTGGGTTTTGGCCTCTTGGACAACTGCTCTCCATGTTGGTCTATCCATCGCCTTGCTCCTCCAACCTCTCACTCCCATTGCGACGAGGTCTGCAGTTACACTATCCAACCATCTCTTCTTAGGACGTCCTTTCCTCCTCCTGGAGAATAACCTCCCTTTCAACATTCTCTTGGGCATCTGGCTCTCCGGCATCCTCTCTATATGTCCCAACCATTGGATTCATTCATTCATTCATTCATTTATTTGCAATTGGGGGTGTGTCCCCCGGTGGCAAATTGGATATACATAACAAATAAATAATAATACATAACAATTCAATAACAATTAAATAACAATTAAACTGGAGTATTTACACAAATAGTCTGTCTTTTCTTAAACACACCTATATGTTTGGGAAAAGGCTCTAGGACTGCGGCAGGTAGAGAGTTCTAGTTTTCAATGGCACGGTTTACAAAATAATATTTACCATAATTTGTTCGCTGTGGTCGGCCCTTAACTTTGAAAGGATGATCGCTCCTACCCATGTAAGTGGGCTTTCCCATTCGTTTGCTAAGCTCACCCCATGCTGGTTGATTTGTATACGTGTTGTACATAGCGCAGAGTCTAGATTTCATCCTCCTAGCCTCCAGTGATTCCCACCCAAGTTTCTTTAACATACGGCTCACACTGCTCCTGGGATTAAAGTCACTGAGCACAAATCTAGCGGCCTTTCTTTGTACCATTTCCAACTCATTGATGAGCCCTACTTGATATGGATCCCAAACCGCCGAGGCATATTCCAGAATAGGTCTTACAAGTGACAAATAGCCTAATTCTTTAGCAGAGGTACTACTTCCTTTTAATACCCTCATTACAAAGTGCAGGGATTTGTAAGCTTTAGAAACTACACATCCTACATGACTACTCCATTTCATATCATTCCTTACGTGAACGCCCAAATATTTGCAAGAATCTTCTTCTACAAGTATTTCCGAGCCAATGTTATATTGAAAATCCTGCCTTCGCACTTTCCCTATTTTTAAGAGACTACATTTTCTTGTGTTTATTTTCATTTTATTTACAACCGCCCACTTATAGATCAGGTTCAGGTCCTCTTGAAGCACTGCGTTGTCTTGTGAGTCATGTATCTTTCGATATATTACACAATCATCCGCAAACAATCGACAGTCACTGCGAATCCCATTTGGTAAGTCATTTATAAACGCCAAAAAGAACAAAGTTCCGATTACGCTGCCCTGAGGGATACCCGACGTTACGGTAACTTCATCCGAGAATATGCCTTCGACTTTCACTTTCTGGGAACGACCCGTCAAAAATTCTTGGATCCATAAAATTACTCTTCTATCAATCTTAGTCGAAGCTAATTTATGGAGTAGCATGTCATGCGGTACAACATCAAATGCCTTCGCAAAATCTATAACTACGGCGTCGACTGAAACTCCATGATCTAACGATTCGCTAATGTCTTGAAAAAGTGATAGCATCTGGCTATGTTGCCTATCATTAAACCATGATAATGTTTCCCACTGTTCCTTCAAGTAGTCGCAAATGAGATGCCCCATCTGTTTACAAACGATGGACGTAAGGCTAACCGGTCTGTAGTTGCCCAATTCAAGTCTGCTCCCTCCCTTAAATATTGGGACTACCGTAGCTCTTTTCCAGTCATCTGGGATTTGCGCATTGTTTATGGACACATTAAACATCACCTCCAAGTATCGTGCCACGGCCCTACCTCCTAGTTTAAGTACTTCACTAACAATATTATCAGGACCCTTTGATACATTGAAACGCAGTTTTTGTATTAGCTTTACAATTGCTGACTGGTTTATTTGGAACAGAGGAGGCCCTGATTCGTCGTTAAGGTCCAACACACAGCTATTGGATTTATTGAACACACTACCGTAAAAGACATTTAATTCATTAGCAATGGCCTGTTTCTCAGTAATTAATTTACCGTCACCGGACTTTATCATCGACAAATTATTTGAATTTCCCTTTCTTCTCCTAACATAACTGTACAAATTTTTCCACCCATCACCTCCCGAACCAAGTAAACCTTGCATATAACTGTCATGAGAAGCCCTCTTTTTTAAGACGAGCTCTCTTGATAAGGACTTAAATTTCAGCATATACGTGTCACTAGCATGTCTTTTATTGTATAATTTCCTAATTTTCCGTTTTAGACTCCTAATTTCTCGTGTGTAATACTCTGGATCTGGGTTTTGTTTCAGCAATTTAAATGGGACAAATTTATCAACAGCGCTATTTAAAATTTTCAAAAAGTTAGTCCACAGGATATTAATGTGATGTCCTTCCGATGCCCATCCTACAAATAGTTCATTCAAATACCCCTGAAACTTGCCCTGATCCGCCCTGCGATACTGGAATATTATCTTTTTTGCTACATCAGAGTCTAATTTTGTAATGTCACCATATCTAATATTTAATTCAACCCCAGAATGGTCACTAATTTCTGGTACTTTCAGACAGTTAATATACAGCTCTACAGGCCTTACGAGATAAACATCTAAGGTATTATTGTCTCTAGTTGGGAAGTCAACTACTTGGGAAAATCCCCCCTCCCTTAAGAATTTATTTGCAGCGCTTTGAGCTTGACCACAGCTAGTTGACTCACCAGACCAGTCTACTTTGGGGAGGTTTAAATCTCCTGCAATTATTATGCTCTTTTTAATAGCATTACCCGTACAAGTTTTATCATACAGTGTTTCGAGGAGAGAAAAGTTATCTTTCGGTGCTCTATATGCCACTATCACCTGAAGAGGGAATTTATTTCCTTTATCCGAAATGTGTACACATAACATTTCATGATCCATATCAGCCCACTTTAAGAAACTAGCTATATTTTTGCGCACACAAATAAATAGCCCACCACCTCGCTTCCCCCGATCCCTTCTGTACATTTCGTAGGTCCCTTGAATTATTTCGCTACTATTTATGTCCTCATATAACCAAGATTCAGTTGCAATGACAATGTCCGGAGAATACGTCTCTACAAGATTCCAAAATTCAATTAATTTATTTCCTAAACTCTGACAATTAACCTGCAGCAATCTTAGAGTCTTACCTCCGCAGCAAATATCTCGAAATAGCTCCTTCTGTTCCCATCGGCTGGCAACCTCTGGACCTGCTCCTCCTCACAAAAGCCGGCACGATCCGATGACCCTGTCATGTAGGCTTCCTAGGTTGAAAGAGCCCCGTCGATTTAGATGCAACCCGTCTCGGGCGAAGTCACGGCCACCAATCCAGCAGTCAGCTTCTACGTACACTAATCCCAGTTGTGCACATAGCCAGTCTATGCGGTCATTTACAGTCTTAACTCGCCTTAACGGAACATCTCCCCGCCGAACAATGCCACTCGTTATAATTTTTGCATTTCTAAACTTGCTTTTAGCTTTTCTGCCTAGTTCGTAGAGCCTCCCCATGATGTAATCAGCTGTAGCCCTCTTCTTCAAATCGTTCGTCCCAACATGGAGCAACAACACCTTAACTTTGTCACAGTCCTCTACATTTGCTTCTTCCACTTGTTGGGCATGCTGGTCAATTTTAATCCCCGGATAACACCGCACTTTCGCACCTGATTTCCTCGAGATATTCGCACTCCATCGTATCATAGAATCACCCATTATGATAACATCATCCTCAGTTTGCTCCTGCACGCCCTCTTCCACACTGATCCCAGTAGAAAGCCGTTCAGTCACATCCTTCACCGTTTCCTCTGATTCACGAAGCTTTGCTCTAAGTTCCTGTATTATTTGATCCCTTGCTTTGATTTGCACCCTCAAACAGTCCGGCGTATCACATACTTTACAAAACCAATTTCCGACATCACAATCCTCTTTCTTGGCCTTAATACAGCCGAAGTGAAACCATTTCTCACATAGTCCACACTCAACACCATTCTTCAATGTTTTACTGCACGTCGAACACTTTAAAGCTGCCACTGGATCATTTACCTGATTCACATTTGGAATAGCAGGCCCTGGATTCACTTCCACTCCACCAATAACTAGCAATGCAGCTATCACTAGGGCTATAAACCATAAGTTGCTAGGTCCCGTACGCACACACAAACACCGGAAATCTCGACTACCCCTCGCATACCACAGTCCGATCCTCGCGCGATAACACTCCAGAGAACAACCCATTTCAGCACACCTGAGAGCTCGGGAAAAACACGACCTTTCACTTTGACTGCCAACTGACAACGATTCTCTGTACCTTTATAAACTTTACGATATCTTGTTTCCCAATCAATTCGTTTAGTTCATGGTTATATCGTATTCTGCATCCATCTTCCTCTCTAACAGGGCCATATATTCTTCGCAGTATTTTCCTTTCAAAACACTTCACAGTATTCTCATCATCCATAGTTAATGTCCAAGCTTCAGAGCCATAGGTCACTACTGGTCTTATCATTGTCTTATATATTTTCATTTTGGTTGTTCGCGATATAAGTTGATTCCTGAGCATCTTGATGTTTGCATAGTATGCTCTGTTTCCAGCCTGTAATCGATCTTTAATACAGTTTGTCATATCACACTGGTTGTTAATAAGTACTCCTAGATACTTAAATTGTGTCACACCCTCAAATTTCTTATCGCCTATTGTAATATCATGCGGGGCTCTTCTTGTGTTAGTTGAGGACATTACCATGCTCTTAGTTTTACTCTCATTCACTAATAACCCAATATTTGTAGCCTCTTTCTCTAATTCTAAATATACTCTTTTCAGTGTACGCTTCTCTCTTGCTATGATCACTACATCATCTGCATAAGCACAGATCTGACTTGATTTATTAAAAATAGTGTCTCCCTGGTCCACTTTACTGATTGCTTAATAAAGTGCAAGGTTAAAGAGTACTGCAGACAATCCATCTCCTTGTTTTACACCCATATTAATTGTAAAGGGTTTACTCAGCTTATTTCCATTTTTCACTCGTGCCCATGTGTTATCTAGTGTCATCCTTATCAGCCGGATTATCTTTCCAGGTATCCTCATTTCTCCTAGTAATTCATATAGTCTTTTTCTACATACACTATCGAAAGCTTGTTTAAAATCTATAAAGAGCATGTGGAGGTCAATATCATGTTCATAAAACTTTTCCATCATCTGCCTAATTCCAAAGATTTGATTCGTTGTACTCCGGCTGGGTCTAAAACCACACTGATATTCACTCAGAATTTCTTCTGAAAATATCTTCATTCTTTCTTTCAAGTTACCTGATAGGATCTTGTAAATAACATTCAATAGAGTAATTTCTCTGTAATTCTCACATGCTAGTTTATCTCCTTTCTTAAATATAGGACATATTATTCCTCCCCTCCATCCATCTGGCATGTTCTCTTCTTCCCATATTCTTTCCAATAGTTTATGTATTCTATCTCCAAATGCCACTCCTCCATATTTTATCATTTCTGCTACTATACTGTCTTCCCCTGGTGATTTGTTGTTTTTCATTTTCTTCATTACATTTGCCACTTCAAATCTTGTAGGACTCATAATACTTGCATTCTCATTCTCGGATTATGTAGGACTCATAATACTTGCATTCTCATTCTCTGATTCTGATCTAATTACTACTTGTCTCTCATTTTGTTGCATATGTTGTTCAATTTCTGGCTCTACACATTCACTTAGAAGTTCCTTAAAGTGTTCAGACCATCTATCTAACACTTTGTTCTCATCATTCAGTATCATCCCTTGTCTATCCTTGCATCTTCTTTCCCTCGGTTGGAAACCTTTCCCCATTTTACCAATTGCCGCATAGAATTTTCTTACTTCACTTCCCTGGTTTAATTCTTCTATTTCTATAAATTGTTTCTTTATGTGTTCCTTTTTCTTTCTTCCACATACTTTGTTGACATTCAACCTTAGTTGCCTATAATGTTCACAGTTGCTTCTTGTTTCTCTCAAGATCATCTTTTCTCTTGCTCTATTCTTATCTTCTATTGCTTCCCTACACTCTTGATCAAACCATTCATTCCGGGTTTGCTGCCTCTTTCCGATTATTTCTTCTGTAGCCAGTTTAACTACTTCCTCTATTTTCTTACACTCTTCATTGAGATCATCTCTCTCCTTTTCTTCTTCTAATTTCTTTTGTATTTCTCTCTGATATTCCTCCTTAATTCTTTCATCTCCTAATCTTTCAACGTTTATACTGTTCTTCCAGGTTTCAGATTTTGTTTTCATTTTAGCCAGCTTTCCTCTAAGTACTGCTTTGACTAGATAGTGATCTGAATCACAATTTGGTCCTCTACAACTCCGCACATCTTTAATTGACGAAGAGTATCTTGCATTGATCAACACATGGTGTATTTGATTCACGGTTGTAGAATCAGGAGCCTTCCAAGTACCTAGATGTATTCGTTTATGTGGGAAACATGTGCTTTTGATCACCATATTGTTCCTGATGGCAAAATGCCCAAGTAGTGTGCCATTTTGGTTACTAACATCATGTAGTGTATGTTCCCCTGCACATCTCATCAATAGATCCTTCCCAATCTTTGCGTTAAAGTCACCCATTATTATCAATGTATCGTATCTCTCTATCTCACCGCATGTCTGTTCTAATTGTTCATAGAACTCTTCCTTCTCATCCTCATCTTTCTCTTCAGTTGGTGCATACACTGACAATATGGATATGTTCCTGAATCTTCCTTTGATGCGCAATTTACAAAATCTTTCATTTATGGCTTCATATTCCATAATACTATTCCTTACTGCCTTGGATACCATAAATCCTGTACCATGTTGTCCTGTTCTGCTATTTGGGCCACTATACAATAGTGAATATTCCCTTTTATCTATCCTTACTTGTCCTTGCCATCTTACCTCTTGTAACGCTAGAATGTCTAAATTAAATTTAGTTATCTCTTCTCCTATTTCATTCATCTTTCCTGGTCTCAGCATCGTTCTTACATTCCACGTCGCAATATACAAATCTCTTTTCCGTAATCCAGGCCGAGGTTGCCTTCTGTTAAATCTGTCCTTCCGAGGCAATTGTTCTAGTTTCGTAACAGGTTCTTTTTTATGGTGTGGGGTTGTTAGCCCCACGTCCAACCCCCATCCTGGAGGGCCAGAGTATCCCGTTTAGTCTGGATCATCGCCTTCGACCTGTCCGGCTTGGGAGACCCTACCAGTAGCTAAGCTACCGCCGGCCTAGCTCTCAGGATCATTTGACCACGCAAGCTCCACCACCGCGTCAAGGTAAGGATACCATTGGTGGAGAACCAATATTCATAGAACACTCTAAAATTAGAAAACGGTCTGTATATTCTCGTCTTAACCAAATAAAAATACGTTACATGCCATTTCATTCTAGTATTCCTGTCTTAATACATTTTATCTTGTATATTTATTTCATTTCTTACAACAATTCCTTTATCTTAGTATTCCACTATACATTCCGTAATTTTCCGTACCGTAATATAGCGTTTTTTTAATCTGTGTCAACACATCAGATTATTTAATGAAACGTCTCCTTCTCTAAAGGTTCTCAACAGAACCAAACAATAACTTGTTTATCTATTCAGATTTCAAATAAATCTTTGCCATGAAATTATCCATCTCAGAGACATGTCAACAATGACATTCTGCTTAGTTAGATGTCAGAACTAACCCACATTTAAAATATTCCAATTAATCTAGCAAATATTAATAAATTCAAATAAACTCGCATTGACAAATAATGACGACTACAAATCCGTAATTACGTCAAAATCCTAATGACGACGATATCAAAACAATTACGATAACAATTAAACGACAATATCGATGTTCTACACTCAATAAAACATTTAAATAGTTTAAATATTAGTCTATCAAATTAGCCATACAAAAAATAGGTCAGGTCAAGGATATCTACGTTACTGCATTATAACTACTATAATATTCGTTGGGTCTCTTTTACCTTCTGCCAGAAACAGTTTTCAGAATCCAAATAGGACTCGTCCTTCCCGCGCTGCAGTCTCCTCGTTCTGAAGTATGCCAACCAGCTGACAAAGCGGTATTTGTTGCGGTCGCGTGGGGGTCTGTCTGGTCGACACCTGATCACTCCCCCTCTCGCTCGTTCATCAGCCGCGATCTCGCGCCTGTCGTCTCTCTCCACACCAGGGCTCGAATCTCGCTCCATTCTTCTCACTCGGGCGTCATTGGCGAGTTCTTACGGCGCACAGCAAACTTGAAGTTCTCCGTCGAATGGTTGTTGTTGTTGTTGTAGCTCATAGGTATTTCTTCTGATGTTAAGGCAATACCTTGCAGTTGTAGATGCGATGATGTTTATTTGGTGAATCATGATGGTAAGTTTTCACCCTCCTCGACAAAGCCTTGATATGCGAGCTAAGTCACTGCAGGAATCCTCATATTGCAAATAGTTAGTTCCCCTTCATAATCTAGTAGCTTTCAATGACAATCGAGTAGTGTTTCATGTCAAATATCCTCGTTGACCCCAGATCGAATAAAATCTTAATTTTCAGTTGCAGTTGGAACTAACTCGTTGAGTAAGGTTTTATAAATTTTCCTTCGTTTTCGAACAACTCTTGTAGTTTGCGAAAAACGTTGCTTCTGCTCGACAATGGTTTCTCCACTCTGTAGATTACTTTTCCCTTCGTTATTTCAAAGACTTTTCTTCATATCTCTTTCCACTGTAATAGTTGCCTTTGTAGTATTATAGTTTCTGCTTTCCATCGTATTATCTTTCATCGGTGTTCATCTTCATCTTGACTAGGTGGCAATGCTGTCCTTCCCGTCAACTATACTTTATGTAGCTCGGTCAACTTTCGCTGCTTTCAGATTATACGTCTATACATTTTCGAAGCCAAGTAGAGAGGGACTTCTCCCAGTCGAGTCCCCACTCTGATAGCAATTAAAAATTGGCGTTTCTGGCATTCGACCTTGTAAATTTCTTTATCAATAAATATCGGTCTCATCCTATTAAATCTTAAAATATAATTCATACCATCGGCTTTCATTTTTCGTCTTCTTTCCATTTCTGCCAAATATTCTCTTCAAAAATTATTTTCAACGATTATTAAAGTATTGAGGACCGCCAAAATATAATTTTGCTATTGGTTAATATGTGGTCACGTGATGAAACTGTTTCATTTACGCGGTTATATCTCTCCTCCGCCACGCTTCAATGTCACCTTGGGCACGTGCCGTTCCAAAACTGGATTTTCCCATTTGCCTCCTTCACTGAACTTGTCATTCCTGCCAGTTTCCAGTGTCTATAAAATCTCATTCCTCTCCATGTTAATGAAATAGCGTTTTACATTTCTTCTTATTTCCGTGCTACAAATAAACAGAAACTTTTCAAATTCACTCTGGCAATAGTCACAGTCCTGATACACACTCCTATGCTGTTAGTTTTCATTTCAGACGCGTAGCGTTTGCGCTTTCGTTCTTGAGAGCTGTCGTTTCGATACCCGACCCATGCCTTATCCTAGGTCCTTTAAATTATGGGTTCAGTACCTAAACATGAAAAATGAGTATTAACGGAAAACAGCTGGCAAAGTTAAAAGTGTATTATTCAGAGCATGGGACGCTAATTTTAAAAAAAGAATTTAAGATAGTTGTAGACATCAAAACCCCACCAAACTATATATATTTGGTTTCAGAAAAGAATGAAGAATTTTATGGCGCCAAAATCAAAAAATCGATTTTTTCATCATGCAAGAATACGTGGTGTCCTTAAACCTGTGGAAGTGGTAACCACTCTCTTGTGCGGTGACAATTCGCCCATATCGATGGTCCGGCCACTAATACAGACGATAATTAACAACCACCTCAGCACCCAGGAGTTGTCGGACGACAGCTTCCTAGAGGACGTGCAGTCTACCTTGTTCTGCGAATTGAACGATCGGTTCGGCCTCATATGGATAAGTGATAGTACTGTCACAGCCAGACAGATTGCATCTTTCCTTGACCGCAGGCACAAGGATTTGGTAAATAAGACAGCAGAGGCTTGACGACGTATTCGCGACAGAGTGCTTCAGAAACTTCAAAGCGATGCACCTGCTGAAATCATGGTTAATTAATGTCAACCCTCCACCAGTAGGTCCCTGAAGTTCTTGTATCAAATGTCATGTGGGAGAAGGAACAGCCCTGAATCTCAATTTGAAGATTTTCTTTCGGAGGCACAGATACGTTTTGACATGAACCCGTTCGAGTGGTGGAAAGCAACGGAACACAAATATCCTACGGTTGCTGCTCTGGCGAAAAAATACTTGTGTATTCCAGCAACATCCACAAGCTCCGAAATGTGCTTTTCCTCTGCTGGAAACATTGCCACAGCCAAACGAAATTATCTTCTGCCAGAAAATGTAAACCTCTTGGTATTCTTGTTCCAAAACGAAGTTTTCTTAAAGTAAATTGATCAAAGAGTCACATTACTAGAAATTGATGTTCTTATCATACTGTTATATTTTGTATTTGTTTCCTACACCTGATATCATTTTGTAGTTTAGTCACATTCTGGTCAAATGACAGTGCAAATATTAAATTATTATTCCGTTACATATAGTTTTGTATCTACTCCTCTTTCATTCTAGGAACTAACATTTATAATTAATTTCACACTGCTTCGAATAAACGCGCGCGGGCACATTGCACACGCAAGCACGATTTCTAAATTCATGCAAAAACGGCACGATATCGCCGTGAACAGATGTTCAAGCAAGATTACCGCACACAGCACCGGAAACCCGTTGTAACGGGCACTCTTTCACAATATTCGGTGCGACCCGTGTACCCGGTCGTAATTACACGGGTACACAGGTAAATAGTAGAACCCGGATTCTTAGCACACGGATCTTAAAAACACGGTTGTGCGGGTACACGGGTAATAGGAAGCGCTAATAACAGGCCAACCCACGTCAAGAAGCCCTGTCATGCATTGCTTTAAAGCCTCAAGAGGTGTCACAGCCATGACTTTAAAATCTGAGGAACAACGTTTCAAGACCTTTGCGACATGGCCTGTGCCTTTCATGAACCCTCAAATATTGGCGGCCGCTGGTTTCTATTATTTAAAAACAAGCGATGAAGTGAAATGTGTGTTTTGTTCCATTACCATAGACCAATGGGAAGAGAGTAATGAACCAATGCAAGAACATCAGCGCTGGTCACCAGCCTGCCCCTACCTGTGTAGAATGGATGTGGGTAATATACCTTGCCATTCAAGCTACCCCTCACTAGTGCCTCTAAGTCATGAAAAAAGTCATGCATTGCTTTAAAGCCTCAAGAGGTGTCACAGCCATGACTTTAAAATCTGAGGAACAACGTTTCAAGACCTTTGCGACATGGCCTGTGCCTTTCATGAACCCTCAAATATTGGCGGCCGCTGGTTTCTATTATTTAAAAACAAGCGATGAAGTGAAATGTGTGTTTTGTTCCATTACCATAGACCAATGGGAAGAGAGTAATGAACCAATGCAAGAACATCAGCGCTGGTCACCAGCCTGCCCCTACCTGTGTAGAATGGATGTGGGTAATATACCTTGCCATTCAAGCTACCCCTCACTAGTGCCTCTAAGTCATGAAAAAAGTCATGCATTGCTTAAAAGCCTCAAGAGGTGTCACAGCCATGACTTTAAAATCTGAGGAACAACGTTTCAAGACCTTTGCGACATGGCCTGTGCCTTTCATGAACCCTCAAATATTGGCGGCCGCTGGTTTCTATTATTTAAAAACAAGCGATGAAGTGAAATGTGTGTTTTGTTCCATTACCATAGACCAATGGGAAGAGAGTAATGAACCAATGCAAGAATATCAGCGTTGGTCACCAGCCTGCCCCTACATGTGTAGAATGGATGTGGGTAATATACCTTGCCATTCAAGCTACCCCTCACTAGTGCCTCTAAGTCATGAAAAAAGTCATGCATTGCTTTAAAGCCTCAAGAGGTGTCACAGCCATGACTTAAAATCTGAGGAACAACGTTTCAAGTTCTTTGCGACATGGCCTGTGCCTTTCATGAACCCTCAAGCATTGGCGGCCGCTGGTTTCTATTATTTAAAAACAAGCGATGAAGTGAAATGTGTGTTTTGTTCCATTACCATAGACCAATGGGAAGAGAGTAATGAACCAATGCAAGAACATCAGCACTGGTCACCAGCCTGCTCCTACCTGTGTAGAATGGATGTGGGTAATATACCTTGCCATTCAAGCTACCCCTCACTAGTGCCTCTAAGTCATGAAAAAAGTTATGATACGTGTGGACCTTTTGGTGTCAACGGTGCTACGGTGTGCAGCTTACAGTAAAAAACATCCAGTTTAGAGACATTGGGGCATCATCCGTGTTATGGACGTTATAAACACAAAATACTGTATTGTTCTATGAGTTGGTACTGTTCCTCTCCCAAAATGACAAAAGCATGTAAAACCTGTTATGCCAATAAAATAATGTAATGAAAAATAGATTGTTGTTATTATTCCTCATGTTCCCTGTCATACCCTAAGCTCAATTTTTTTGCTAGAATGGGATGTAAGTCAATGTTATGGGTACACGTTAATCATTGATAGTCAGTTCGAGGTCAGTTTGACTTGGTCCAGACGAGCGTCAACATGTTGAGCACACTGATTGTGGAATGTCAAGGGTATAAAATTAGAGATAACAAATTTATATCTAAAGAGGTGGCCATGGTCGATTGTTCTACCTTTTGGATATCACAAGCTACACATTTGGTATTTAAACAACCCTATGCGTTTGATTTGTTGTGTGAGAAAGACCGAAAACAAACTGAATGGATTGAAAAGCATATGCAACTAGACTGGCATCAAGAAACCATTTGTTATAAGCACCTGGACATGGCCATGAAAGCCCACTTGTCCTCTGCCCATGTAGTATTTGTAAAAGGTAATGAAAAACGCCAATGGCTAGGACCATTTTTTGCGCCTTGCTGTCAATGTTTTGATTTAATGGACTTGGGCTGCCCCTCCCTACAAACACTCATAGACTGCTATCCCTGTGGCAACATAACCCATACAGCCCTGGCCCATGTGTGGCAATTGTTTCATTGGCTAACCACCAATGCCTGCTGGGAGTTGTTAAATAAAATTAAAACTTAAGATTTACCTGTGCATGACACCAGTGAGATTTCTACAAGCGACGTGTAAACATCTACAGTGCGTGATACCATGGAGAAAGGGGATGCTACCGATAAAGCGATTAGGAAGTTCTTTGCCTGCAAAAAGAAACAAGACAGTTTTACCAAAGAGGAATTATTGGCGCTCCCCAAGTCGTTCATTTATTATGTGGCAGCGGGTGCAGTGAAATAAATATGGAAACATGTACCAAAATCATGGCCTGAAGACCCTGTGTTAAGTGAATTGCAACCATGTACGGATTACGATCACCATAAGCAAGTGACCATGGCAAAAATACCCTCTATGCGACAGCGTGCTACTTGCCACGGTCATAAAAGTCCGTGTGAAGATCTTGTATCATCATTCCACGGGTGTAATGGCGAGAAAAAGCAACAACAACAACAAACACCGTCCACAAAGGAGGCGGAAGGTCGACCCTTTTCACCATCGATGGCAAAGGATATGCCAGACCTGTACTGGCAATGGCGTCATTGACAAAGTCATTCAATACTTACCTTTCGTAATCCATCTTCCTGGTTATCGGTTTTGTGGACCTGAAACTCGTCTTGAAAAACGTTTGCAGTGTGGTGATGTACCCATTAATCCTTTGGATCAAGCATGCAAAGAACAAGACCTATCTTACGTCATAGTCATCCTGCTTTAAGACGTGTGGCGGATAAAGTGTTGTTGAAAAAGCTAAACAACGTTTCACATCCTACGATGTCTCGGTGGAAGAGAGGTTGGCAGCCCTAATTGTCATGAGTGCTATGAAAGGAATGTTAATAATGCATGGACATGAGCATTGTGGATTGAGGAATTGGTATTTCTTTGTATTCTATTTTTTTAATCCCTATTGCTATGAAATAAAAACACAGTTTACCAGAGCATGATGTTCTTAATTTTAAAAATGACGGTAACCATTTGTTATTTTTTCATATTTCACACATTGCCATTTTGTCAATTTCCAATTTCCACTTTTTTTTAAATGCCAGTTTAAAGTTTTTGAATTTTGTCGATATGGAAACATGGATTTCCTATTTTTGCATATCACTGTTAACGCGTTTATGATTTAGTCCATGTTGAAAGTTTAGTTTTGTAAAACATACATTTGCTGATTTCAAGTTTTTGAAATGGTCTTGATGAAACGGCTTGGCCATGGTGATAGTGCAGTCTCTTTCAATCTGTTTCCAAAAAAACGTACAGGTCTACTACTGCTACTGCAGATAAGACTGTTTTACAAAATAATGCCTATCTACCACTGCATTTCAAAAACAAAGCTCTTAAAAAATACTATTTACCATTTGCTATATACATTAATGTCCCCACTACCCTACCTTGCCGTGTTCCCTCTGGTCAAACAATCAATGCTACCTATACACAAGCTTTCTCTCTCTATCTCTCTCTCTCTCTCTAGCCATACATTCACACAACCATGCCTCTCTTTGGAAACAAATACAACCACTCTATTTATTCCCAAAGAACATCCTTGACATGCACACTCATCCCAAAGAACTTTTAGTAAAAAAATCATTTACCATTACAAAAAATCCTATTACTTATTTAATATACACATAAAACAAATTGCACCTTTGTACAGCCTAAAAATAGTTATAATAATAATAATAATAATAATAATTAAAATAAAAATAATTGTAATAATGCAGCCAATGGCCATGTACTTTTCATTTCAGGACGGGTCAGGGAAGGGATATTGGAGAGAAATCAGCCGTGGACCTATTGAAAGGAACCGTCCCGGCATTTGCCTGGTGGTGAGAATGGGAAACCACGAAAGCCATTTTCAGGACGGCCGAGGTGGGATTCGAACCCACGCTCTCCCATGCCAGCGAGGCACGTGGTAGCGCGTTAGCGCTCTCGGCCACCGCGGCCGCCCATTTCCGAATTCTCAATTCAGTCAAAATTAAAAAATAAAAATTAAAAAACTACGGTTGCAAAGGGCTCTAAAGAGCAAAAGGCCTAAGTGGTTTCCACTATTTACAAAATCCACTATTTACAATGACAAAAACCAATATTTACAAAATACAAAATACTAAATCGACTAGTTACAAAAAAGCTATGTCCCTAAACAATCAAACAGAAAAATCACACCACCTCCTCCTCGTCTTCATGACCCCATGGTAGACTGGTGAGCAGGTCATTCGTCCACACACGTTTGTTATCCATCGAGGCGAAGGTGTGTTTTCTCTGTTCCACAAGATACGAATTATGGTTGCTGGATTCTATCATGCACTGCTTATGCAACATAGCTTTGCCAGTTTGTAAAACCGCTAGGTAGTCGTCTACACATAGCGATTTTACCACTGCCCTTCCTACGCCTTTTGCTATTTTTGCTTCCTTACAGTCTGGTGTGCGATAGGCATACATCTTGGAAGTCAAACCAACGAATTCCGTCATAATGGAATCACCGCATTCATCTTTTAAAACACCCATTACCTTCTTGTTTTTTATGGTTAGCTGAAACACGTTGTCAGCGCTATAGGAAGAGGTGTCGAACCAGTCACTATGTTGCCTCATGACGTCATAGGGGTTGCAGTGGCGAATGTAATAAATGAATGAGTCCGTATCCATATACAAAAGAGATACGTCCTGGAAATGGTGTTTGGCAAACTCGTAGTGGAATCGATACATGACCGATTTGGAAAAAAATAAAATGTGCTTATCCATGGTCACACTGGTCTTGCTCAATTCAATGGTGGCCAAATTGTTAACGATAATTTTGATCGATTTAATATTTGGCTTGGCAATGTACCGCCGGGCACCCCACCGCCCCTCCCAAACATTAACCAATTTAATGTCACGGTATTTGCGGACATTTTCCATTGACTTGCCATAGATACAGTTGTTCATCAATTTAAAAAAATGATTTCAAACCGCTATGTTGCCATTTGTCGGGGCTCTGTGTTGAGTTGTATGTATGGCCTGAGCCATGCTTTTTGGGCAAAGGAAATACCCCTGTGGATTTTCTTCAACACCAAGCCTTGGGCTAGGCATTGCACTAACATTTGGATATGTAGCACATACCGATTTTTTATTGTAAAGTGTGCCCATGAGTTTTTCAATTTTCACTTTACTGTTTGGGGGAACCATTCGCTCTAGGCAGAATGGAAAATCGGCATGTTCTTCATACAAGGATGATGGATATTCATCATCCACTTCTAACACATATCCACGGTCTGTTTTTTGGCTGGCCTTGTTCACATCAAACTGTGACACTTGTTTCTCTGTCAGCCAAGCAAAATCTCCATAGGGTAAAGGCTGGCTCATGCCATATCCATACAAATTATGCACTTCGTAGTACATTAAGTACGATTCTGATTTGTCTTGTGAATAAGAGGGCATGTATGAATTATTCGCTTCAACATGAAGCTGGTTAAGCGACACAAAGCCGCCGCGAATGCCCTTTTCAAAGAATAAGACCATATCCACATCTGTGAGTAAATCCAATTCCACTTGCGTATATGTTAAAGCTGCATCAAACGACAGGCCAGGACTTGTATGATAGTGAGCAGGGTCAACGCCATAAATATGTTGACACAACTCACGGAATTTTTGAAACACATCTGTCAGCAGCAATACATCGAGTTTTAGGTAATGCATAGCATATGCAGCTAGCGTCTTGATATCAAACACTCGCCAAACCTGCCATGCATGTGCATAGTCTTGATCGGAAACGGTAGTGCGTGTCAGCTTAGAGTAAATTTTCTCTTGCAGTGGGAGAGTTTTCTGCCCTAACACGTCCCAGCTGTTACAAAAATCATAGGGAAAAATACTTTTCCGAATGCACAATTTAAAATGCTCTGGAGTTTCAAAATGCATTCTGATGTATTTTAATTCCTTTTCATCCGAGCCGTTGACAAGACTATCTAGCGAGGATGTCATAAACTTAAAGGAATCTAGAAATCTAATGCAAAATTCGCCCAACCGCCATGTCAAGGCTGTAAAACGTTCATGGTTTTGAGGGATAATTGAAAACGATGCCTTGCTGACATGGCCCAAAACACGAATCAAAAACTGAATATCATAATTTGCCAGATTGTGGAAAAACACACTGATAAATCGAGGAGCTGGGTAATTCACATTACCCTTTTTGTGAGCGGCTCCTCGAAACTCTCATGTAAAGTGCGAGTGATCACGAACGGTGTCTTCAGCACTGACCAGAGGCTTTTCACAAATATGGCATGTGGTGGCATGCTCATACTGTTGCTGTTGTTCTTGAGTTAGGCTCATGCGTACTGGGTTGTCCAGTAACCCCTGTCAATGATCCGCCAACTTAACAAGTTGGTCCAAAAACCATTTGGCACAATCTGGTCCCTTACGGGATTCATAATAATATTTTGTGGGGTCATAGGCACTCACCACGTTAAATCCTATAGCAAAGGGTTCATTTTTTTGAATGAGTGTGGTTGAGCTGATGGCAGGATCTGGTTCACATCCCGTCATGGGTGTAGTGAGAGCTTCCAAATCTGCATACACCACAAAAGGCATTGTGTCAAGCTTGTGAATATTCTTAAATTTTTACACAGCATTGTCCCCTTGTGGCAAGACTAGTCTCACCGCTTCCTGAGAAACACAATCTACCCTATGTCGTTCCAAAAGCGTAGGGGTTTTAAAATATTGCAAGCAACGATCGCAAATATGTTTCTTACATTTATATTTGGACACTTGACTGCTTAGCAATCTACTCAAATTCTTATTGAGGCAATAGTGATTCACCTCTCCCTGAGACAAATATAAAATATGAATGTGGTGTTGTTGCATAAAGAGGACCCACAATATCATTACCATTAAGGCCATACACCATAAACGAATAATCTCAGTTATCTTGTTCAAACCTATGGATGTCGGTTAAGTCCACAGGGAACGAAACATGAGTTAAATATAAATTTTGTTTTAATTGATTAAACTTGGTCTTGTACTTTCCCGGTCGAGAACCATGACGGTCTTGTGCTGGCTGTAAATACGCGACCACACACCACAGAAAACATGTATCATCCTCATTTTTACATTAAACTCAGCCTTTTTCAATGTTATTGCATGTGGTAAAGGGATATAGCTAGACCCAGCATTGAACGGGTTGAATTGACAAAGTTAATTTGTAGGTAATGGATTTTGTCTAACGCAAGACCACTGGATGCTTGTTGCAGTTTATCAAATTTAGCAAGCAAGGCATTGACCACGTGGGTTTCATACCACTGTTCCAAATTGTGGGCTATGAATAGCCCTTTCATTTTACTGCAAATATAAAATGTTTCTTTATGCTCTACGTCCTTCTTTTTATATATAAAATCGCACACCAGTTCTGTATTCACCTTTAAAGCTGTATGCAACCCTTGAGCTGTACAAATTTCATTTTTAAAAATGTCAAAACAAGATTCTAAAAAATCTTTGGGATCAAATTTCCCTAACATTGACCACGCGACCAGAGCTCACACGTGATTTGAAACAACTGTTTAGGGGTTCCCAAATTAACATATCCGCAGCAGTAACAGACATTATTTTGAAAGAACACTCTCACCTGAGTTTAGAGCTGTAGACTGTCTGACAATTGACGCACTCTAGAGCTTCTTGGTTTTTACCTGCAGTTGCTATAGCGGTAAAGCTTTTTCCAAATATCCAAAAATAAATAACATAAACCACCATAAGTATATCTATTCCATATAGTTAATGCATTTCATGAACAAACACAAAAAATCAAACAGGTTATATATATAAACAAATCTCATGCTGACTTGTAATGCTTTGCTTTATTCCCTTTCCATGGGCTAGTGTGGTAATGGTTTCCGTATCTAGCTGCCCATCTTTCTCTCTCTTTCAATCTATTTCCTACACATAGAACAGGTATACACGTTATCTGCAAACAAATAAATGAATAAAAATAATTTATTACCTTATTAATAAATAAATATATAAACAAATACCTACCCCACAACAAGTTTAAGTATTTTCCACCAACACCAAAACTGTTAAACAAGACCAAGTGTTTCACACAACGCTGTAGCGTGTTCAAAGATAGTCATATAATTGCGAGTGAAAATGTTAACGACGTGTCTTTTATATCACGCTATATGCCTTAATATCAACAAATGTTTCTCTCTTTCCTCACAAAACCCCAACCCTCTTACCCAGCCTATCCTGCAGGTTAGTTCATTCCTACACGTGCATGATACGTTTTACTGACTAGGCGATTCACACACTTGAGCATTCTGTTATCGTAAACGTGTACATCTAACTTCCAAGGTCAACCAACACATGTGTCGGGTCATATTACACATATACTTGCATTTTTCCACGTACGAACCAAACAGGATGTGACTTGTTAGCTGTTATCGGGCAGGTGTACAGCTAACGTCCAAGGTGAACACCGGTGTCAGGTTATATTACACATCAACTTGCATTCTCTCACGTACGAACCAAACAGGATGTGACTTGTTCAACACCTGTGTCAGATCATGTTACACATTAACTTGCATTTTGTCACGTACAGACCAAAACGGGATTGACTTGTTAGCTTACACGTTGTTTCACAAAGGTCTGTAATAATGTCATCTCACACGTGGTCACATGCATTTCACTCTCCCCTCCCACCACGGTTGTCAGATCGTTCGACCTTCAAGCGTCCTCTGCGCCTCTGTAGTTTTCCATTGCACCTGTTGTCAAGTCAGGTCAGCGCATTTCAATAAGCCCAAATGACATTCACATCCTGCTAGTCTGCCCCTCAGCAAGCCTGTTTTCTCTACTCGCTCCAACCAACATATAACGAAGTTCTGTTTGTCCTTCGTCTAATCATAGAATTATGATTTGTCATGTAATTCGTCATCGTTTACACGTTAAAGATCCCCTTCGGGGGTAAAATATCGGAAAAACGAACCCTCGCCCTGTCATAAACCGTCCCGCCGAAATAGCGATTGTTCTATTGAGCACAGCCACTGTGGTCAGTGATAGGCTCGTTAAAACACACGCCCAGCGATATCGTCTCTCTCTATCTACAACCACTCTTTATTAACATATTAAACAAGTAAAAAAAGTTTTAAAAATTAAATATTTTTTCAACATGTATGGCGTTAGGCCCTTTGTCAAATCGTTTTAGAACCATAAATACTATATTCAAAAGGGGGCACCACTCTGAGTTATTTGACTTCACGTACACGTCTCTAGCCTAATTGGTTTGCGAGATATAACAAAAAGTCTAAAATCACAGTTTTAGGCCAAAACATTCTGTTTCTCTCATTCTCAAAACTTTCACCTATTAAAAAATAAAGAGGGCTTCGAGGCAAGTCATTTGACACGTCACACGTCCAAATCGATTCATGGGTTCGCGAAATATCAACCATCTAACTTGGCTCAAGCGCGCGCAATTTAAAAACTGCTGACGCTAGGGGTTTAAATTCTCCGCATGCACAGTTTTTGTTCTAGAGTCTTAAAACGTGGTTTGGAGGTAAAGGGATAAAGACCATTAATATATGACAAACACACTTTTTTGTAAAAATATTAGTTTCCAAAATATAGCCCATTTTTGAAATGGCCTTTTTGGGGGAATAAATAAAAAAATATAAACTTTTGTTCTAACGGTAAAGGACATAGAGACCGTATGTTTAAGCCATTGCACAACGTTCTACCATGTTTGGTTTTCAAAATATCGCCTACTTTCAAAAACAAAAATTAAAAATATATATAACAACTGGTTCATTGGAAAGGGGGCGTCAGCCCAAGTCCTACGGTACCTCATTTGTCAAAATCCGACCATGGGTTCACGATATATCGAAAATATTACATGGCTGAGGCTTAGTAGTAAGGGTATATACACTGAAGAAAATGGAAATTGCAACTCCATTGAGGCATTGGTCGTTTGTGTTGATTTTCAAGATATGGAACGATGCCATGTAGGTATGTAAACGATCAAAGATTCAGACCCATTGGATTGTTGATACAGGTCTCCCCCACGTGATTGGTCGCGGAGGAATCAACTCCAGTATACGGATTCTGGTGTAGCGTAGTTGACTTGCAGTCTGTTCAGTGAAGTGTTCCCCGTCAAACATGCCTCGACGACAGAGAAGGGCACGCTATCAACAACTGTCGCCGTTTGAGAGGGCTCAGATAATTGGGCTGTGTGAGGCTGGATTATCGCTAAGGACTTTCGCTGCACGTGTTGCCCGACAGGCATCTACGGTACAACGTGTATGGCAACAGTGGTCAAATAAAGGTACCCACACTCGTAGACCTGGCACAGGCCCAGCGCGACAGATAACTGTGAGAGAGGATCACCACACCATTCGGATGGCCCGGATGGAACCCCATGCAACAGCAGCGCAAATTCGAGCAGCTGTGGCACCCCACGTTACACAACAAACAATTGGTAATCGCCTGCGTGCAGCTGGCTTACGATCCCGTGTCCCTGCAGAAGGTGTTCCATTGACCCCACAACAGCGACATGTAAGGCTGGCCTGGTGTCGAGAAAGATCGACGTGGGTAGACGAATGGCATAGGGTCGTCTTTAGTGATGAATCGCGCTTCTGTCTTGCCCGCAGTGATCGCCGGAATCGTGTGCACCGACGTACCGGGGAGAGGGGCCGCCCAGACCTTATTGTCGAGGCACACAGGGCCAACACCAAGCATTATGGTCTGGGAAGCTATTGGCTTTAATGTGAAATCACAATTAGTGCTTGTTGAGGGCACTATGACTGCTCGACAGTACGTTGATAGGGTGCTCAATCCAGTGGTTGTCCCTGTGATGGCGAACATTGCTAATGGGATGTTTCAGCAGGAGAATGCCCGGGTTCACACTGCACGCATCTCCAGAGAAGCTCTCCACGACATCACAACCCGCCCGCCACATCCCCGGACCTCAGTCCTATTGAGCATGTGTGGGACATGATGGCTCGACAACTGGCCATCCGTCCTCAGCCACCCACAACTCTAGAAAAACTGACCCGTGCAGTGCAGCAAGCATGGGCCACAATTCCTCAGGAAGCGATCCAGGGTCTTATTGACTCCATGCCTCGCCGAATTCATCAATGTATTGCAGCTCGTGGTGGGCACATCCTGTATTGATTGTTGTCCAAACTTGCGGTCAGAGGGACCTGAAAGTGTAATCATCGAATCACAACCGAACACTCGTCCTGCATGTTCAATTGCAGCAATGTAGCACCACTCCTTCAGCGTGTTGCAATTTCAATTTTCGTCAGTGTATGTTTCAGATTGGGTCTGAAGCACCACCGCTTCCCTACTGCACAGTTTTTGTCCTAGAGACTTGAAACTTGGTTTGGGGGTAGAGAGGGTAAAGGCCACTATTTTATGCCAAACAAACTTTTTTTGTGAAATGCTTCGTTTCCAAACTATAAGAATTTCAAAATTGGACTTCTTTCAAAAAATCTGAAATATATAAACTTTTGTTCTTACCATAAAGGACATAGAGGCTGTTCCAAAAATGTCAAAAAATATAACAAGTCGTCCATAGGAAAGAGAACGTCACCCCGAGTCCAACAACATGTCACATGTTCAAATCCAATTATAGGTTCGCAAGAAAAGTTTATTTAAATTTTTGAACTTCGCTTGGCCGCCATGTTTGTTTTTTGGGCACAGCCGCCTCGAGTGGGGCGGAACCCCTACTACCCCCCTACTTATTTGTATTTTTAAATTATGCTTGTATGAGCATGGGGGAAAGAAAGGAAGGAGATGCCTTCGCTGCGCTGCCTAGCGCAAGCTGTTGAAGCCAAACGGCACGCCCTCTTTGGTTAGCGAGAAAATGGCTGTCCCTATGCTTAAAGCCGTAAACCACTCCAACTAGTAATGGATTTTAGTGACATAAAACTGCAATGACAAGTCATGATTTTTTCTTCGATAGGCAGAATACAGTCTGTACATCACGGTACTTGGCACAAATAAGCTGCGTTATTGTTTCAAAAGCCAATTTAAATAGAAATATGAGAGCACCTTTCAAGGCTAGTATTGTAAGAAAGACGCGGCAGAACGTAATAATACGCTGAAGCACTGATTAAATTGAATACAGGTGTCGGAAGGTGCGAGTTATACCAAAGAAGGAACAACTTGGGAACTAATGATGGCGAACTAATTACGGTATTTACACCAAATTGAGTTTTAAGTTCTTATTGGTGTTGAAGCATTCATCAGTTTTTAGGCCTGTTTTCGAGCACAGCCACTTTCACTCATTGGTCGTACACATTTTGATATTCAAGAATACAAACCTTAACATTAATAAACAGAAAACTTGGACGCATATTTGCACAAAAATACGGTATAGCCTATACTTTTCGGTACCGTGCGGTATTTTGTTTGTGGGGGTAGAAACTTGGTGATTAGCCTCGAATTGATTCATTACGTAGGCCTACCGTAAATATTCACCGGCAGATGTTTGATAATTTGGGATTTGCAGAGAATTGGCTTTTTTTGGTATTTACACCAAATTTACACATGCTGAGATTAGAACTGAAGAGTTTTTCCTTCTTTTTTAATAACTTATCAATACTGCTCCAGCATGAGTGAAGGTGAGAAAAGGCTGGAAAGATATCCTGTAAGGATAACTCAGAAAACACCATGCAAAATGCCTCATGCAAGTCACGGAACACCGAATACAAGTTAAGGTTACGCCCACTTTGGACGCAGCGCTTGGCTTCACTCAAACGAGCTCAGGACATCTCCTCTTATTCTTTCCTCCATGTGTATGAGGCAATGGTGCCAACTTCACTTTACCGCAATCAAAATCCATTGATCTGGACATATATGGTTGTAAACCATTGTCAAAAACCATTGGATTGGACAAAACAAGGTTAGAATGGTCGGGTGTACGTGCGGCCTTGGCCGCGCGCAGCTAGCGGGGCAAGGTTGACACAAAACCATTGACCTGGGCGCGTTAGGCTGTAACCATTGTCAAAAATCATTGGATTGGACAAATCGATGATTAGAATGGTCGGGTGTGGGTGCGGCCTTGACGTCCGGGTATCCTCTTATTGCAGGTTACAAGATAGGTTATGTTTTATCCACCTAACTTCCACTTCACGATGGCATTTCACGCACGGTAGTGGTTTTGGTACTAAAATGTACTGTTTCAATTGCTTCAGCAATTTCTGAAGTTACCGATTGTTATCAGGCAACTTCGACAATCCATAGTAAATAAATAATAATATCGTATGGCCTCGGATGCCGGGTGCAAGCTTTGTAATTTGACACCCAGAGGGTAGCTTGCATGTCGAAGTAAATAAATGATTCAATTCGGCAATCAAATGAACCGAGTGCTGCACACAAATGAAGCGCACTAGAGAATGAACTGAGCGCTTCTTTGTTTTATATAGTTCCATAAGGGCAAGGTTGGCAGTACTGTTTTGATGATCGATTAGGGCAATGGCGGCCACAGCTGTAATTTTTGCTATATAAGTCGTGATCTTATTTGGGATTGCTGGGTTGGTCACAGACAGCGGAGGAGTAAACATCGGCTCTCGTACATTCTCCGGTGTCCGTTATTTTTAATAGTAGCACTCTGAAAATAGTTTGTACTTACTACCCGACCAGGGAATTGTTACCACTGGCTGTGGAGCGCAGCTGTAGTGTATACAGTACGTCATCTCGCCTCGTTAGGGCTGCAGCGAGCGGTTCCGGGGCAAGAAGGGAAAGCATATACAGGCATACAATGAGAACACACCGCACAGTGCACGAGCCAGCATGAATCATGCACACAAATGACATGCGACGATGTTTCTCTGGCGACAACTGCACGCCTATCGCAGGCGTGTGGCCGGGCGGAGCGCATTAGTTCCGATTTCCGCCACCGGTAACAATTCGCTGGTAGGGTAGTACTGTGCCACGTTATTGAAGCCAACTGCTATTAATAGACACCACGAAAACACTTTCAAAATAAGGAAATTGTTCACATTAACTTTCAAGTAATAAACTAACCAAAAAAACACGTCGCCACGTTGGATTGCAACTTCACTTCACCGCAATCCCCTGTTGCGAAGTTTGGCGACTGACTGGACAAAATTATTGGTGAAAATTACTGATTGTGCTACTAGGCAAAACCATTGGCCTGGATAAAAATTATTGATACGTGACTACCCCTACTGTGCGTGACAAAAAAAGGGGGGGGGGTTATATTAGCTCTCGCGGGCCGCGCTACCTAACCATTATTGGTCAAGGCGAAAAACATTGGTCTGGAACCAATAATGTTGGCACTACTAAAAATGCAATAACACCCTCTAGCGATAAAATATTAATGTCCTGTATCTTAGTAACATTAGCCATTTCTATAGTACATTTTGCAGATTTTCATGGCGGTGGACACCAGACAATGGCCGAGTTCCAAAACATCCATTGCTACATTTTCTCCAGATATTTTCCTTACCATTACTACAGATATTTTGGTTAGATTTTCTACTTAAGAAAAGTTATGACGAAGTCATACGTCATGCACTGCTAACAAATAACCTACGTCATAGATCTTTTTAAACACACTTTTGCACACATGCATAGAAGAGGCAGTTTTGTAACACAATATACTCACTTGGACACGATTCCACTATGGCATCAGAGGAAGTATGCAATGCAGACCCACTATGCTTGTCAATAGTAGGGACTGTTGATGGCTCTGAAGGAGGAGTCATTCCCTCACTACCTGCAGGTCCCATACTAATAGAAGCATCAGAGGTCACTGAAACACAAAGTTAATATTTCTTAATTGTATTGAAATGTTAAATTAATCTGAAATTAATACACTGATAAAATCCTCCATCAAGTTACTTACATGCCGCCAAGGAACAGTTCTCACGACTTAATTCATCCCCCTTAGGTTATCAAATAATGATGAACCAGCACCTATAAATGAGCACACATTATTATTGCACAGAATTGTAGAGCTTTTCAATACATAGCATATAATTCTATGACAGGACACATTTTAACCTACCATCAGGTACAAGAATAGTAGGAACTGCATCGAAAGCCGGGGAATTTCTAGTGAAATGCCTTCTGACAAATCTTTCGGCGAAATGATCACTGCATAGTCTATGATGGATCATGTCACCTACAGGTCATCCCTTGCACTAGACAACAACCACTCCTTGCATCTGCAAAGAAAAATTGCTCCATTAAAGATATGTGCAGAAACTACAGTACAACACTTTAGTTGTTAAAATCACATACCCACAATACACTATTGAAAACTCAGCCTGCATATTAACAAATAAACATAAATACATACTCTGATGCATTCATGAGGTTTCCTATATTATTACTGTAATGTGAACATTATGTAGGACTCATTACTGTGTGTTGCAGTACAGTAACCACACATTTATCTGGCTAACATTATACTCATAACGAAATCCCAGTACATTACATTACGTTCTGCCATCTTTAAATATGCAAATCTCCTTTTAAGAGAATAATTATTTCTTCTAATGACCTTCAATTATAGTAGGTTATAGCGATCTACTTGACATGTGAAATATATATTTGTGCATAAATGACTGATGTGGTAGCCTAGTTCTAATGAAAACAAATGGGAGTCCTTTTTTTTTTAAATATTGTAGTCTGAATTTCCTTGGACAGGAATCAGACGTTCTTTAAAATCAATTAATTCGCTTTAGGGGCTTGGGACACCGTGGTCAGCATGTCTTATGCCATGCAAACTTGTGTACTTTCCTTTATATTATTAAAAAGTCAACCCCTGGCACTATCCAGCCCATGACGGGCTAAGGCCGACCAAGCGACCGCTGCCCAGCCATTTGGCCTGCAGATATTGGGGTGACGCGTGATCAGCGCGTCGGGTCCCCTCGGCCGTTAATCTTGGTATTCGTGATCGTGGCACTGTCTCACTGTCAGAAGCTACTCAATTGTCCTCACGAGGCTGAGTGCACCCCGTTCCAAACCTCATGTCAGTTTTAAAATCCCTGACGGAGCCGGGGATCGAACCCGGGGCCTCCGGGTGAGAGGCAGGCGCGCTACCCCAACACCACGGGGCCGGCCTTCCTTATATTATTATAATACTGTAATAGATACAATCACACGGGTAGTATACTACCTTATCGATAAAATAGCTCATGTGACTTTTTAACCCCCTTATACCGAAATAAAAGAATGTATCTCCGAAAATATTCAATTCATGACTTACCTGGCAGGGTCGGCAGGAAACGTATGCATGGATATACCCTTCTTGCTGCTCATATTATTGCTGCATCAGAGAGCAGCGCAATAATAGCCACTTCGCTTCTTACAATTCTGTTTCTCAGCCATTTCTCTGCGAAAACGAAATTTTAAAAGATACCAGAAACCAGAATGGATAATCCAACAACTTCATGAAAAAGCGCGGTCAAATAATAAATGATAGCCAACTATGTCATGGGATAGTACGTAACTGGCAATTAGTTGACGATGCAGTAGGAAGAGCTGTATACGTTTAACAACATTTCGTCTTTGATTTATAAGCTTACATGTACTAATGCATGTATTCTCATTGTTATATAAACCCAACATCATCATAATTTTGCTGTTTTTTACAATACTGGACCATTAGTGTCAATCTACATCTGTTGGCAGCATTGGTGTGTTCAACTGTCCAGTCAAAATACATTCGTGCACTACTCACAGATATTGCCCTAGTCGAACACATGTGCTGCCGTCTATAGAGGAACGCGCAGGAACAGTATAGGCACCGTGCATGCACGCTGGATATGTAATAGTGGCGTAGCACAGCGCTTGCTCTGCGTCATTGAAAGGCAGGCAGAAAATGGATCTCAGCATCGAATGTGGATTTCTGCCAATAAAGTGTAATAGATTTTCTGTCTCAACGATAGCCAAAGGTGAAAACTTACGTTTAAGTGGGCATGTAAATCATGTGAAGGAAATAAACAGAGATGCTATTTCAGTCATCTCGGCAGAAGTAATACAGCAAACATCCGTAACACAACCACCATATAATGTGAAACTCCAAGTAAGTGTTATTCAATTTTTTGTGTGCTCCACATACTCTAACTTACTCATGCTAAGTAAATGTAACACAAGCCTTCGGTTGAATTAATTTGATAGGTTGATTTGAAACGAAATGTTGTAGCAACGGAATGTCCTTGCCCTGCTGGAGAAGGGGGATCCTTGTTGTAATTCTTATTCTCCGAGCAGGGTTGAATGATCAAGTCGTTTTCAATATGTATGACGTCCTTTTATTTATCAAATTAAACAGCAAGTATCATCAAAAGGCGCCTGGCAAACAAAGAAATAATACAATAATGGTTTACAATCAAGGTTACAAACTTCTTCTATTATTATGAACATTTTGTAAACTTAAGGTGTGCTCCCATACAACATATAACCTCATTCAAATACAAGTTGAAAAATACATATTAGATAAGTCGACAATATCATACCTTTTGACTCTATTGTATAACGCATGTTTATGAGTTATCAAAAACTTCCCAACATTCAATATAGATACAATTTTGATGGCTGATGGCTTCAGATTTCACAGACAATATCTTACACAATACATTTTGCCATTACCTGTACATCTTCTTTCTGGTTTTAAAACAATTGCCAACTTATAAAAGTAAAATACATTTTTGATCACATTGTTGCCAACTTAGATTTACAGTAGAGGTTATAGTCAGTTGTAAACATAATTAAATTTCGACACTCCTCCTTAATTATTTTACAAAGAAGCGATTCAAACAATTTTCTATTGAGGGATTTGGTCAGGTTATCAGCAAGATGCTTGGAGCTCTCGACATGTTTGAGAGCAACAGTTTTGCCCACGTGTTCCTGGATGAATTTGCGTGGAATCTCTATATGTTTTTTTCCTTTTGTAGTCTTCCCCTCGTGTGCATTGTGCAGCATGTGGATTGCTGACTGGTTGTCAACAAACAGCGTGACTGGTTTGTCTGACTTCAAAATTTCGAGTTCCAGTCCAATTCTCTTGATCCAGCTGATGTCATCTATCGATGAGACAGCTGCTCGGTATTCTGCTTCTGCTGTTGACGTAGCAACGAGTCGCTGCTTCTCTGTGCACCAAATGATTGGTCCTCCTCTCAACAGTAGAACACCACTTGTTGAGCGCCCTGTTACGGTGTCCCCACCGTAGTCTGAATCTGTATATGCCACAAGTTTGTCGTCTCCATTGAAGAAAATTCCATAGACTGGAGTTCCCTTCAAATACTGAAATACCTTCTTCACCATTTTCCAGCGGCTCTGCATGGCTTTGCGGTTGAAGCGGCTCAAGTAGTTCACTGCGTAGCAGATATCCGGTCTGGATATTGTAGCCAGTTAGAGTAGATTTCCCACTGTTTCTCGATATGGAGTTGTAGGTGGCACTGGTCTGTCGTTGATTCGATCTTCTTCGTTTGCCACCATTCCTTTCTCCATGGGTGTTGAACTTGGGTTGCAAGTGTCGAACCGAAAACGATTGATGATCTTTCTGGTGTATCCAGCCTGGTTCACAAAAATTCCTTCATACTCTATTCTGACTACCATGCCTAGGTACGTGAATTGCTTCTGAACTGATCGTTGGTAAGTGATTTCAAATTCCAGATTTATGACATCCAAGACTTCAAAGATTTCTTCTTCATTATATCCAGCGATGAGCCCGTCGTCGACGAAAAGAGCCATCATCAAAGTTCTCTTCTCGTTATAGTAAATGCAGGGGTCATCGTCAGTGTTCACTAGTCCAAGTTTCTTCTCAAGAAAATCTGACATTTTCTCATTCCACTTTCTTGGTGCTTGCTTTAGTCCATATGCTTTTCATTGGTTTGCAGACTCTGCCAGTACCATCTTCAAATCTTTCAGGTTGATATATGTACAAGTTCCCCTCCAAGTCTCCGTGCAAGAAGGCTGTCTTCACATCAAAGGGAACCAGTTTCATCTTCTCAGTAGCGGCATGACTGAGAATCAGTCAAATTGAAGCATGGTTTGCTACTGGACTAAATGTTTCTGAATAGTCAACTCCTTCTTCCTGCTCAAAGCCACGTGCTACCAGTCGTGCTTTTATTCTCCCATCAGGCTTCTCTCGTAACACCAGCGGCAGGTCAGGGGTCAAACTGCTTCCGGACATTTCACTAATTTCCAAGTTTCCATCTTCTGTAAGGATTCAAATTCTTCTGTCATGGCTTTCAGCCATTTGGCATCTTTCAACGCTTTGGAAATAGAGATATCCTGGATTTCTCCTATCATGGCTAAGTTGGCACTCTTTCCTTCCCGGAGGTAGCCCATGACGTAGTCTGATAGTTTGGCAGGTAGCTGAATATTTTGACGATTGCGTAGTCCTGGCCTTCTTGATTGTTCATCTTCTTCTCTGGCTTAATCTCTTTCTTCGTTTCTGTCTTGTCTCAGGCCTATGCGGTCTTCATACTCATCTTCTTCAATCAACTCGTTCTCGTTCACGGCCATTTCAACATCTGCCAGGTTTCGCTCATCTTTTTCTCCTTCATTAAACACGACGTTGTCTGAACTTACAATATCACATTCTTCAGGCAGATAGACTCTGTAGGATGGAGAGTCTATGTCGTATCCAACAAATATACCTTTCCTAGACTTCTTGTCAAGCTTGCTTCTCTTGTGGTTGGGAGTCAAAACGTTGCAGTCGCATCCAAATGTTTTCCGTTTGTTCATGTTGACCTGTCGTCCAAACCAAAGGTTGGTTGGACTCTTTCCTTTCACTGAACTTGTGCCAGTCTGGTTGATCGTGAACACAGAATAGTTCACTGCTTCTGCCCACAAATTGTCCTTCAGGTTTCGTGCATGAATTGCTGTCCTTGCTGACTCTACAATTGTTCTCAATTCACGTTCCACTCTTCCGTTCTGTTCTGGGGTGTAAGCTGTTGAAAAAGTGTGAAAGACACCTAGCTCCTCCAGCAGCTTACGTGTGTTGGCATTCTTGATCTCGGTTCCATTATCCGATCGTAGAATTCTCACCTTTCTTCCGAATTGGTTTTCCACCAGCTTCATGAAAACATCCAGTTTGGCTGCGGCTTCGTCCTTCGTCTTCAAGAAGTATACTGTTCGGAAATGTGAAAAATCATCCCTGAAAAGCAAGAAGTATTTTGCTCCTCCTAGCGATGATGTCACCATCTCTCCCATATCTACATGGACCAGATCCAATGGTTGGGTAGCAACCTTCTCGTAATTCTTATTCTCCGAGCCGGGATGAATGATCAAGTCGTTTTCAATATGTATGACGTCCTTTTATTTATCAAATTAAACAGCAAGTATCATCAAAAGGCGCCTGGCAAACAAAGAAATAATACAATAATGGTTTACACTCTCAGTTACAAACTTCTTCTATTATTATGAACATTTTGTAAACTTAAGGTGTGCTTCCATACAAGATATAACCTCATTCAAATACAAGTTGAAAAATACATATTAGATCAGTCGACAATATCATTTTTTTTTTTACTCTGCATAACGCATGTTTATGAGTTATCAGAAACTGCCCTACATTCAATATAGATACAATTTTGATGGCTGATGGCTTCAGATTTCACAGACAATATCTTACACAATACATTTTTCCATTAGCTGTACATCTTCTTTCTGGTTTAAAAACAATTGCCAACTTATAAAAGTAAAATACATTTTTGATCACATTGTTGCCAACTTAGATTTACAGTAGAGGTTATAGTCAGTTGTAAACATAATTAAATTTCAACAATCCTGCAAGCACATTGCCAGCGTATTTCATCATGTCAACAATGAATGCTCTGTTTCTAAGACTAGTTTGCCACAAACTTGGGGGACGCCTAGCTCCACGAAGCTTCTAAACAAGCAATATTCAAAAGGTAAGCGTGTAAGGAACTTTATCCGAGGAAGGAATAAAAACACACAGTTCCTAAGTTCTGTCTCACAAAAATTATCTACAAAGTATTAATTGTCCCTTGCGTTACATGATCGATGAAGAAAATAAGACAGAAATAGATAGAACTTGTAAAAGTGTGATTGCATTTTTGTTGAGTTTTGTAGAATGTGTTGTGCTAGAACAAGACTGTAAATTTATTATTTCTAAAATACTAGAAATTCAAACAAAAAATAAACCATCTAGTGAAATAGCATTCAGGCCGCAGATTGAAGAGGTGGAAGTGTTCTTTGACAGTAACATTTTGCTCTCCACCAACAAAATCATGGATATGGCAGTGTCAACAATTAGCCAGGCAAACTGCGCAGAATGGTTTCACCAACGAATCATAAGGATTTCTGCTAGTAACAGAGCACATCGAAATAAAACAAGGCGGAGAAATTTGGATTTATTTTCATGTTAGAGTGGTGCAGTGTGATCTGGTTGTTCAGAGGAAGAAACCTTGGCAGCCTTGATGGAATATGTATGCAAAATGGAAATGGAAATCCAGCACATTTATTAGAAATTAAATGTCCATCATCTTGTAAAAATGAATTCATAATAGATGGGGCAGGAAATGTCAGTGTAAAATATCTATATTTAGACAATGAGAGGAATGCAATGCTGAAAAGAACACATATATACATTATGCACAATGCCAAATGCTTACGTACCGGTACTTAACAGGTTTAAATGTTTGTGATTTATATGTATACAGCAGAGTTCAGCAGGTTCGAGTTACGTTACACAAAGATGTTCAATTTCTTGAAAATTGTGTGTAAAACAGAACACTATTATTTTAATTATTATTTGCCAAAACTAAGTAACCATACACCTAAATGACTTAATTAGATGTCAATACGAGATGTATCTGTTGTGGACCAAGTAATTTTTCAGAAATAATAAGCTGTATTGTTTTCAAGATTCCATTTACCTAATTTTCACTTTTAATTTAGAAAACTGAAAATTTTGACAATTACCATGTTTTACATTTTCACATAAATTGTTTAAGGAGGCTTATTACTCTCTGATAGGCCTAATAGGTGATTGAAGATTATTTAAAATACAACACATGAGGTAATAGTTCAATAGGAAGTTTTGTTAAGATATTAAATATTTTAATTCGTTGAATACACCTTTGAACATGAATCCTAACACTGGCAATACTACGAGTTTTATTTATTTCCTCAACTGTTAATTTTCCATTATTTAAGAAGGGCGGTGTGACGACAACAATGCCTCGACCTTGAAGACTTGTCTTGATTCCAGGATTCCCTTTATCGGTTATGACGTCATCACCTGCTTGTAGCAAGGAAAGCAGACCACTATCATAAGTAATATATGTGTCACTAGATCTGCCACCATAGCACTTTGATTTAAAGCTAATTTACAGTGTAGCAACCCTTGTAATGCGAATAAAAACATATCCGGTGATCTATTCTGCTTGGCTGTTCGACTTTCACTTCCGTGCAGTCAATTATTACTCTGCGGTTGCGGTATCTATTTCGAAATGCAAGTGGCATTTTTCTTTAAAACTATCTTTACTAGGCCAGAATACAACGTTCGCTGTAGCCGCTGCAAGAATCATGAGTGTCGTCGAAAATATCTTCGTTATTGTTGAGCGATGTACACCAAACAATACTCTCATTGCTGAGAAGATAAACCAGTTTTCATTTTCTTAAGAAAAAGAAGTAAACGATTTTTCCTTGTGATTTTCATTTCCTTCTGTCCCGGCAACATTTTTGAAAGTAAATTAAACACGTCTGAATTAACACCTGTAAAGTCTCTTTATTGCAACATCTATTTTCTTTAATAACACGCCTGTCAACACCTAGTACGTAGTTTATGAGGATGCATGCCTGTGTACAAATGTCACTGCCTTGACTCTTGCAGGTAAAATAAATTCATGGGAGATAATATTATTATGTGTACTATCGATTACGTCAGTTTCCGTAAACTTATCCACCGAACTAATTGCACAATCGAAATTTAAGCACTCGATATTTTCACGTGTTTTTGTTTCACCTCTTGTCGATGCACTTTTGAAACGGTCAATAGACAAATCATCTGAAATCTTCCTCTTCCTGTATTCTTTAGGAAATATTGTAGGGGCATATGGTGGGTTCCGAGGATGACCAGATCGCTGCAAATTCTTGAGTATGGTGTTGGTTCCTAAGATAACCCATCTGGACTGAAATAAAAAGATAACAGTTTTTGTAAATGTCCTTTACGTCTAAATTATTTATCTTGTCATGAGGTGAATGTGAGAAATGTAAAATGAAACTTACTTTATACGGTTAACTGCCTGAATCCACTTACGTCTTCTTTCTGCTTCCGTTTGTGTGGTCGGAAATGAATAAAAACCCATACCAGTGGTATTGTTGTACCTATTTGAGCACCAAACAACACAACACAGCGTACGACTTCTCTTTTTCTCAACGTTATCGATATTTTCTACAATCCTTTACCTTCGACTTCGTACAAACATGCTGATATGAAGCCCACTGTTCGTACACTCGACGTTCGCAAGAGGTGCACGCACGGTGCCTATAGCAAGGTTGACAAAAATAAATGTGTGCACTATACATAATTGTTCTTCATGCGAAGCCAGCGGCAGAAGTACGAAGCTCATAGAACGCCACCTGTGAGCGAGTAATGAAAGTTCTTGTTTGAAGAAACCATCTTCATGAACGTGCTAGGAACTTGAAAATGAAGTAGTTCTTGATGTCGCTGAGAGATTGAAGCGCTTGCGGTTGACAAATTCCAGTGAGCGCCATGGCAATTGACACAGTAGGCTTACTACAGGGTTACAATGGTATCATACTAAATATAAATAAATACAGAGCACAACAAGAGAACAATCTACAAGAAAGAGACCCTCCATTGGTGATTTTGAAAATACGGGAGCAAAGAGCAAAGGAGAAAATGAAGAAAAGATCCAACACGGGGAACACTAACATGAACCTGTATATTAGAAGAATATACTGTGCCCGTTCCGTTGTGATATGCGACGACCCAGCTGACATAGCGTCGCACACCAAACGTTAGGGCACACACATGCACTGAAAATATCAAATGAAATACGGCTTGTGTCGGAATCCAGGAAGAAAACTAAAAAAATGACAACAATCAGCTATGGGTAGCACGAGACGAAGTGTCTCCGGGTCGTTTACGGGTGAAAGCAACATCAATTATGAATACAAAGGGCGCCATCCGTCCGGATTCCCATTATTCACAATCTTTCAGGATAAGCCTTAAATTACCAGGAAAAAGGACATGAGGAAAGATAGCATCGTGACAACATTTGAAAACAAAATTAAAAAAAATATTAATCTTGGTTAGGTCAATGCCAAAAAAATCAAAGGAAAATCCTACCTAAGAATATGGTGGATAAGAAATGTTAGGATGAAATGTTCATAGCAAGTCCAACCATTTCTCCTCAAAATCTATGTTCACATGTAAAAAAAAAAAAGTTTTTCTTGGCCGCTCAGAATCACAGAAGCACTAACACTAGAAAAACACGACACTCGTGACCTCTGAGCCCTATCAGTGTTTAATCGTTAACATGGATTTCATGTGAACTGGAAAATAATTATTTAAATACACATATATTCCCTACATGAATCATGGAGAGCGTTGGTTTATGCAAAAGTCTTTTCGCTCTTACTACTATATTTACAAGTGAATTTTATAATACATTTTAATCAAAATCAATAGTGTTCAGATGTCAATGATCAATCTAGTCACTTAAATTACATAAATTACGTAAATCCACTATCGATCATTGTGACTATCTCACAACCCTCATGTGAGGAAATTCATGAAACTCCATCATATTGTTTGTATCATTCTATTAACCATCTCGAAATCGTCATCATCGTTCTTTAATCATCTAAATCATTATCATTAATTTGAATTATTATTATTACAATTTATTCAGACATTAATACTAATTACTTTATCTCATCTCAGCAAGCAAATATCAGATCGAATTATTTAAGATAAATTTTATATCCAGAGCGTATCAATAAATATATTAGAAAATCAGCATAAGTTGTTCAGGATCTCCAGAACCCTCAACAAATCAGCTTTCGGAGGTGTCATAAGATTTTAACGTTTACCAGAGTGCTCGAATATATGTAATCCAATTACTTCAAGGATTGAACTTATCTTGCACTCAAGAACAAATTTAACTGCCATTACCATAAGTGCCAAAATCCACAATATCAGGATGCTATCATCCATCAGAAAATCTTAAGAACCGCAGTTCATCCACAAACATTACCTCATTAATATTATTAAACCACTCAATTAAATTCAATACAACATTATTACCATAATTCCTCGACATATCATTCAGCACTCGCCTGGACCTACAAATTAGACTGGGTTCGCTCGAACCTATCAGTCACATTTCATAACTAGTGGCAATACTCTCATAACAAACTGGCAAAACTCCACATGAATCCGAGCACAAAAATACGCATCTTAATCTATGAACTGGTCCTATTTATAAAGGCTACTGACCCCTCAAGCCTGTGGTCAAACAACTGTTAACATCTCAGAAAAACAACAAGTAAATCGCTGAAATAAATCTGAAGGTGCATCAAGCATGAATTAAATTCATAAATATTACTGCTCTGGATAAAATCCTCCAACTTTGACATTATGAATAATATCCTCCAAGAAAAAAAATCGCCTGTCGGTAAAATACGTTCAAAGAACAGGGCAAAAATTTCATATTCCATATGGCTTATTCACTGCCTGAGATTTACGTCTGAATCGAATACTATCCATAAGAAGAAATAATAATAATCTGGAAAAAAACAGATTGCTTCAAACAAACGAAGTTCAAAAGAACTGCTGATTTTTTAAATTACCATACTCAAAATAAATCAAAAATGATCATGACAAAACTATTGGATCAATTCAAGAATTACTAGAGTGTAATCCTGCTTACATTCATACTCGACTGAAAACTGACACCGAAGTGTGCCATGAATTAACATCGCCAATAAAGAAAAAAATCAATCAAATTCCTACTAACTCATTGTAAAAGACTAGAAACGGTTATAATCTGACACTGCACGACGTCAGCTGCATGCCTTCATATCCACGAAGAAACATCTATTTCACTCATATCTGAACAAAATCACGGTAGTCTGGCTGCGTGGCTCCGGTGTAACGTTCTCGCTTACTGAGCCCAAGGTTGCAGGTTCGAAACCTGGCGCAGTCAGCTGGCATTTGAGGGTGCGCAAATGCGAGGGAGCCGTGTCAGTAGATTTACTGGCACGTTAAAGATCCTCTTCGGGGCAAAATTCCGGCACCCCGGCGTCTAATTACAGGAGGCCTATCATGCTCTGGAAGAATCTTCTCATTAAGTGCCCTTACGTCCAAACATATCCTTAACTTGCCATTTGGTTTCTTCACTACTGCTAGCGGGTTCAAATATGCTGTCGGCATCTTCTTGACTATACCATCTTGCTCCATTTCACTAATCATTTTTCCTACTTCTTCCTTCCACTTATCCGGCATGGGATACAAATTCTTGCGGTAAGGTTTGTCGTCTGTGAGCTTGATGTTATACGAGAATTAGCAATGCGTCCTGGCTTATCACCAAAGATATCCCCACATTCTGCTATGATCTGATCAAATTTCTCTCGAACTTCTGGGTCTATTCCATCTTTAATATCCTCCTTATTCCCTGGTAGTTCTTCAATACCGGATACCATCACGTCTAAAACGTCCTCTCGGAAGCATGCCCTGTCTAATTCCTCTTGCTTGGTTTCCTCCTTGGAGAAATACATGCGTTTGTTCTGCATGTCGATTATTAGACCACTATCTCCGATGAAGTCTACTCCCAATATCATCTCAAAATGAATGTTGTTGTTGACTAAGAACATCTGTGTAAAGTGTCTGGCTCCAACTCTAATTTCTAGGAGTACCTGACTTCTGCATTTGATACCTTTGTCCGGAATTACCCCTTGAATTTTACTAGTTGCAGCTGGCAACATGGTAATATCTTCTATTAACTGTAAGTCGTTTATGCCCCCCCCCCCCGTGTCACTACAGCCCTTGAAGGGCCTAGGCCTACCAAGCGACCGCTGCCCAGCCAATTGGCCTGCAGTCGTTTATGCAGCCCATGGAAATGACACTCACCATGGCCCCTGTGTCGACCAGAGTCTTTATCTGCTTCCCCAAGACTTCTACGCTGATAACGGGTAACTCGTGCCTGTTCCTACGGTGGACTGTGCCTTCCACTTCGAGTAGATCTGAATCCTGAACCTGATACATTTCCAAAATAATGACGGATTCTAGGTGGTTATCTGAACGACATCTGATTAATTTGAAGTTTTTTTCTCCCTCTGACCGCTTGTTCCTTCCCCGTTAGATCCTTGGTTAACTAACTCTTCGGGTGGGGTGCTAGGTTGGTGTTCCTTCCTTCTTTCTTGACCATCGCCCTGGTTCTCCCTATACCTAGCATCGCGATCGTTTTGGTTACAGTTATCCCGCTGGTAATTCTGGCCTGATTGCTGATCCCGTGTGTTCTCGTTATATCTCCCTCCATAACGATTATTATATCTATTTCTGTTGTTATACCGGTATCCTCTGTAGTTATTTTGATATCGATTTCCTTGCTGTTGAAACCTATTATAGGGTCTCTCATAAGGCCTTTGGAACCTATCATTTCCTCGATAGTTCTGGACATTTCCTCCGTTGCCTTTTTTCCCCTCTGTTCCCTCGACGAATTCCTTTCAGTTTGAACCGCGTTGTCCACTACAACGGCGTTTATCTCTCGACTGTCCTTGTTGTCTGATCTCGCGTTTTTAGGTGTCATCTGTGCACTAGTGTGATCTAAACGTCTCAGGATGTCGTCGTAGTGTTCAAGAGTGTTGGCACCGGACGCTATTAACGAACGTTGCACCTCAACTGGCATTTGTCGTGCTATCGCTTGTAATAAGTCCTCTTCCAATAATGGCGGTGTAAGAAATTGTAATCTTGCTAACTGGGATGTAAAGTAATTAGCATAGTGTGTAGGGTGTGATGTCGAATACTTTTTAGAGTACATCTCTGCCCTGATGTTCATTTGATCCTCCGCACTCCAAAATCTCCTCAAGAATGCAACTGAAAATTGCTCTAGGGTTGTAGAATTTATCCTGAACGCGCGAAGCCAGGTCAATGCCAGACCGTCCAAGGCACGTTCAACCACCCTGAGTTCTCTGTCCTTCGTAACCCTGTGTTCCGATATGTAATCACGGATGTCCCGCAAAAATTCCACAGGTGTAAATCCTGAGTTCCCTGAGAATTTTCTTGCCTTGTCATCATAACTCCTAATGATAGTGACCGGACCTGGGTAACGTTCATTCGACCTAGTCTCCATTGGAGTCAAACTAGCATTCCCTGCAGTGGTATGTATGTGAGTACCAGTAATGCTCCCTGGAGTTAACTCATGACTACTAGCATGTATAATAGTCGGTGTAGGATCTCGTGAAACCTCCCTCGAAGTTATTTCTTAACAACTCAAATTTGCTATTTCAGATTCTATTCTGGCCATCCTATCATTGCGTTTCTGATCCAAATTGTCGATTGAGACTATGGTGTTCCGCCTAGTGCTTTCTTCAATATCCCCTTTCAATTTGCTCAACCTTTCTTCGCTTGATGTCCGTATTGAATTAACCTGCTGCTTTATTTCTGCTACATCCGCTTTGATTTGAGTAGACTCTTTCTTTATCTCTTCCTTACTTTCAGTGAATCGAGTTTCTAAATTTGCCATGCCAGCAAGAAGTTTAACTTCTATTCCCTCATATTTCTTCTCTGTTTCCACATGAGTCTCCCGATACCTGTCTTTTACAATGGCTCCTAATCTGCCTTTGAACAATTCTAAATGTTGATTTACTTTCTTATCAATACCTGAGTCTGTGGTGTCAATTTTTACTTGCAAACGGGTTTGTAGGGTTTTCAAATTAATATTAATTTCTTCTAACACATCAGTTGTGTCTTTAACCTTTTCCAAACATTTAATTTCTGACTCTCATCTACTGATATTATAATTTAGATTTTTCCCTAGCTCATCGATTCTCAAATCGAAATGTTTTTCCGAACCACTAGCATTAGTTTCTATCTTAGCTATGTCCACCTTCAAACCAACAATATCGAATTTCAAATTAGATATGTCAGACTTAATATCCTTTTGGATATCAATCACATTTTTCCTTAAATTTAAGTTATTTTCTTCGCAAATATTAGCAAGAGAAAGGATTTCCTTTCTTAAAATATTCATGTTATCCTCACCCTTACACTCTACTGACTTAATATTTAACCGCAAAGCCTTTAACAAGTCATCATTCTTAGATTTTTAAACTATCCTCTAACTCTTTCAAATTATTTTTACTGTTAGCTTGCATCCTATCTTCTGAAGTTTTACTGTTAGCTTCACACTTAGCCTGAATTCTATTTTCTGAAGCTATAATATTTTCCTTAACTTCAGTTTTCATTTTTTCTAATATTATCCTCAACAGCTGACATGCTGCCCCGTAATGTCTTAAACATCTTCCTCATCTCCTCCATTGACATATTCAAATCTATATATGGGTTAAATACAGGGACATTAATGGTAAAGCATTGTGACCTCCCAAATAGATCTTGAGTAATCACACAAGTATGCGCATACCTATAAAAAACATGAGTATTGATATGAGTAGAACAAGGCTATGCCAGAATATCTTAGAGCACACACGTATAATTGACCTGCCAAGTTTAATACATTTCAGAAAAATAAATCTAACTGAAACTGAGATCTATCTCAACATGTCCTCATTGATGCATCTTTCTCATAAGACATCGAGTGTCTTAACAAAACAAAAACTAACAACTCGACCCCACGGATGGGCGCCAACTGCGAAAAGGTATGTGCCCGTTCCGTTGTGGTATGCGACGACCCAGCTGACATAGCATCGCACACCAATCGTTACGGCACACACATGCACTGAAAATATCAAATGAAATAAGGCTTGTGTCGGAATCCAGGAAGGAAAAAACAAAAACAAAACCAAACAGCTATGGGTAGCACGAGACGAAGTGTCACTGGGTCGTTTACGGGTGAAAGCAACATCAATTATGAATACAAAGGGCGCCATACGCCTGGATTCCCATCATTCGCAACCTTTCAGGATAAGCCTTAAATTACCAGGAAAAAGGACACGAGGAAAGATAGCATCGTGACAACATTTGAAAACAAAATTTAAAAAATTATTAATCTTGGTATGGTCAGTGCAAAAAAATCAAAGGAAAATCCTACCTAAGAATATGGTGGATAAGAACTGTTAGGATGAAGTGTTCATAGCAAGTCCAACCATTTCTCCTCAAAATCTATGTTCACATGTAAAAAAACTAAAAGTTTTTCTTGGGCGCTCAGGATCACCGAAGCACTAACACTTGAAAAACACGACACTCGTGACCTCTGAGCCCTATCAGTGTTAAATCGTTAACATGGATTTCATGTGAAATGGAAAATAATTATTTAAATACACATATATTCTCTATATGAATCATGTTGAGCGTTAGTTTATGTAAAAGTCTGTTCGCTCTTATCACTATATTTACAAGTAAATTTTATAATATATTTTAATCAACATCAATAGTGTTCAGATGTCAATGATCAATCCAGTCACCTAAATTACATAAATTTCTTAAATCCACTATAGATCATTGTGACTATCTCACAACCCTCATGTGAGGAAATTCATGAAACTCCATCATATTGGATTTAATCATTCTATTAACCATCTCGAAATCGTTATAATTTAATCGTCATCATCGTTCTTTATCATCTAAATCATTATCAATAATTTCACTATTATTATTATTACAATTTATTCAGAAGTTATTACTAATTAATTTATCTCATTTCAGCAAGCAAATATCAGGTCGAATTATTTAAGTTAAATTTTATATCCAGAGCGTATCAATAAATATATTAGAAAATCAGCATAAGTTGTTTCAGCATCTTCAGAACCCTCAACAAATCAGCTTTCGGAGGTGTCATCAGGATCTCCAGAACCCTCAACAAATCAGCTTTCGGAGGTGTCATAAGATTTTAACGTTTACCAGAGTGCCCGAATATATGTAATCAAATTACTTCAAGGATTGAACTTATCTTGCACTGAAGAACAAAATTAACTGCCATTATCATAAGTGCCAAAATCCACAATATCAGGATGCTATCATCCATCAGAAAATCTTAAGAACCGCAGTTCATCCACAAACATTACCTCATTAATATTATTAAACCACTCAATTAAATTCAATACAACATTATTACCACAATTCCACAACATATCATTCAGCACTCGGCTGGACCTACAAATTAGACTGGGTTCGCTCGAACCTATCAGTCACATCTCATAACTAGTGGCAGTACTCTCATAACCAATTGGCAAAACTCCACATGAATCGAGCACTCAAATAAGCATCTCAATCTATGAACTGGTCCTAATTTTAAAGGCTACTGACCCCTCAAGCATGTGGTCAAACAACTGTTAACATCTCAGAAAAACAACAAGTAAATCGCTGAAATAAATCTGAACGTGCATCAAGTATGAATTAAATTCATAAATATTACTGCTCTGGATAAAATCCTCCAAGAAAAAAATCGCCTGTCGGTAAAATTCGTTCAAAGAACAAGACAAAAATTTCATATTCCACATGGCTTATTCACTGCCTGAGATTTACGTCTGAATCGAATACTTTCAATTAGAAAAAATAGTAATAATTTGAAAAATCCCAGATTGCTTCAAACAAACGAAGTTCAAAAGAACTGCTGAATTTATTATAGTACCATACTCAAAATAAATCAAACAGGATCATGACAAAACTATTGGATCAATTCAAGAATTACTAGAGTGTAATCCTGCTTACATTTATACTCAACTGAAAACTTACTCCAAAGTATGCCATGAATTAACACCGCCAATAAAGAAAAAATATATCAATCAAATTCCTACTAACTCATTGTAAAAGACTAGAAACGGTTATAATCTGACACTGCACGACGTCAGCTGCATGTCTTCATATCCACGAAGAAAAATCTATTTCACTCACATCTGAACAAAATCACTGTAACACTTGACCTATTATACGTATGTGCTCATGTCTACATCACATCAAGGAAAATACTCGTGTGTGCACCGAGTGAGTTATCCGTGGTCGTTACGGCATGGCTGCTGGCAGTCGCTCACATCTGAGAGGCGAGGAGGATCGAATCCCCCCGCTGGCAACCTTGAAGATGGTCTTCTGTGGTTTCCCATCTTCCTTCCAGGCAAAAGCCGGGGTTGGTCCCTAACTATAGGCCACAGCCACTACCTTCCAATCCCTCGTCCTTGCATTCAAACTTTACTTCCCAGACAACACTCCACACGCGACGGTACTTGTAGCTCACCCAAAGGGTGTCCGCTCAGAAGCAGCCACAAATTGGCAAGCCGAACATGTCCTCGGACATTCCCGGCACAAAAGCCATAAGCTAAAAAAAACTCATGTGTGCGCTTACAATACCTGGTTGTTGAAACAGCTGCTTTAATAATCAATTTCCAAAGATCGTCGAGTACCCTAGAATTTGCAAAGACTTCTCGGAAGATCGACGCATTCCCTAACACTTCTAGAGTTCGTCGACATCGAATGCCTCACCTCGAATTGGTACGCTCCTCACTCGGGGTTGATTTCGGGACCGCCACTCCGCTCTGCCATAATGGCTCTTCTATGTTTAGTGCCCCATATTAAAGTTGGAAGTGTCCATGTTGTAAAGAAACTCCACAATATTCCGTAAAAGCATTTGATTGTTCATCGTGAATGGATGCCCTATTATATTGTCCACAATGTTCGCCACTGTTCCAGAAGTATATGCTGAAGTCAGTGTAGAAATGCACTGAAGGTTTTATGTTAAAGTGTCGAAAGAATATTTTATGTGAAATGTGCAAATTATTTTCAAACACCCTGTGGTCGTGTACGTGTTCACTTTGTGGGCACATGAAACAAAGTTCAAGTCTGAAGTTATTGTCTATATCCACTTGACTAATCTATGATGCACTGTAAAGTTCCGACAACTCGTGGTCGCTTGTGTTCATCTGACTAATAGAAGAACTGTCAAGTCCCGACAATTCGTGGTCGCCTATGTTCATTTGGCTAATGGATGAATTGTAAAGTTCCGACACCTCGTGGCAGCCTAGATTCATTTGGCTAATGAATGAAGATCTGTGCCTCGAAATGTAACGTCTAAATCTCACCAAGTTATAAGCTTGTAAATGCATGTTATATGGAACGTTGTGTTACGGTAGGAAGGCATTCTGTAAAGTCGCCTGTGCATGTCCGTGAACTGAACTAGATTTAATGAAACCAGTCATACCGGCTGCCTCAACATGCTGTGATAAACGTTGCTATATAATACGCAAAGTCCAGCTTGTATGCTACCCCGAACTCGGTTGAAACCATGCTGTTACTTCGCTTACACAAAGTTTTCTGTATCACACGGATACCGTAAAATTATGAACTGTCGACTAGCTTTTTCGAACCGATGGTAGTCAGCACTAGATAAAATGAGTTCACTCACTCGCACAACGAAAGAAAACAAGTTACTCTCTCGCACAAAGAAAGACAAGTCACTCTCTGCGGCCAGCCGGTCAAGGACTCCTTCTCACCCCTCCTTCTCCTCTTTCTCCTTCAGCACGTGATCAACCATCCCTGCCGCGGTTGGGGTTGCGTCACGCCCGCTCTGACGTCATATACCCAGCGACTGGAGCGCCAAATACTTATCTCTCATAAGGGTTTCCAAATATAATAAGCAATATTAATTGGAATTCTCCTTTTCTCTTCTGCTATTCCTGGAGGCATGGAAATAAGAAAAATAAAATAAATAAATGACTTCCTTGCGTGTCATGATCTGATGTGTCGCTCCCTCTTGCCAAACTTCCAAAGAACCCAAAATTTCTATCGCTATCGCATTCTCTCCAGACACATACTTTCAACATATCAGCGTAGCCGATCGTCCCAAGCTCATATCGGGTACAATACCAACATTACATGGATTACTGTGGTAATTCTAGAGCTAATTCATGCAAACAGAATCCTGACGGAAAATGGAAGGGACGAGTTTATTAGATGATAACCAATCGGTCGGCTTGTCCGGTCTGTTTGCTTTGGTGACTGATTAACTTTGGGCTGACTGCACGGTCCTGGAACTGGTGACGCATCTTTCAAATGTTTGCTTTATCAACTGTTGATAGTAGGTTCTGCACCTACCATAGTCGTAACGGGGAATCAGGGTTCGGTTCCGGAGAGGGAGCCTGAAAAACGGCTACCACATCCAAGGAAGGCAGCAGTTGCGCAAATTGCCCACTCCCGGCACGGGGAGGTTGTGACGAAAAATAACGATACGATACTCATCCGAGGCCCAGTAATCGGAATGAGTACACTTTAAATCCTTTAACGATTATCCATTGGAGGGCAAGTCTTGTGCCAGCAGCCGCGGTAATTCCAGCTCCAATAGCGTATATGAAAGTTGTTGCGGACATGGTTAAAACGCTCGTAGTTGGACTTGTGTCCCGCGCATTCGGTTCATCGCTCGTCGGTGTCTAACTAGCATGGCTCATAGGACGTCCTGCCGATGGTGGCGAGTCAAAAGCGCGCACCCGTCGCGAATTTCTGTTGGCGGTTCTTGCGCGTCATAGGTCTACCCCGATGAAATCCTACCGCGGTGCTCTTCGCCTAGTGTCGAGGTGGGCCGGCACGTTTACTTTGGACAAATTAAGAGTGCTTAAGGCAGGCCTGACGCGCCTGAATACTGTGTGCATTGAGTAATGATATAGAACCTCGGTTCTATTTTGTTTGTTTGAGGAACCCGAGGTGATGATTCATAGGGGCAGGCGGGGGCATTCGCTGGGAATAAATTCTAGGATCGTCGCAAGACGGACCGAAGCGAAAGTATTTGTCATGTATACTTTCATTAATCAAGAACGAAAGTTGGAGGTTCGAAGGCGATCAGATACAGGCCTAGTTCTAACCATAAACGATGCCAGCTAGCGATCCGGCAAAGTTCCTCCGATGACTCGGCGGGCAGCTCCCGGGAAACCAAAGCTTTTGGGATCCGGGAGAAGTATGGTTGCAAAGCTGAAACTTAAAGGAATTGACGGAAGGGCACCACTAAGAGTGGAGGCTACGGCTTAATTTGACACAACACGGGATACCTCACCAGGCCCGAACACCGGAAGCATTGACAGATCAAGAGCTCTTTCTTGATTCGCTGGGTAGTGGTGCATGGCCATTCTTAGTTGGTGGGCCACACGCGCGCTACTCTGAAGGAATCAGCGTGCCTTCCTAGTCCGAAAGGACCGGGCAACACGTTGAACCTCCTTCGTGCTAGGGATTGGGGCTTGAAATTATACTCCCTGAACGAGGAATTTCCAGTAAACAAGAGTCATAAGCAGCGTTGATTACGTCCCTGCCCTTTGTACACACCGCCCGTCGCTACTACCGATTGAATGATTTAGTGAGGTCTTCGGACTGGTGCGCGGCTGCTTCAGCCAATGCTACTAGGAAGATGACTGAACTTGATTTTTTTAGAGGAAGTGAAAGTCGTAACAAGGTTTCCGCATGTGAACTTGCGGACGGATCATTAATGAAATAAAAAAAACTCTTCAGGGAGCTCACGTCAGGGTCTCCCGGCGTGGTTTCCGTCACCACGGAGCGAGACTCCGGCCGAGCCTTGGCCTCCTTTCTAGGTAAGCCGCTTGCCGAAGGAGGGAGAGTCGCGGCCCTCGCGGTCGCGTCTCCCGTCTTGGACCATTGGTTGGCATCCGTGCCTCCCAAGATCATTAGTTCTGCATCAGGGTACCTACCTCGCTTTCCCTCCGAGTGGGGCTTCGGGCAGACTCGTCGGTCCGGTAGGGACAATCTCTGGACAACTGGCGGGCAGGTCTTGAATGATTGCCGCCCATGCACGAACCGCTTTTCGCTTTTGTGAGAACCCAGCTCAGCTTAGTTCTAACAAATGTGTTAGAAATTTAGATACCGTGCTGATATATTATAAGATACGAGGCACGCCCAGAAAGTAAGTTCCGTTTGGTAATAAAATTAAATTGTGTACAGATACAGAAAAAATATTTATTGCACAACATTCTACACCTCTTAAACTACTTTTCCACATAACTGCCGAACTTTTGCAGGCATTTGTCATAGCGTGGCACACGTTTTTGGATACCTTCTTCATAGAAGTTTGCCGCCTGTGTCTTCAAGCAGTTGGAAACATCTTCTTTCAGCTCGTCGTCATTGTTGAAGTGTTGACCGCCAAGGAAAGACTTGAGATGTGTGAACAGATGAAAGTCGCTAGGAGCGAGGTCAGGGCTGCACGGAGGGTGGTCAAACACGTCCCAGCCAAATCCCTGTAGGAGGTTTTTCGTCACATTTGCAGTGTGTGGTCGTGCGTTGTCGTGAAGAAAAACAACACCTTTTAACAGCAACCCTCGGCGCTTATTCTGTATTGCTCGGCGCAATTTCCTAAGTGTCTCGCAGTAAGCATCTGCGTTGATTGTTTGCCCACGTGGTAAGAAATCAATGAGTAAGATGCCTTTCCAGTCCCAGAACACTGTGCACATCATTTTCCAAGGTGTCAAGATTTGTTTCGGCTTAACCTTTGCTGGGGATGAAGTGTGCCTCCATTCCATTGATTGCCGCTTACTTTCAGGGGTGTCGTAAGAAACCCAAGTTTCATCTCCTGTGACGATCTGTGTCAGAAATTCTTCGCCGCCTTTATTGTAACGGGTCAAAAACTGCAGTGCACTACCATCCGTTTTGTTTTGTGCTAGGGGAATGGTGGCTCAGCGGTCTACCTGTATGCCTCTCATCAAGGCGGTCCGGGTTCGATTCCCGGTCAATGAAATGTGAGATTTTCGAAGTGAAATGCCATGTCCTGTGGTTCGGATTCCACGTAAAAAGGAGGTCCCGTGGCTCATGATCTCAAGATTAACGGTCACGTAAAACTACAAGCTTCCTTCCTTTTTTTGTCTTGTGTTGCTCCGTAAGAATCTTTGGTACCCAACGTCGGCAAAGTTTACGAAAGTTAAGTTTTTCGGTAACAATTTCATGAATTAGTGATCTGAGATTTGGGGAAATTCCATAGCGAGAGCACTAATTGTAAACCTGCGGTTTTCCCGGATCTTGTCATCAATCGCGTGAACCAGTTCTTCTGTAACCAAAGATGGACGCCCACTTCGTGCACTTCACTACGTCCTTCATTGAACTGTCGGACCCATCTTCTCACCATTGAATCACTCATCGCATTTTGTCCATACACTTCGCAAATTTGCCGATAAATTTCCATTTTGTTTCACTTTCCTAGCATTCAGAAAACGAATCACAGATCTGATTTCACAAGCAGCGGAATTTTCAATCAACACCGACATTGTACGAGTAAACATGCACAACGCGTACGTGACTGACAGCGCTCTCCAAATGGCGCACGTTTCTTCTCTTTGATAGAGAGCGTCTACCGCGCATATGTGGAACTACGCTGCAGCGGAACGTACAACTAGTTGAAGACACAGGCGGCACACGTCTATGAAGAAGGTATACAAAGACTCGTGCCACGCTACGACAAATGCCTGCAACATTTCGGCAGTTATGTGGAAAAGTAGTTTAAGGGTTGTAGAATTTTGTGCAATAAATAATGTTTCTGTATCTGTACACAATTTAATGTTATTACCAAACGGAACTTACTTCGTATTAACCTTGTTGGGCGCCACTCATATACACAATGAGAATACGTTGAACACGAGATACCCACTTCCAGGGTCTAGGGCAATAGAACTTGCTTCCGACAATCCACCTCACCTAGTTGAAAAAATTCAAAAAGACTATATATTTACAAGAAATAATAACGACTGAATTAGAATATGGGGACGAAAATTTAATATATTCTGTTGAATATAAATATAATAATGAGTTGGCAAGTGCCTCACATCACATGTTCAAAATAATTAGCCAAGATTTGAAGTATGATAGGAGTGTTATAGATATTGATGTACTTTTACCTTAATGGCTTCGTGACTATATTTTGCTGGAATAAGTGATTTATATTACTATCTTGTAGGGGATACGATGTCGATATCTAATTTTGGATCATTTCTTGCGGCGTACTGGTGTACAATAAAACCTCTTACCCTCCGCTACGACCGTGTAGGGAAATGCTGGGATAGCTATGTAATTTAATGGAATATTTATTACGACCCTCAAAATTGCGGTATAGCTTCTTTCTCAATCAAATTATACAGGTATCTCTACTGTCCAGATATGTATTTGTTTCCCGATCAACAACAATTATCTCAAGGCCCAGCAAAAAAATATAATCAAGCTAGGTTAAAGTACTTCTTGAAGCCAACATAATGTGAAGTTCAATGGACCAAGAAGTTTGTGTACCGCCTTGTATCGCCGCCATCTAAATCACTCTTGATTTCCATGCTTATATTTCGCGTTAGTCCGTGTCGCTCCTTTGTTCATTCATCTTCGTCGAGAGCTATGAAGTTACATCGCATCCAGCCTTCAGGTAATCCTGCTGCGTAGCCACTCCGAGGAAATCCCATACAATGGACTAAACTTATATCAATGGCCTTCATTTCATACGCAGTAGCGATATTTTGGTTGGAACTTGCTTCGTAGTAAGCTCAAGACTATCAGTCAATAGTCTGGCTGCTTAATTGTAAACCCAAATTTGGCACTTTCAAACTCATTTACATCATTTAATAAATACACGCATCCCTTTTACTTAAAATTAACGTGATATATGAGGTAATGGCGCGGGCGATAATAATTGGCACTGTGAATATCAAGATATAAAATGGGATGATTAAATAATATATAAGGTACGTTCAAAAAGTAACGAGCCGGAGGCTGTAATGCGCAAACCAGTGACGACATGGGCTAATCGTGACGTGTGTAACGAGGTGTGGTTCCGACCAGAGCATGGAAGGTCACAGCCCGTCGCTAGAGGGCACGCGTGCAAGTCACTTGACGATACAAAGCGAGCAGCAGCATGCATCACTCGTCCAACGCTGCCAGTCGCCTTGCAAACAGCGACATTGAGGCGTCAAACGAAGAGCAAAGATGTGTTGTTCGGTTTCTGACAGCGAAGGGAGTAGGTGGAACGGACATTCATCGCCGAATGTCACAAGGGTATGGCGAACACTGCATGTCCCTTGATGCCTGGTCTGCCCCCCCCCCCCCCCCCTGCATTACCGATGACAACGTCCATCTGGTTGATGCACTCATTACCCAGGACCGCAGAGTTTCAGTGAACGCCATAGCCGCTGTGGTCGGATTGAGCGTCCTACTGTCTTGGTCTTGGTTGGACGATTGATGCGTGCTGCTGCTCGCTTTGTATCGTCACGTGACGTGCATGCGTGCCCTCTAGCGACGGGCTGTAACCCTTCCCGCTCTGGTCGAAACCACACCTCGTTACACACGCCACGATTAGCCCATGTCGTCACCGGTTTGCGCATTACAGCCTCCGGCTCGTTACTTTTTGAACGCACCTTATAATAGATGAGGAGTGTCTGTGCTGATCCGTGATCTGTCACACCATTGATGCTCTTAATTCTTTTCTGAGGCCCAGTCGCAATGCAGGTCACCCCCGGGAAAAATAATTTTGATAAATGAATAAAAGTACAACCCTGAACGGTGGATCACTTGGCTCGTTGGTCGATGAAGAACGCAGCAAATTGCGCGACGACATGAGAACTGCTGGACACATGATCATTGGCATTTCAAACGCACATTGCGGTCCTTGGACTCTGCATCACGGATCACGCCTGGCTGAGGGTCGGTGGATAAAACTGAACACAAGTTCGCGTGTGGGAGCTCCGCGGTTCGTGCGGCTTTGAAGCCGTCGCTGCGTCTCCTGAAATGAGCCTTCGCACCTCGCGTGTGGTTGGCCCTCGGATCAGTCACCATTGATTTGACCTTAGTCCGCGCAACGGCAAAATGCTCGCATCGGTCGCTACCTTGCATCTCCTTCTGTCGGCGACAAGACGATCCCCTTACCAATAGGAAAAATCTCTACGACCTCACAACAGGCGAGACTATCCGCTGAATTTAAGAATATTATTAAGCGCAAGAAAAAAAACCTACAAGGATTCCCTTAGTAGCGACGAGGGAAAAAGGAAGAGCCCAGCACCGAATCCCCTAGGTTTACCCTGCCAAGAAATGTGGTGTTTGGGAGGGTCCGATTATACCAGATTCCAGTGGCGAGTTCAAGTCCTTCTTGAATGGGGCCACGGCCCGCAGAGGGTGTCAGGCCCGTAGAGACCGCCACGGCTTCCGGAAGGATCTCTCCTTAGAGTCGGGTTGCTTGAGAGTGCAGCCCGAATGGGGGGGGGGGTAAACTCCATCTAATACTAAATATGACCACGAGACCGATAGCGAACAAGTACCGTGAGGGAAAGTTGAAAAGAACTTAGAAGAGAGAGTTCAAGAATACGTGACACCGTTCTGGGGTAAACATGAGAAACCCGAAAATGCATCAACTGGAGAGATTCAAGCTTTATCTGCACCTTGTCCTCTTCACGGCCAGATGGGTCTAACCCGCCGCACGGAGAAATCCGGCGTCGGGGTGGCGACGGTTTTCACTCGGCTGTGTTGCGTTGGCGAGGACAGTGGGCCGCACTTCTCTCCCCGTTGGACGTTGCGACCCATTGGGTGTCAGTCTAAGGCACGGTGGTAGTCTGTTCTTCCGCGTTGAAAGGCGTGTTCGTTGATCAGGGCCGCCGGTGTTCCCGGCCGACGGCTCGAAGGTATATGTGCGCGGAGTTGATTCGCCATCCCTCGGGGTGTAAAAAATCTTCTACTAGGCTCCCGTCAGTGGCGCAAAAGTTTCGGGTAATTTCAGGACTCGTCTTGAAACACGGACCAAAGAGTCCAACATGTGCGCGAGTCATTGGATTGACACTAAACCTAAAGACGCAATGAAAGTGAAAGTCCTGCCTTGTGCGGACCGAGGAAAGATGGGGCGCTCTGTGGCGCGGCTCCCGCATTCCGGGGGCGTCTCGTTCTCATTACGAGTTGAGGCGCACCCAGAGCGTACACGTTGGGACCCGAAAGATGGTGAACTATGTCTGGCCAGAACGAAGTCAGGGGAAACCCTGATGGAGGTCCGTAGCGATTCTGACGTGCAAATCGATCGTTGGAGCTGGGTATAGGGGCGAAAGATTAATCGAACCATCTAGTAGCTTGTTCCCTCAGGATAGCTGGTGCTCGAAACAAGTCGCATCCGGTCAACATCATCATCTTGCACAGTTTCCAGCCACTGGCCAGGTGTGTTTGTAACACATGCCCCCCCCCCCAAGTCTTCTGTCTTCCCACCATCTCTCAGCCTCCACCCTTGTCCAGTCTTCTCCTCTCTTCTTCACGCTTTCTTCCACCCCCTTCAGCCACCTGTCTCTCGGTCTCTTTCCTTCCCACTTCGTCTCGTGTATCCTCCATTCGTTTTACATGTCCATACCATCTAAGTCTAGATTTTTCTATACCATCCTGTAATGGTTCCTCCTTCATTAATTCTCTGGTCCTCTCATTTCTTATTCTGTCCATCTTTGTAGCTCCAATACTGCTTCTCAAGAACCTTATCTCACTGGACTGTATTTTGCTCTTCTCCCTTCCTTTCATAACCCAGGTCTCCGAGGCATACGTCAGGATAGGGACATAGTACGTCCGATATATGATCTTTTTGCTGTTCTGGGGGACATTCTTGCTCCATAACATGCTTTTCACACTCCTCTGGAATGCTTCTGCCTGTCTCCCCCGCTCATTTATGTCTCTATTGTTTCTTCCATTATCTTGTATCAGGCTTCCCAGATACATGAAACTCTCCACTATCTTCAGCTGTTCCCCACCAATTTTTATTCCCGTTGTGGTTCTTTCCTTCTTCCTTGTTGTGATCACCATCTCACTCTTATTTATGCTAAATTTCATCCCATATCCTTGTATTATTGCTCCCCTCACGTCCAACTGTTCCTGTACCTCCTCCTCCTTGTTTCCCCAAATCATCAAATCATTTGCAAACACCATTGCTTTCATCTTTCCTTCCCCAATTACTTGTGCCACTCGGGTCATTATGTCATCCATCACCACAATGAAAAGTAACGGTGACAGTGCACTTCCTTGTTTCAGGCCGTTTCTCTGTTCCAACCAGTCCGATCTCTCTCCTCCCACTTTCACACAGCTCACGCTTCCCTTGTACATATCCTTTATCCTCCTTATAGTCCATTTTTCTACTCCTTTATCCTCCAGGGACTTCCATACTTTGTTTCTGCATACACTGTCATATGCTTTCTCAATATCCAGGAGCGCCATCAGTAGATCTGTTCCATACGCATAGTGCTGTTCTAGTAAGTGCCTTACAGCAAAAATCAAATCAACTGTGGGCCTTCCTGCTCTGAAGCCATGTTGTTCTTCCCTCATCCCTCCTGCTATTCTTGTCCTAATTCTCCTTTCCAAAACTTTCTCAATCATCTTTGCACAATGACTCATCAGTGTTATTCCCCGATAGTTTCTGCATTCTGTTCTACTACCTTTCTTGAAGATCGGGACAATTATTCCCTTTTTCCAGTCCTCTGGGGTCTTCCTTTCCTTCCATGCTGTCTTCATCACTTGGTACAACCATTGTGTCCCCACCTTTCCTGCTGCTCTCACCATCTCCACACTCAACTCGTCCACACCCGGTGCCTTCCCTCCTTTCTTCTTCCTCACTGCATCTTCCACTTCTGTTTGCAGTCCACCTTCCTCTTCCCCGATTTCTTCCTCCTCGCCGTGATTTCCATTTGGGTTCAGAAGTTCTTCAAAATATTCTTTCCACATTTTCTTCAGTTCTTCCCTATTTTCTATCTCTTGTCCCCTTTTGTTCAGCATTCTAACATAATCCGTAGGATCCTTCCTTTTTTACCATCCCTTACAGGACCTTTTGTACCTTCACTATCCTCCATCATCTTTGTCCACTCTTCCATTCACATTCTTCTCTCCTCAGCCACTAATCTCTTTGCCTCCTTCTTTCTTTCCTGGTACTCTTCCCTTGTCTCTACCGTCCTATTTTGATACCACCACCTAAAGGCTCTATTATTTTCCCTTACTATATATTTTGTCTTCTCATTCCACCATGGTGTGTCCTTCCACCTCTTCTTACGACTTGTCCTCCGACATACTGCTTCTGCTGCACCTACTAGTGTCTTCTTAAATCTAGCCCATTCCTCTTCCACCCCTCTTTCTTCATCTGTTGGAATTCCTTTCTTTACCATTTTGAGGTACTCGACCCTTCCATCTCCTGCTTTCAGTTTCCTTATCCTTATACGTCTTTCCTGGTTCTCAGTCATTTTCTTCTCCTTAGTCCCTCTCAGGTTCATTACCAGCAATCGATGGTCGCTATCCTTGTTCTCCGATGGTATAACATTGATGTCCGTGATGTTCTTATTTATTCCTCTCTCATCTCTATATATATAAAGCACAAAGTTTTTCTGTCTGTTTGTCTGTTATGTATACAAATCTACACCGTTTCACCGATCTAAACCAAAATTTGTATACTTACCCTTTGGAACCCTGCGGGTAACCCTGTCAACTTCAAATTTCATACAGACCACCCCATTCCCTGCATTTAGGCCCTTTTGGACAAATCCACACCGTTTCACCGATATGAACCAAAATTTGTATACTTACCCTTTGGAACACTGCGACTAACACTGTCTGCTTGAAATTGCGGAGAGGCAACTCCATCCCCTGCATTTAGGCCCTTTGGCACAAATCTACACCGTTTCACCGATCTGAACCAACATATGTATACTTACCCTTTGGAACCCTGCGAGTAACACGGTCCACTTAAAATTTCGGACAGACCACCCCATTACGTGCATTTAGGCCATTTGGTCCAAATCTACACCGTTTCACAGATCAGCACCAAAATTCGTATTCTTACACTTTGGTTCCCTGCGAGTAGCACTGTCTGCTTGAAATTGCGGACAGACCACTCCATTCCCTGCATTTAGGCCCTTTGGCACAAATCACCACCGTTTCACCGATCTGAACCAAAATTTGTATACTTACCATTTGGAACCCTGCGAGTAACACTGTCCACTTAAAATTTCGGACAGACCACCCCATTACCTGCATTTAGGCCCTTTGGTTCAAATCTACACCGTTCCACCGATCAGAACCAATATTCGTATTCTTACTCTTTGGTGCCCTGCGAGTAGCACTGTCTGCTTGAAATTGCGGACAGACCACTCCATTCTCTGCATTTAGGCCCTTGGCACAAATCAACACCGTTTCACCTATCTGAACCAAAATTTGTATACTTACCATTTGGAACCCTGCGAGTAACACTGTCTGCTTGAAAATGCGGACAGACCACTCCATTCCCCGCATTTAGGCCATTTGGCCCACATCTACACCGTTTCACCGATCTCAACCAAAATGTGTATGTTTACCCTTTGGAACACTGCGACTAACACTGTCTGGTTGAAATTACGGAGAACCTACACCTTGGAAACCTGCGGGTTACACTGTCCACTTTAAATTTCGGACAGACCATTCCATTCGCTGCATGTAGTCCCTTTGGCAAAAATCTACACCGTTTCACCCATCTGAACCATATTTTACATACTTACCCTTTGGAACCCGACGTGTAACACTGTCTGCTTGAAATTTCGGACAGACCACTCCCTTCCCTGTATTTAGGCCCTTTGGCACAAATCTGCACCGTTTCACCGATCTGCACCAAATTTTGTATACTTACCCCTTGGAACCCAACGAGTACTTCGGTGAAACTGTGCGGGACCAGCTAATCATGTTTTAAGGCCCTTGAACCAAACGTGTCAGAAGTTAAGCAACACCATACTCTTCCCCGCCTGTCATTTTTAAAATATGTTTTTCTATTAGTTTGTAAGGTTGATGAACCAGTTCAGTAGTAGTAGTCATCTCACCACATAAAGTCTTGCTCAATAGTGGTATTGTATACGTGTATGCGTTCATATAACATTAATCCGATTGCGAAGAAACTTGGGTAAGTTGTTGTGTGGATTGCAGGGAAGGTTTCTAGCTACAAACTATTTATGTAACACAAAAGGGTGAGAGACTTAACAGGTAGTTTTAAATACCATAGTAACCCAATTGCACTATGCCGTGGATTCCAGGGAAGGTTTCTAGCAACAAATTATTTCTGTAGCACAAAAGGGTGAGAAACTTAACAGGAAGTTTTAAATACCATAGTAACCCAATTGCACAATGCCGTGGATTCCAGGGAAGGTTTCTAGCAACAAATTATTTCTGTAGCACAAAAGAGTGAGAGACTTAACAGGAAGTTTTAAAATACCATAGTAACCCAATTGCACAATGCCGTGCTTACCAGGGAAGGTTTCTAGCTACAAATTATTTATGTAACACAAAAGGGTGAGAGACTTAACAGAAAGTTTTAAATACCACAATAACCCAATTGCAAAATGTCAGTTGTGATGATGATGATGATGATGATTGTTGTTTTAAGGGGCCTAACATCGAGATAATCGGCCCCTAATGGTTTGGCGGATCGTGAAATTGAAACTACAACTAAAACTAACTACAAAACTTACGGGCTAGAAGAAGAAAAGGACAAAATAAAGTTATAAGGGAAACAAAAGACAGGAGGAAAGGAAATGCCCTTAACCCTGGATAAATGAGAATTGGGGGACTTGGAAGGAAGGAGAGCCACGAAAGGCAGATAGGGAGGGGAAAGAGGAGAGGGTCCGCCTCAAAGGCAATGGAAAAAAGGGGTAAAACCGAACCCAGCTCAGGAATCCCTCGGGGTTGCCAGCTCCCGGACTCACCAGCCATGAACCCTTGAGGGTGTAGCACTATCCAGGGTGCACCGGAAGTGGTGGAGCTACACACACCCTGCCTCCTTGAGAGCCTTGAACAGAAGACAGGAGATATTATGAAAAGAAAAAGCAAGCTGACCCCTCGAAGAATGAGGGTATCAGGAAAGATGAGACAATGGTCAATTAAGACGGCTAAGTGAAAGACTCCCTAGGCCTCGGATACCCTAATACCGTCGGGGTCGGAAGAGAATAAGAGTTGACCAAGGGAGGCCGACAGGAAAGAGAAATGAAAGGAGCCCGGCACCTGTAAGTAGAAGCAATGGCGGACTCAGCTGGGGTCCCGTGGACACCAACCCACGTCCCACAAGTTGTGAGACCCGGGGGGGGACAGTTGTGAGAATAGCTTGCTGATTCACCGCGAGGTGACATGTGAAGACTGTCCAGAGCCCGCCGTCTTATCTGGTATTGCTGACTATGCTGATGTTCATACAGGGCCGTTGCTCAAACCACTGTGGTGTTACGATAGAGTGAGTGATTCACCGGCCAATGTAAATAGGACCGGAGCCCTCCCCCCCCGAACGTCTGTTATCATCTACGATCCTCTCAGGTCCGTGCAGCTGGGACCCGAGCAGTACGCCATAAGCTCTTTCACTATAGTGCGTCTCTGCCTTAAAAGACAGTATGGAATTAAATGTAGTATTTGCCTCTCACTCGCAATCCAATGTCCTGCAATTAGCTTCGTCCTTTTCTACCCCGGCGATTTTGCCATTTCCCAATGATTGAAAGTGACAAATCTAAGAAAATGTTTTCTTAGTCTTATAGAGAATTTTTCTAAGGCGCTATGCGACAAAAGACGACACTATTGATCTCTACTTTTCTAACAGCCAATGAGATATAGTCCCTAGGCAGTGTTTGCTGTTTCACATAGTCCTCTTTCTAATCATATTTTTTCAATTCGTTTGTAAATTACATGTGTCAGTACTGTAGTTAATAAATAGCCGTTTCCCTATTTATTATTATCATTATCGTTACGGGAAAATTATACTGTACTACTTATCACCCCCATTACCACCAGCACAAAGAGCTTTCTTTTTCTTCTTTTAGTTTAAGTATCATGTGCCAGTTCTGAAGTAATATTCATTATCATCCATAAAACAAGTAAATCTACCGGGCGAAGCGGGCACTACTGCTAGTACAGTATATAGTCGACCACCGACTTCCTGGTCAAGTCATCACTGTACCATGTGATTGTGTGGCTCTCTCTTTTCTTGAACCAGGAGTTCCCAACTAGCAGGCTGTTCCTTTGTCAGAAGTCCAACAGCCTCTTTCCTTCCTCATTTATTCTGCCCCAACTCTCTGGTCCAAGCACACTCTCATACCCTTGTCTTTCTCTTCCTAGATGGGCATTCAGATCCCCCATAACAATCATATTCCTTCCTACCAGCTGCTTCTGCAATTCCTCTTCAAACTCCTCCTTCTCTTCCGAGGCGCAGTCTACTTGTGGAGCATACACTTGCACTATTTCTACGGTCTCTCCCCTCAGTGTTACTTTCACTTTCATCATACTATCACTTATTCTCTTCACTTCTTCTTTTAAACCATCTCGTACTTTTACTCCCACTCCATTCCTCTTTCCCTCTTCATTCCCACTCCAGTACAGTCTATAGCCTTTTCTCAGTTCTCTCCTTTCTTCCCCTTTCCACTTTGTTTCCGCCAATCCCAATAAATCCAACTTCCTTCTTTCCATCATATCCACTATCGCCTCCACCTTCCCCGTCAGCGTTCTTATGTTTAAAGTTCCAAATCTTAGTCCATGAACACAGCTAGGTCGTCGTCCATTGTATCCGTCCTGTCCGAGGCCTGTTCCCTTCTTGAAAGCAAAAGTATTATCCACTACTGGCTTGCTGGGCCTATCGCATCCGTTAAAGAAAATGATTAGTGTTATTGGAGCCGATACGGCCTCAAGCTATTCTCAAACTTTAAATGAGTGAGATCTGCGGCTTGCCTAAAGCAATGAAGCCGCGAGATTAAACAATGGATCGAAGTGCCAAGTGGATCACTTTTGGTAATCAGAACTGGCACTGTGGGATGAACCAATCGCAGAGTTAAGGCGTCCGGATAGACGCTCATGGGAAACCATGGAAAGTAATAATAATAATAATAATAATGTTATTGGTTTTACGTCCCTTTTAACTACCCTGGCTTTTAGAGACGCCGGGGTGCCGGAATTTTGCCCCGAAGGGGTTCTTTAACGTGCCAGTAAATGTACTGACACGGCTCCCTCGCATTTGCGCACCCTCAAATGCCAGCTGGCTGCGCCAGGTTTCGAACCTGCAACCTTGGGCTCAGAAAGCGAGACCATGGAAAGCATTGGTTGCTTAAGACAACAGGACGGTGGCCATGGAAGTCGGAATCCGCTAAGGAGCGTGTAACAACTCACCTGCCGAGGCAGCTAGCCCTGAAAATGGATGGCGCTGAAGCGTCTTGCCTATACTTTGCCGTCAGCACGGCAATGAGGTGTGCGCGGCTTTCGCTTCACTGGGGCTCATCCCGTGAGGCCCTGACGAGTAGGAGGGTCGCGGCGATGAACACAGAAGGGTATAGGCGTGAGCCGACCTGGAGCTGCCGTCGGTTCAGATCTTGGTGGTAGTAGCAAGCAAATACTCCAGCGAGGCGCTGGAGTACTGACGTGGAGAAGGGCTTCGTGTGAACAGCCGTTGCACACGAGTCAGTCAATCCTAAGCACTAGGTGAAAACCAATGTCGATGGGATCCGAAACGCCAAGTTAGTACCCCATGGGGCGAAAGGGAATCCGGTTCCTATTCCGGAACCCGGCAGCGGAACGGTAATAAGTGGGGCCCCTCGCAAGAGTAGCTCGTCGGGGTAACCCAAAAGGACCCGTGGACGCTTTCGAGAGATCAGGGAAGAGATTTCTTCTCTGCATGAGCGTTAGAGTTTCCTGGAATTCTCTAGCAGGAAGATAGGGTTTCGAGGCTGAGCGCTGTGCAACTACACCATGCACAGCAGGATTCAGCATCATCGATGGGACCATGGCATACACGACGATCATGGATATGATAATGCGGCAATCCGTCGCCTCAGCCCGTCCATTATACCTTGTGAACGTTGATCTAGAGAAGGCATTTGAAACTGTCTCACAGCTTTCAATAGTAGACGCTCCACGGGGTAGGGGCGTGGATGTAGAAACCGTGCAGTACGTACGTGCCGCATATACGACCGTATCCACAATCCTCGAGTGCCAAGGAATTAGAACCGGGAGAATCCCAATGAGGCGAGGGGTGAAGCAGGGCGATCCATTGAGTGCGTTTCTCTTCAACTTGGTCCTAGACCAATTAATATACTACACCAACGCCGTGGGGTTAACGTGGACGGAATAGAAGTTACCGCCCTGGCGTTTGCAGCTGACCTGGTAATACTGGCTCCAAACATCTCCGGAATGCGAGCACACATCAAGACAATGGCCGACTTCCTGGACAGATATGGTAGGAGGGTAAACGTCGCCAAATGCAAGGCCCTCCAGAGGACAGTGGTTCAAGTACAAAGAGAACCGTGGTGAGTACGGAGCCTTTGTTGCATACCAAAGGAGAGAAAATACCGACGATCCACCACAACTGAAATACCTGGGACACAACCATGAAGCCTCTGCTAATCTGGAGGTCATGCAGACAAGGCTGAGGCAAGCACCGCTTTAGCCTTGGAAGAAAATGAACATCTTACAACGATACCTCAACTGTTCCATAGGATGCAAAATCAAGATCTTACTGCATCCAAACTGAAGTACTTGGAAAATTCAATCAGGAGGTTTGTAAAGAGAACTCTGCATATCCCTGTACAAACACCGACAAGTTACCTGTACGCCTGGAGTATCTGGGCAGGCACAAAAAACTCCCTTAGGGAAGATGAGAAGTGAAAGGGGGAAATAGGTGTGGGAGAACAAATAGAACAGTTTGGAGAATGGGATGGACTCAGTTTATTTATAAATAAACAAATCGGCATAAGAAGTTATGTTAACAATTGCAGGAAGAAGTATTTAAAAGTAGGTTGCCTATGGTGGCGGTAATAATAAAGTATACAAAAAGATTAAGAAAATTATTTAATAGGGCAAGTAGGATGGTGGGATTGATTTTATTTTTAAGATTGTATATTGTTCACGTAGGAGCTTTGCACTGTTAGATGAGAGTAGTCTATCAATATTTTGAAAATAGTGTTCGATCCAGCTGCTTGAGTATGATAGTGTTTTTTGAGAGCAAGAAACAGTCCCTCGATGAATTTGTGAATAGACTAAATAGTGTGTCAATTTAACAAGAAAAATGTCAATTCCTCAATACGCTAGTAACTAGCAGCCAGCACAGTCAAATTGGGCAAGGCTAGGGTCCAACGTTGTGGTAAACGATATTAACCATTAGCATTTTTAAATGAGTCGATCAAGAGGTTCACGCGTAGGGCTTAATGATTAGCCTTAATAATTGCCAAAATGGAGCAGTATCTCTCGTTGGGGCTACTTTGATCAATCTGTCACTTGAGAATTTGATTCCCGTCCAGCAAGAAGAAAAATGGCAGTTAGTTTAAAATTCCAGTTCTAGATAAAAAAAAGTGCCCCATTAAATTGTTTTGAAGATACACTTAGAAGAGGTACTTATCTTTGGTATGCATTTCGTGGATCTTGTAGTAGGTACGGTAGATCGCCTTCACACAATCAAAATATCATGGCGATAGATGTAGTCTGGCAAACCACTTTAGAATGTCCACTGCAAGTAGAGCCGCCTATAAGCGGAGCGTCGACACACGTAGATTGCACCTAGCAATGAGAGTGAGTGAGTAACGAAAAGCAAGCAGCTAGCTAGGAGGGAAGGGAAGGACGGGCTACGATACAGTATGGTATATTTGACAAAAAAGAATAACACTGCATACATAAAATTCGTCCTTCTTCATGCAGCTCAGAGGACGCTATCTGGTTGCTAGTGATTAAAGTTCTTTCTTGGAGGAAACATCTTCATGTAAGTCAGAGATGGGCACAATTCGGCTCATTGAGCAGCGCTCCCGCTCAGGCAGGGGATAGAGCCGAGTATGCGCTCTCACCTAAGTTAACCTTGTAGCTGCTTGCACAGCTTGCGGCGTATCACAACAGCTTTATACTTGTGCCCTGTTCGTTGTGCATTAGATGATTAGATTATGGTAATACGTACATACGCTTAATTATATTCCTTTTTATTAGGTTCTGTGTAGGAAACATAAATAATTACTTTGACAGCTGATAAGTACACACTCCTTTGCCCACTACCGATAGTCCTGAAACTACAATGAGCCAACATAACAACTTGTTTACAATACAAGGAACGAAAACTTGATGTAGGAGTACAGAAATAAATACATGAATAAATATCATTCACTATAAACAAAACATAGGCCTATGCGTTCTTATATATCTGAACTGTCATTCTGCAGATGATGAGGAAGTGTGCGTATCCTTTCGCTGAAGCAGACGGGTTACATTTGGAGCGATCGATCTTGCAATTTGAAGAACACATAATATAGGCCTACTCAGCCCGGTACAATGCTGTACTGTACCTATGCTTGCGCCTTGGCTGCGCATATTGCCATCTAGTCGTTCCTGCACAAACAATTAGCGAGCAGTCAGCTGGTCCCGTCCACAGATTACTTTACTGGTCCCGGCTCCTTGGCTCCGCTCGCGCTCATGCAGTTGGCTCCAGGAGCTGCGCTCTCTCATTGCCCACCTATGATGTAAGTGCTGGGAACTTGACATTGAAGTAGTTTTAGACGTCGCTGAGAGATGGAAAGTAGTTGTTTTTGGGCAGTTCTTGACCCACCGCCACTGCTCCACCGCCAAGATGGCGGCCGTAGCTTAACCTAACCTACGAGGTGTGATCAAAAAGTTCCAAGATGGTGGTCATAGCTTAACTTAACCTAGAAGAGTCGCAACTGAACGCTCGACTACGCTGACTCTTTAGCCTACTTTCTCACGAGCTTTGCCGATATTTCACTAACGCATGATTAGATTTGGACATGTGACGTGTCAAATGGTTTGTCTCGAAGCCCTCTTTATGATGTTAATAGGTTAAAGTTTTTGAGAATGAGGGAAAGAGATCTTTTGGGGGTAAAACAATGATTTTAGACTTTTTGTTATATCTCGCAAACCAATAACGCTAGAGACGTGTACGAGGGGTGGTAGGACTCGTGGCGACACCCCCTTAAAGCCTGTCGCACTTCCCCTGGTACAATGATTAAATGAATGACAGATGAAATTAAATAATAGTGGAAAGTGTTGCTAGAATGAAATTGTGACAGTGCAAAAACTGGAGTACTCAGAGAAAAACCAGTCTACATCTGCTTTGTTGAGCACAAATCTCACATGGGGTGACTGGGAATTGAATCACGGATCAGGTGGTGAGAGATTGACATGCGGCTACTTATGCCATGGAGGCTTCAAGGCATGAGTGACATACACCCAGTCTCTGAGCTACATTTTACCTGTACATGACTGTGACAATGACTGCTTTCTTGGCTAATGGATGTGTATTGACAACCGGCCCAAGACCATAATGCATGTCAATCTAAAAAAAAAAGAACAAGACCATGTTTGATTTTTTAAATTGAAAATTTAAATTCAACTGACATTGTGGTGTTTGAAGCCATATTTTCAGTGTTGCCTTAGTAAACAAGAGTTTAGTGCTTTTCAGTCGGTCAACACGAATGTACCCAAAAGAGATGGGTTATGCCCTAATCCTGAAATAAATTACATGATATTAATAATATTAATCTCATGTAATTTATTTCAGGATTAGGGCATAACCCATCTCTTTTGGGTACATTCGTGTTGACCGACTGAAAAGCACTAAACTCTTGTTCAACTGACATGTTGTTCCTTATGGACTAAACTAATATCCATAGGTTTGAACAAGATAAACCGAACTATTCTTGTTGGTTTATGACCCTTAACAGTGATGAAATAATGAATCCTCTTTATGAGGGGAATGTGAATGACTGCTTTTTATTACTGTTAGTGGCGACATACAGTTTATTTTTTCAATGGTGTTTAGATCTTTTTATGCTAATGGACGTGAAAATACTATTTACAAGTATTGATTGATTGACTGGATATTTTGTTTCTTTTTAAGTGTGGTAATGCGCCACTAACGTAGTGAACAGACAATGAACAAGCATACATTATGCTTTAAAGTACTCTGTGCTCTTGTGCAACGTTAATAACTTACAATAAAAAGTTTTGTTATAACACATGGCTTTAATATCATATACAAGAAGTGAGCAAGTGAGTTTACCACCTGGGTTAAATTTAAAATCAGAAAACGATCGTTGGTTGACATTTGAATCTTGGCCTGTACGCTTTTTGTCAGCACATAAACTTGCTGCAGCTGGTTTCTATTACTTGAACCGAGAAGATGTTGTACGGTGTGTGTTTTGCAGTGTTGAACTTTCGCACTGGGGAGAAGGGGACTATCCCTTTCGAGACCATTTGCGATGGTTTCCTTGTTGTCCTTTCATGCTTAGAAAAAATGTGGTTAGCATACCAGTATATCCATTTTACCGAACCACAAGCCCATTCGCTACTACTTAATTTGCTCAATCACAAATAAATAATAATGATGTATTATCAGCCAACCAAAGTGTTGATATATGTGGTCCATATGCAGTAGACAATGTTGAATTGACATCTGCTTTTGAAAAATTGGGAGTTCGCAAGACTAAAGCGCCAGCACATCCACAGTACAGGCCTGTTGAATAACGTTTAGAATCTTATCAAAATGTTTGGCCATTAATATTAAAACACCTTGTAAAAGAGCTAAGTGAAGCTGGATTTTTTATTCCGGTAAAAGGGACAAAACAATATGCTTTCATTGTGGATTTGGTTTAAAGGATTGGCATATAACAGATTACCCTTTTGTGGAACATGCTCGTTGGTTACCTAACTGTAGATACATTGTGTTGCGTAAAGGTCAAGAATGTGTGAACACCATTCGTAAAGAAAACGTGATTGCAGACCAAGACATAAAAGTACCTTCAGAGCTTGAACACGCAGTACAAATACATGAGGCTGAAAAAAAAAGACTTGTCTCACCAACAGATACAAAAGTGCGACCAACAATTATGTAAAATTTGTTATCAAGAAGAACTAGGTGTTGTACTTTTACCCTGTGGACATTTGATAGCATGTGTCAAGTGTGCATTAACACTTAATACTTGTGCTATATGCAGAAAAGTAGTGCCTGCTACAGTTAGGGCATTTCTTGCGTAAATAGTATAATTTATTAGCAATGAATGGTGCAATGAAGAATACCTATATCAACAATATTATTACAAGCTCTTCTAGAGTGTAATCGATATGCTGTTCTTTTGTTTATAGACTACTACAATGAATGTTCTGAATGCTACAGGGCAAGCATGTGGCTTAGACAAGAAAGCTCAGCGAATTACCAACGCATATTCCATTCCACATTATGAAGATTCGGAAATTGAAAACAGCATATAGTGATCGTGTACTTTGTGTGTGTGAAAATTTTGAGACATTTCTTCCTACACGGTTTAATGATATGTCAGAGAGTGTGTTTCAAGATGTGAATACATTCTGTAGGCCTAATTTATGAAGGTTTTAAAAACAATAGGTGTATGGTAAGTTTTAATTAAATAAATAAAAAACACAATTGCCAAATAATAATGGAAATATAATCATGAAAATGGACTAAAAAGAAAATGTGTGTGTATTAAACAATAATGTTTTAGTTTTTAGTATTGTCTAAAAAATCTTACCATGAATTAAAAAAAGGAAATGTATATAAAGTTAGTAAATAAATGGAAATGATGTTACAATGATGTTTTATTTTATACAAAGTTAGAATATTCAATATTGCAGAGGTTGCATGATTATAATGTTGTCTTAGGTTTTATGTAATTAGTTACATTATGATTAACTTTAAAAACATAATAATAACATAATAAATAAGATTTAGGTTGGATAGAGTTAGGTTAGGTTAAATGAAGTTAGGTTGGATGGGGTTACGTTAGGTTATGTTACATTAGGTTAGGTGAGCTAAGTGTGACGTGATAGCCTGTCTTAAAGCAAGTCTAAACTTGTAGAAGATGCCACGTGATAAAAACCAGCGGCCGCCAGTTTGGTGAGCTAAGTGTGACGACATAGCCAGTCTTAAAGCAAGTCTAAACTTGTAGAACATGTCACGTGACAAGGTTAAGTTAGGTAAAGCTAGGTTATGTTAGGTGAGCTGAGGTTAAGTCTTTAAATATTCCCTCTCGTATGTGTTCAAAACTGATAAGATTTAGGTTAGATGAAGTTAGGTTAGATGGGGTTAGGTTAGGTTATGATATGTTACATTAGCTTAGGTGAGCTAACTGTGACGTCATAGCCAGTCTTAACGCAAGTCTAAACTTGTAGGACATGTCACGTGACAAGGTTAAGTTAGGTTATGTTAGGTGAGCTGAGGATAAGTCTTTAAATATATCCTTTCTTTGAGATACTTTCCAAAACCAAGAAAAAAATCCACTAAATACATTGACAAAAAAACTTGTCAAATAAGCCAACACAAAAGCCGATATATAAGCCAACACAAAAGCCAATACATAAGCCAATACAAAAGCCAACGAAAAAGTCAACACAAAAGCCAATACATAAGCCAACATAAAAGCCAACACATAAGCTTATGGTAAGTCACTTCATCACCAAAACAGATGTAACCTTTGTAGTGTGAACATCATACTGACAGGTCAGTTACTACTATGGAACTTCTACAACCAACAAAGGTAGGCAACGTGCACTCTTTCAAGGCTACTCTTATAACTATAATCGTAAGAATGTGAATGGAATAATATTCTGGCGATGCTCAAAAGAGAGGTCAAGAAAATGTCGAGGCCATCTAAAAAGTAAAAGTGGAAAGGTTTTAAGTGTGAGTGTTTATCAATGTAGTGCTCCAAACAAACCACGGTTGCATGAAAATGTTAAAAAGCAAGTTCAAGAAAACGATATTGCTGCTCAAGCTAGTGCAGTGTTTGTTCAAAAGCACTTATCATGTCTTCAAAAAGTCATGTTAGGACAGTTGTCAACGTCTAAGAAATCCTCAACACTATCAAAGTCAACACAGACTATCGAAGATGTCTCTGTGGAAAAGAAACAAAAGGAATTGAATAGTTTTAGGGATGTTGAGGATAATGTTGATTCCAATGATGGTGATTATAATAATAGTGATAAAGATGCTGAGGATGATGATGATAATGGTTACCCTTAAAAAGCCATTTGTTAAATTTATTTATTGGAACAATCCCAGTAAGCTAATCCAGCGGCTTCCGCACTTGCATGCCTGTAAACAGGCTGGTCATTCTGAATATAAGGAAGAACTATTGAATATAGAACATGAGCTTCGTCATGCTAAAATTATTATGTAATGGATCCACATAACCGCTTAACTATTTCTCAACAATACATGTAATATTTTTCTACCACTTTGCTCTCACTTTTGCTGTCACTTCAAACTGTACATATTAAATATAAAAGCCAACGCTAAATAATTCTATTACCAGAAGAGTTATAACCTTTGTAGTGTGCAAATCATACTAACAGGTTAGTTGCTACTATGGAACTTACTACAACTAACCGAGGTAAACAACGTATAATCTATAAAGGCTACTCTTATAACTATAAACGACACAATGTAAAAGGAATAATATTCTGGCAATGCTCAAACCAGAGGTCAAAAAATGTCGAGCCAATCTAAAAAGTAGAAATGGTGAGGTTTTAAGTGTGAGTGATCATCAATGTAGTGCTCTAATTAAAACACCGTTAGTGTCAACAAAAATCACGACAATGCTAAAAAGCTAGCACAAGAAAAAATGTTGCTAATCAAAATAGTGCAGTGTTTAACCCCTGTTGTAAAAGTTATGTTTAATCCATCTTCCACGTCTCAAGAATCATTAACATCACAGACTGTGCAAAAGGTGGTGGTGGTGGTGTTGTTTTAATTGGCTCAACTACAAGGTCATCTGCCATTGATATGCAAGAAGTAGTATTGCAAGAGGATCAATAATAATTAGATAATAATAGAGAAAAAATGTATTTTGTATGTAACTATTGTACAAGTACTTACATTAAATAAATAAAAATATTGTATGGGTATTGTCTGTTTTTCTTAATTGCTATCCCTAACTTCATGTAACTCAACCTAGTGTTGGTTTTTTGTTGGCTTATGTGTTGGCTTATGTATTGGCTTTTGTGTTGGCTTTTGTATCGGCTTTTGTGTTGGCTAATATATCGGCTTTTGTATTGATAAACATTAAAAAAGGATTGAGAAATTAATATTTCTTTGTATTCTATTTTATAAAAGCCTTATTGTCTATCAAATAAAACAAGGTTTACTAGAGCATGATATTTTTAATTTTAAAAAATGATTATAGTCATTTCTTGATTTTTTCATTTTTTCACACATGGATATTTACAATTTTTACAATACATTTTATAATAGCACATTTTATTTACATTGCGTTACAAATTATATTACAATATAAAACACACTACAAATAATGCAATATGGTGAACATTAGACTTAAGTAAAGTAATAGTTGTCAATGCAACTGTTTCCCCAAGCAAAAGTGTTAAATGAGTTGGGTAAAATGAATCGTTTATTGTCTTCATTACTTAAAGCAACTTTGTGCAGCAAATTGGTATGTAGCTGATGATTTTTACTTCTAAATACACACATTTTCTTATATAATACAGGTTGGTTACTGACTAAACAGTTCTTATAATCACTTATATCTAACTCTTTACTAACAACATTCTTCCCTACTCCTTTTAATTTTTTTATTACTACATCATTAATTGTCATATAGCTGTATGATTTTGATTTTGTGCCTACAAAGGTGTCCATAACAACACCAGCACATTCATCCTTATATTTTCCAAGAACCTTTTTGTTTACAAGAGGTAAATGGTAAATATTATCCTTGGGATAGTCACTTGTCTGTCTGTTAGGTAGTCAGCCCGAAGGCTGGTTGGATCCTCAAAAAGAACCGCCGTTAGGTTATGTGAGTAGATACCCACAGAAACCCAAGGCAGCGCTATTTTGAGGCGTTCTATGCAAGAAGAGGAGTGAGGTAGTTTGCTATTGCTTTCCTCACTGAGTCAGAACAGTAGTCCTAACCCTATGAGTTGAACCTTTCACAGCATTCACAGGCACTGACTGTGCCCCGAATATCAAACCAATTTAGCTCAGTTTTGACCAATTTAGCTCAGTTTTGATATCCTCATAAAATTCATCAGATTTAAACTCGTAAATAAACGAATCATGATAGTTTTTCTTAACATAATCATAGTGAAATTCATACATAAGTGTTTTTGACAATTCCAAAATGGCGTAACCCACATATGCGGATTTGTTGTAGGTTACTTTAAGGCGATTCATTTGTATTACAACTAAATCCTCATGAATAATTGAACAGCTATGGAAGTTGGGCTTGCTTATTAAGTTGTTCGCACCATACCTTTGACCTTCATTTTCCCACTTTGTTATCAGCTTTACATCAACTCGGTTATCAACATTCTCCATAGTCTTTCCAAAAACACTATTATTCATAAGTTTATAAAAACCTTTTTCAAAAGCATTTGTTGATAGCGTTCTTAAATTATTGTTCAGATCAATATATAGTTTGAGCCATGCTGACTGTTGAAATTCTAATAAACGATGAATTTTAGTTAGTTTTAATCCATGCTGTAGACACTGATCATTTACACTAGCAATTAACATTTTTGTTCGTGATGTTATGTATGGAGATTTCATATTCTCAGGACAAAATGGTAAATCATTATGTTCATCATGTAACTCTTTAGGGTACTCAAGATTTACCTCTAAAATATATCCTTTTTCATCGTTATCACTTAAAGTGTTAACATGTAAAACATCAATTTCAGATTGTGTCAGCCAGCGAAAATCTTTTAGTGGTAGATATTGACTGATAGCCCAACCATATTGGTTATTTGCATCGAGGTAGACAATATACTTCGACTCTTCACAATGATTGTAGCTAGGCATGTATTTATTATTTGCTTAAGAATATCGCCCACTACATTGGCTTAATCCACCTCGAATTGATGATTTTATAAAATTCATCATGTCTATATCAGTCATCAATTCTAAATTTACTTTTGTCCTTTTCAACATTGAACTAAAACTTAACCCAGGAGCAGTAAAATACTGACAAGGATCAAGGTCGTAAGTTTTCAAACAAACATTTCGAAATTTTTCAAAAACATCTGCTAATAATAACACATCTGTCTTCAAATATATGTCTCAAAATTCACCTAAAGTTTGAATGTCAAACTGTGTCCATACACGTTGTGCATGCAAATATTCCTGATCACTAATATGGCTTGTGTTTAAAGAACTGTAAAATGCATCTTTTGGTGGCAAAGAACATTCCTCAAGACGATCCAGACAGTTAATATATTCATAAGGGAATATACCCTTTTGACGAATCAAAATAAATCATCTTCTTTTGGAAAGACACGTTGAATTTCACAAAACTGATCTGATTTTAAATTACTGGCAAGTTTATCGAGACTGCTTGGCATAAAGCGGAATGAATCTAAAAATCGCAGTTTGATAGTTTTTTCATTGTCAGTTTTGATATATTTTGTAACCGATATATATTGTTCCTTATTATTTGGAACTACAACAATTTTCGCATCTAAATCTCCAAATTCTTTTACAATTAAGTGGTCATCGTGTTTGCTACCGTTATGTAGAATTACTGGAATGAATTTACTTACTCTATACTTTAAATTACATTCTTGGTGAGCAGCACCACGATATTTTCCTGTTAAATGGTCATGATCGCGAATCCTGTCTGCATATAAACATTCACCACATATAAAACAATTAGTTTCAGTTTCAAAACGCAGTTGCTGTGATGATGTTAGTGGCTCCATTGGAATAATAGTATTTAAAATAGAGTATATACGGATTGCATCTTTTTCAAGTCTTTCCATAAAAACTTTAGGTGGATCAGGTCCTCTATAGAGCTCAAACTTATTTAAAGAGTCATCATAACTACATTCAATATACAAAGCTAAAAGATTCATGAATGTGAGTAGTGTTCGAAAAAGGTTTGGCTGGATTGGATGAACATGTATTAAAATGCTTTAACAAAGCTTCAAAGTCAGCATATATATCAAATGGTACCCGAAGCTGCTTTTCAAATTCCTTAAATTTGAGAATGTTATTTCCAGGAGTAGGTAATACCGTACAAACATGATTACAACCCCATTTTTGATGTTGAGTTAGTTGATCCTCTTTTCTCAAATATAACAAACAGCCATCACATAACCATTTTTTTGATTCATGTTTTGATACCTGACTGCCAACAGGTCTGCTGAAATGTTTTATCCAACAATAGTGCGCATTTTCACCTTCAGTTATGTATAATCAATTAACATGAGCATCCTTTTTTTCCTCAGTATAATATAGAGAACCAACTATACTCTTGTTTTCAATTCCATACACATTAATACTTATATTGTTCTGATTTTCAAAACATTTAATATCTTTTATCTCCATAGGAAATTCCATTTCTTGTAAATCCAATACTGAAGAATAGTGAGGATAAGATGACGTTCTATCCATATGCTCCACTGCCGGATGGAGAGCTGAAGTTACAGCCCATGCAAAACATGCTTGGTCACTATTCTTAACGTTTACACAAGCTTTCTTACGTTTAATCCATACTGGTAAATCAATGTATGATGATGCTCGAAGGGGATTATATTTATTCATGTTGGTTTCTAAATAAAGTACTTCAACCAACGCCCATCCTGACTCTCTTTCCTGGAACTCTTCACTCTTCACAATGATAGCACTTGAAATATCTTGATACATATCACTGATATTTGTTGATTCACTAACAATTATGTTTTTTGTATTAAAGGATTAGATATCAGTAATTTCACCTTCACTCCCAGTTTTTCCATACAGCCCGAATAGTTCGAAATTCATTTTAGTTGTTTTATGCTTTACTAGAACATTATCTACCAAGCCAAACACACTAGGTTGAACATTTTTAAAAAATATTTCAATACTTGTAGTTTTTCTTCATTATGCAGTCTGTAACTAGCAATTCGACATTTAAACGCACTACCAATTAGCTGAATATTTGCAGAATTTTTTTCATGACAAGCATTATTTTTATGTTTAATACTGCGCAAATGTCCCTGAATCATTGAAGAAGGTATACCAATATTGCATACATCACAATGCGTTATTGAAGGTTCACAATTCTTAACTCTTTCTGAATAACTATTTTTACAATCTTTAGAACGTATATCCTTTTGAGCATTTTTTGAAGATGATCATCCCTACTTCATTACATTCATTTATTGGTTCTGTGCTAGTTGATGGTTTTACAGTTTTTAATTCCTGTTGTTCACCATGCACTTCAACCATGTGGGATTGATATCGCTTTACAACAGAAAATACAAGTTCACAAACTAAACATGATAAAGGTGCTGAACTGACATGCTTTAAATTTACATGTCGTGTAAGACTATCCTGTCTGTTAAATGTTGTAGCACAATGACTACATACAAACATTTTGTGATCATGTTTAGTACTTGCGTGCCGTTGAAGGCTGTCAGGTCTCGAAAACTGTTTATTACATTCACCACACTAAAACATGATGATCACTTTCCAAATTACCTATAAAAGAAAGAAATCATAAATGTTAATAAAAGATAAAACAAAGTAAAATATAAATAGCTTAATTATTATATATTAATTACAGCCAATGGATATAGCAGGGTATTTAAATCGATCAGCAGTGGACTCATGACAAGTCTAATTTTAAATAGTTACAACTTTGGTTACCAAATACCATTGCCGCTAACACCTAGCAGTGAACATTGGAACATAATTTAGCTTCACACACTATTGTCAAGTAGTTCCAACTTTGGCTATCAAATATACCATTGTCACTGACGTCTAGCGGTGAAAGTTCAAACTTAATAGAGCGTTAAACACACATTTTACTTGATCTCTTGTTTTTAAATAATAGAAACCAGCAGCCGCCAGTTAGGTGAGCTATGTGTGACGTCATAGCCAGTCTTAAAGCAAGCCTAAACTTGTAGAACATGTAACGTGACAAGGTTAAGTTAGGTAAAGTTAGGTGAGTCTTTAAATATTCCCTCTGTCACTGACACCTAGTAACGAACGTTCGGACTTAATAGAGCGGTAATCAAATCTAACCAACAAAATTAGCTTTACACACCATTGTTGAGTAGTTCCAACTTAAGTTACCAGATACCATTGCCACTGACACCTAGCAGCGAACGTTCAGACTTAACAGAGCGGTAATCAAATCTAACCCACAAAATTAGCTTTACACACCATTGTCAAGTAGTTCCAACTTTGACTGTCAGATATTCCATTGGCACTGACATCTGGCAGTGAACATTGGAAAATATCGCTCTAGCTGTTTAAATGTTATTAGAGGGGGTACTTACCTTTAATAATGTATCAACTGCTGCCACTGACTGACCTGATTGTAGGAATCTGTTAACCTACAGGTACACCAATTATCTGTAAACAAATAAATAAATCAATAAATACATTACAATCAATAACTTTAACATCAATTAGTAATAAACTACTACAACCCATTAATATAAGTACTTACCTTGCAAAATAATTTAATGATTTTTCACTAAAAGGATTTTGCAAATATTGTGCAGTAATAGAGCACTGTTCACTCGTAGCGAGTAATAAAGACAGACAGTAGGAAAATATATGACACCTGACTTATATAAGCTTACATCGCTCGTGTCAGCAGTTTTTGCAGATCATTGCAATTCCTTTCCCATACATCTGCCGGTCCTAAGTGCAATAGGAACACCTGTGTAATATCCAATGACTGCTAACTTTGCATTATGCATTGTCAAGATGAACACCTGCGGTTTTAAATTACTGTAGCGTCAGTCATAGCAACAGAACTGTGTGCTCTCTGCCATGTCAGCAACATTACACCGGAAGGAACACCTGTGTAATATCCAGTGACTGCTAACTTTGCATTATCCATTGTCAAGATGTACACCTGTGGTTTTAAATTACTGCAGCGTCAGTCATAGCAACAGATCTGTGTGCTCTCTGCCATGTCAGCAACATGACACTGGAAATAAAAAGACGGCTTACTGCACGTACAATCTCTTCAGCTTTAACATATTAAGAACATACATTTATTCCCTTTCAACTACAAATGACTGGTTATAACACATCCATCCACCAAGTTTCACACTTAGGTCCCTTGACCTGTCCTCAAATTGCATGTGCCCTGTGTAGTAGGGTGTGTGCATTAGCCCTAACGCTAAGACATACCAACCCATTAGGAATTTTTTCATCTCCTAGGATTCATTCTTGTAGCTCAGAGACTGGGTGTATGTCACTCATGCCTTGAAGCCTCCATGGCATAGGTAGTCGCATGTCAATCTCTCACCACTTGATGCGTGATTCAATTCCCAGTCACCCCATGTGAGATTTGTGCTCAACAAAGCAGATGCAGACAGGTTTTTCTCTGAGTACTCCAGTTTTTGCACTGTCACAATTTCATTCTAGCAACACTTTCCACTATTATTTAATTTCATCTGCCATTCATTTAATCATTGTTCCAGGGGAAGTGCGACAGGCTTTAAGGGGGTGTCGCCACGAGTCCTACCACCCCTCGTACACGTCTCTAGCGTTATTGGTTTGGGAGATATAACAAAAAGTCTAAAATCATGGTTTTACCCCCAAAAAGTCTCTTTCCCTCATCCTAAAAAACTTTAACCTATTAACAACACATAGGCCAGGCGACAGGTCGAAAAAAAAAGCGTCAATAAGGAATTAATGAGTGGAAAGCTGGAAATTGCTTTAATCGATTTATTTGGACCCAGATATTACTCTCCCAAGTTTTCCCCCTCGAGCGAAGTCGGCGTTGGCCCTTCTGACCCTAAGAAGGTACCATTTTTCGTTTTTTTCAAATATCTCCCATACCATCAACTTTATCAACAAAATACTTATTATAAAAAGAATCTATAGTAAATTTCCTACAAAAATGTTCCCTACCTTTTGTCTCTAATGTGAACCGTTACGATACTACGACCATTCAAAGTGGAGCCCTTTTTGATTCTTGCAGAACATCTATGGAAATGATATGCCATATCAAAGTTTCTTCATGTTATAAATATTTGTCAGCATTCCAGGTGCACAAGCTGTTAACTTGTTACAAGTATCAATAAAAATGGTCAGTAAGTACATTCCGTTCTGATTCAGTACATTTTTCATGCAGACTTCATTACTTTCTCACCGACGGCGTTGGCAACAATGTGTACAGATGCTGCTGGCTTGCCGCGCTCGACCTCCCATACAGCTGGCAACCACAGTCTCGTGTTGCCTCTCCGCGCGGTAAATTCAAAAATAAAAATCCGCAACACGGATATTCCTGTTGATCCTCTTGTGCTTTTCCAACGCATTTGCCTTGCAAAGACATCCGAGGCACAATTGAAACAATATTTCCAGTTTGAACTAGCTCCGTATCCGGTTGCGGTCTTTGATGAAGCGGGAATGCGTAAGACGCAAAAGTCTGTGTTCTATAAATTATTCCATCCTGTTACCGATGAGCCCACATTTGATGACCTACATCATGTTCTCGACGGAGGATATATTCTGCACCGTGTAATTTGGCACCAAACCAATACTTTTGTCGACATTAGTGCCAAATATGTGAATTACGTTAAAAGATACTTCAAAAACAGTGTCATTATTTTCGATGGGTATCCTGACGACCCAGCATCTCGCAGTACCAAGTCCGCTGAACGTCTTCGACGATCGCACAAGCATGATGCTGCCAATGTTTTTTTTTATGAGTCCATGACGGCACCTATTCCACAGGCAAAATTTTTGTCTAATGACACAAACAAACGAAGATTGATCGACTTGTTGCTCGTCAAATTCGAAAGCGAAGGAATCGAAACCAGACTAGCTCCAGAAGATGCCGATGTGCTCATCGTTACCACCGCACTCGAGTTATCTCGGCCAGACAATTCGGTCATTATAGTGGCTGAAGATACAGATATCCTGGTCATCTTGGCGGCTCGTGTGCCACCCTCCACGAAAATGTATTTTATGAAACCCGGCAAAGGTTCAACCAACCAACAACTATTTTGCACAACAAGTTTCAATCTCCCGCCATGTGTGCAAGAAAACTTCCTCTTTTTGCATGCGTTTAGTGGGTGCGATACAACGTCTTCGTTTCACAGGCAGGGCAAAATAAAATTCGTAACGCTGCTGAAGAGTAATGAGGAACTGCAAACAGCTGTTAGGGTTTTCCGAGACGTGAACGCAAACCCCGATGAAATTGACAAAGCGGGCCAGTTGGTTTTGGCTAGGCTTTATGACAACAAAACCACGGGAAATATCCTGAATGAGTTGCGGTTCCAACTGTTTGCAAAATCTCTAAGCAAACATTGATTTAATCTCGCAAGCTTACCTCCCACCGAATCAGCGGCACGTGAGCACTCTTTAAGAACATACCACCAAATCCAAACATGGTATGGAAATTATACAAATCCACTGGATTGGGGCTGGAAAAATTCTCAATGTGGTTTGGCTCCCATACTTACGACGAGGGATCCGGCGCCACAAACGCTTCTAAACACAGTGTCCTGCAAATGTTCCAAAGGATGTAACGCAGCGTGTGGTTGCAGGAAAACGGGCCGCCAGATGCTCCAGAATCTGTACGAATTGTATGGGACGGTCATGTACAAATGCTGCCGAGGAAGATGATATGGATGACATGTGACGGAGACATAGATGTTAATCTTGAGCGCCCTGTGACGTCGGACAAATGTACCGATACAGACGATGAAAGCGATGACGGAGAAATTAAGGCAGACGATCAAGACTGCCAGCCTTCATCAAAACGGTTTAAAATCGACTAACTTTGACATTTGAACTGTGGATGAGGCCTCCTGGGGACACCACTTAAAAAAACGCGCCATTTACTCTACCGCCAGGTGGTGTGGAAAAGAGTGATTTTATGCCAATACTACGCAATAATAATACTAATGGTAGGTAATTTGCCACAGCTGTTTACATAGAAAAGCTGTTATACTTGTGACAAGTTAACAGCTTGTGCACCTGGAATGCTGACAAATATTTATAACATGAAGAAACTTTGATATGGCATATCTTTTCCATAGATTTTCCGCAAGAATCAAAAAGGGCTCCACTTTGAATGGTCGTAGCATCGTAACGGTTCACATTAGAGACAAAAGGTAGGGATAATTTTTGTAGGAAATTTACTCTAAATTATTTTGTATAATAGGTATTTTGTTGATAAAGTTGATAGTATGGGAGATATTTGCAAACAACCGAAAAATGGTACCTTCTTAGGGCCAGAAGGGCCAACGCCGACTTCGCTCGAGGGGGAAAACTTGGGAGAGTAATATCTGGGTCCAAATAAAGCGATTAAAGCAATTTCCAGCTTTCCACTAATTAATTCCTTATTGAACTACCTGTCGCCTGGCCTAATAAAGAGGGCTTCGAGACAAACCATTTGACACGTCACATGTCCAAATCTAATCATGCGTTAGTGAAATATCGGCAAAGTTCGTGAGAAAGTAGGCTAATCAGCGTAGTCGAGCGTTCAGTTGCGACTCTTCTAGGTTAAGTTAAGCTATGACCACCATCTTGGAACTTTTTGATCACACCTCATCTTGGAACTTTTTGATCACACCTCGTCGGTTAGGTTAGGCTTAAGTTAAGCTATGGCCGCCATCTTGGAACTTTTTTGATCACACCTCGTAAGTTAGGTTAGAGGTTAGGTTTAAGTTAAGCTATGGCCGCCATTTTGGAACTTTTTGATCACACCTCGTAGGTTAGGTTAAGTTAAGCTATGGCCGCCATCTGGGAACTTTTTGATCACACCTCGTAGGTTAGGTTAGGCTTAAGTTAAGCTATGGCCGCCATTTTGGAACTTTTTGATCACACCTAGTAGGTTAGGTTTGAGGTTAGGTTAGGCTTAAGTTAAGCTATGGCCGCCATCTTGGAACTTGATCACACCTCGTAGGTTAGGTTTGAGGTTAGGTTAAGCTATGGCCGCCATCTTGGAACTTTTTGATCACACATCGTAGGTTAGGTGGTTAGGCTAGGTTAAGTTAAGCTACGGCCGCCATCTTGGCGGTGGACCGGTGGGTCTAGAACCGCCCAAAAACATCTACTATGGAAGCACTTGCGGTTGAAAAAATTCCATTGATCGCCGCGGGAAATGACACAGTAGGAAAATGAATGATTAAACTGAAATCATACTAAAATAAAAATAAATACAGGGCACAGGAAGAGAGCAATTTACAAGAAAGAGACCCTCTATTGGTGGTTTTGAAAACTAGGGGAGCAAAGAAAAAATGACGAAAAGTCCCAACACGGGGAAATTTACATAATCCGGTATATTTGAAGAATATACTAACGCCCATGTAAGGAATGGTGGACTGTCAATCCATTGCCTGCTCCACCAGATCCCGAACATCTACTACAGGACGCTACAGAAGCTCAAAATGGTAGGGGATGAACAAGTTAAGATGGCTCTAGGGACAACGCCTGTGATGAATCTCATGGCAAAGTTGGAAAGGACCATCGGGGGACGGGGTGCGTCAAGGGACGCAAACCGGACGTATTGGACAAGGGAACTACACCAGACGGCGCTGGGAGGGAGTCTCAGGGAGATGACAACTGTTTCGTCAAAATGGGTCCTTCAACCACCACCGTTCTGGAAAGCTCGAGATTACATCGGAGCAATCCAGCTCTGAATAGGTCTGCTTCCAACAAGAGGCCCACCATACGTCCGGGACAGGGACATGGCAGCCTGTCGCAACCCCGCCTGCAGGATGCGGTTAGAGAGGGAGTCTCACCACCATGTCCTGCAGATGTGTCCCGTCACTCATTACACCAAGATCCAGCGACACAACAACGCCGACGTGGTGCTGAAGAAGGAGCTGCAGAACAAAGGATGGACCGTCGTGGAATCGCCGGAAAGGAGGATCGTTATTACCGGATCTTCTTGTACATGACACATCGTCCAGTGAAGTCTCCATCACCGAAGTGACCGTCTCCTGGGAGCACCAAAGGAGCCTGGAACGAGCATACAACATTAAGCTGACCAAGGTGGCTAATGTCTCTGTTATCCCATTCGTTCTAAGTGCCAGAGGAGCATTCCCACATTGGAAGCAAGTAGGCAAGTTCTTCCTCAACCCGCAGTTGGCCGAACATCTGGTCAACAACATGGTGCAGTGGGGTATCTCCAACCACCGAGACTTCATGAGGACCGCGTGGAGGCGAGCCCCGCAGTCAAATACGCCAACTTCGTCCATGGTGGTGTCTATCACCCGGAGAGTTCCATATTCGGGAAGTCACCAGCACGGACACAGCGGGATAAGGACAGATGGGAGGATCACCACCACCGAAGATCCTACCATGGGCACGACGAAATGACCGAAGGGGAGGACAAACAACTAACGGCCTCACTGGAGGCAATATAGCAGACGATGGCCCTGGAACAGATGCAAGTAGGATATAAAGGGCGGTTCTGGCGAAGGGGTTAATGCGCAAGATGGCCACCACGCGCAACAGCACTCTTGAATAGCGGGCTATTCAAAACATTATTTATTTGTTATTAACTATAAATTATTTATTATTTATTAATTACTTATTTATTAATTATCTATTTATTATTTATTTATTTTATTTAATGTACCTAGGTAGCCTATTATGAATATAATTTTTAATCATTTTTTATTTTAATATTTAATTTATTATTTATATTGTGTCAAAGCACTAAACTGAATGGTCATTAACCCAACAATTCCCTAACCCACAGGAACCTCATTTTAACATTTAAATTAATGCAAGTAAGAATTTTTATTTTTAAATTTTAGATATTAAATTTTAGATTTTACATGTTTGGTTTTACGTTTTATATTTTGCGAAAAAGACAAAAATACAAGGTCACAGACCTAATATTTTATTTTTAAATTTTGTACTTTTTGAATTATAATTTTTTTATTTATTAAATATTTAATTTATTATTTTTAGCACAGGGTTAATGCGTAACATGGACACTGCACACAATCACTTACACATATGGCATGCTAACCTAACCTAACTTTACCTAACCTAACTTACATAACCTAACCTAACATAACCTAACTTTACCTAACCTAACCTAACTCAACAAACCTAACCTAACCTAACCTATAGAGAAAGTGAAAAACGTGGGTTTGATTCCTACCTCAGCCATTGTGAAAGTAGTTTTTGTGGTTCCCCAATTTTACTCTAAGCAAATGCTGGGATAACTGTTGTCCTTGGCCGGCTCTTTTTTAATCCTTATCTTAATTACAAATACACACACTAATACAGTCATTACAATGACACAGGTTATCAGACAACACACACTCAACAACAACAACAACTCATATACACGAAACACCTCTTGGTGTAGTGGCTAGCATTTTTAGTTGTTACTGCTTAGGCTTGGATGTCATTCACTGCTCAGTCAAGAAATTCAATTCCGGTATGAGGGTTGGAACGGAGAGCACTCAGCCTCGTGAGGCAAAAGTAAGAAAAAGTGGGTTTCATTCCTATCTCAGCCACTGTGAAAGTGTTTTCTTTTATGGTTTTCCTCTTTTACTCTAGGAAAACTTTTTGTCATGGTTCTTAACATAAGGCCACAGCCACTTTTTTCCAATCCTTATTTTAATTAAAAGTACATACACACTCTTATAACTATTGCAATGACACATGTTATTTAGTCAAACCTAAGTCAACCTAAGTATATGAGAGTAATAATAATACTGTAAACTACAACATAAAAGCAACACAACAATAAAGAGTGTGTTAGTGCAGTGGTTAAGCTGTTAGCCTTTTCACTAAGGTAGACCGGGATTCAATTTTTGGTTAATACACATGTCATTAACATACAAAAAGCTTTTTCAAATTTTTACTTGGATTATGAATACAAAGGCAGACTAGGTTTGATTCATAGTTAATGAATGCATGTGAGATTTTCTATTTTTACCTTTTAGATTTTTTATTTTAAGATTTTGCATTTTAGATTTTGTTATGATTTTAGATTTTACATTTTAGATTTTTCGAAAAGAGTAAACTACAAGGTCACATACCTAACCTCACTTAACCTAACCTAACTTTAACAAACCTAACCTAAGCTAATCCAAAGGCAAATGCTCATACACAAAGTACATAAGGGCACATGCAATTATCCTTATGCTAGTCTCATAGGCTACTGTACAACATGTTCACTACCCCAATCGGCTTATTTTTTTATTTTGTTGTTTACACATTTGTTAATTTCCCAATTTCCAGTTTTTTTAATGTTAGTTTTTAGTTTTCGAATTTCATGATATGGAAACATGAATTTTCCATTTTTGCTGTTTACACATTTGTCAATTTACCAATTTTCCATTTACCAGTTTTTAAAATTGTGAGTTTAAAGTTTCTTTGAATTTTGTCAATATGGAAACATGGATTTTCCAATTTTGTTGTTTACATGTTTATTTAGTCCATGTACAAAGTTCATATTTTGCCAAACACGATTTTTCATTACATATAACAAGGCTGTAAACCTTATCCCCAAAGCTTATAGGTAATACATGGGTTATACTATACTTTTGACTACCTAGTTTTAGCTAGGTAACTAAAGCAATTTCTCAAAATTACTAGAGGTTAACAGTTTGGATTAGGTGGGTAGCAATTAAAAATGTACAAGCAGTGTCCATACAATATTTTTATTTTTTAAAATGCATTTACAATATTTACACATGATACATACATTCTATTTTTGTAATGCTATTGTTTTATTTCCTAAATTGATTTTGTTTTATGTATTTGCTAGATGCATGTAGAAGAATTTTATATTTGTAACTTAACTATTTAAGCATGGTCAACAGTTGAGTAATGACCATAGGCATAGGCATTTCAATTAAATCAATTACTCTTTTATCATTACCAGGACACAAAGCAATTTTGTTTAGTTTTATAGATGATATGTTATGTTGTTTAAAAGCGATAATGTTCATTGGTATTCTTTTTACCTCGTTTGGAAAATCTTGACCTCTGATTTGTTAGTGAACTGTTTACGCTTGTCTGAATCATGACTAACTGACTACTCACTACTAAGTTTTAGAAATTACATTTACTCAAATCACATTCTAATAAAAATCATGACTATTATAAACTGCACCCACTTTTGTACCCACTTTTTGAGTGAACATAAACTCACTTGTCAAATTGTGAGAAAATTTCATCATCTGACGTAATAAAGATAGGCATGGTTTTTGTCAAGACCGAGATAAGAGCGGGGGAAATGAATTTATAGTGATAGGATCGGAAAACTCATTATCACTTTAGTAGAGACATCGAGCAAAAATTTTTTAAAAAAATATTTTGTTTCTGACAGAGTGTGATAGACACAGTTATAAGAGTTGAGAGTCAATAATTATCCTAAAAGTACTCTGGAATTCACGGAATCTTAGAGTATTGTTGTTGCTTACAGACAGGTATGGTCACGTCAAGTGAGGTTAGCTAGGATTAGATTAGGAAAGGTTCAGTACACAGGTGGTTAGGTTACGTGAGTTGAGACGAGGTTAGGTTGCACCGACTTTTGCTCTCACTTTAACCTAATATTTTCAATATTTGCAATATGTGAAACGTGAATTTTAAATACACAATGTGTGAAATGTCTGACTACATTTTAAAATAAAAACAAATCTTACTCGAGCAATGCTGTTTTTATTTCATAGCAAATAGGACATTACACTAGTTTGCAAATAGTTTTTATTTAATGTTCATGTCCATTCATTATTAATTTTCCTTTCATAGCACCCATCACATTAAGGGCTGACAACCTCTCTCTCACAGAGGCATCACAGAATGTTAAACGTTGTTTAGATTTTTCAAGAATACTTTATCAGCCACACATGTTAATTAGGTTGACTATAGCAATAAGAAATGTCATGGTCTCGGTAAGAATTATCCAAAATATTTAAAGGTACATCATGTTGCAAACATTGTTCCAGCTTTGTACCAAAACCACTGAATTTGTAATCAGTTAAGTGCATTTAAAGGATAGTAACTGAATCACTTTGTCAATGACGCCAGTACCAATGACCAGTACAGGTTTGGCGACTCTGTTTCAGTCAATGGTAAATCGTTTTGATCTTTTCCCTCTGTTGAGAATGTTGTTGTTGCTTTTTTCTCGCCATGACACCCGCGGAATAAAGAAACAAAGTCTTTGTTCAAAGTTTTATGACCGTGGTAGAGTTTCACAAGCTGACAGGTTTGACACTGTTGTACTAATGGTATTTTGCTAATGACCACTTGCTTATAATGCTCGAAGTTATTACAGGGTCGTAATTCACTTAACACAGGTTCTTGAGTCCATAATGTTGGCACATGTTCCCATATTTCCTTAACAGCATTTGCAGCCACATAAAAAATAAATGATTTAGGTAAAGCATGCAATTCCTCTTTTGTGAAACTGCTTAGCTTTTTTTTACACATAAACAATTTCCAATCGCCTGCTCAATAGCATTATTGTCCAATTCCAACATTGACAACACAGACAGTGTTGGACTTAGAGCTAAAATGTATGCTGTAGACATAAATGGTAAATAAATAAAAAGGATTAAAGGTATTAGCAAAGGCTTTGTCAAAAAGTGTATAAGTTTTCAAGATTATAAGGATTGTATTATGAAAAAACGAGGTAAAAAGAATACCAATGAACATTATCGCTTTTAAACAACATAACATATCATCTATAAAACTAAACAAAATTGCTTTGTGTCCTCGAAATGATAAAAGAGTAATTGATTTAAATCAAATAGCTACACATGCCTATGGTCATTACTCAACTGTTGACCATGCTTAAAGAGTTAAGTTACAAATATCAAATTCTTCTACATGCATCTAGCAAATACATAAAACAAAAACAAAATCAATTTAGGAAATAAAACAATAGCATTACAAAAGTAGATTGTATGTATTATGTGTAAATATTGTAAATGTATTTAAAATAATAAAAAATATTGTATGGACACTGCTTGTACATTTTTAATTACTACCCACCTCCCACTCCTAATCCAAACTGTTAACCTCTAGTAATTTTTAGAAATTGCTTTAGTTACCTAGCTATAACTGGGTAGTCAAAATTATAGTATAACCCATGTATTACCTATTAGTCCAGTCAATACACGAATTTCACCTTACATCAGATGCGGAATCGTTTTTTTTTTTTGATGTTGTTCAGGACCCTTATGTAGTTATTAATCCAAGTTTCCATCATCCTCCCCCCCCCCCTTTTTGCTTCATCCGCCATCTTGAAAAACTGTCAGAAATCGGCACTTTTTTCAGTTTTTGGCCTCTAGCTCATTTCCAGTTCATTTGTTTTAAAATATGTTCAAATAAGAAAATGTAGATTACTTAATTTCCAACAACTTTGATTTTGAAGGTTTTTTTTGTAGGACCAAGCGTATTCGAGCTAGGAGTAGGCGAAAAACGGCGAAAATTGGCGATTCGGCAAATTTTTCACTTTCGCTCCACTTTCCATCGCAATAACAGGGAGAAGAATTGATCCCAGCGAAAAGTTTATTGAATGAAAGTTGTAGATAATTTAATTTCCTTTGCAACTCGTGTATCAAAAAATCAATTAGGAGCAATGGGTAGGAGTGGGGGTAAATTTAAGAAACCTAGAAGAAATGTGTTTTTGTGATTCAGCCCTGGAGCGCTGTGTTGGTAAACGTTTTTCGTTTTCATTATATTACAACTATTTTCTGAACACAGCGGTGCATCTAAATAATATTTGAACCATTGTTTTTGTATAAATATGAATAGATGGGAGAGAACAAATTCGTTCCACATTCATTTAAGAAAGTTAGTGTGTATTTACAAAATATAGATTGCAATACAATGCGTTTTGTATATTAATTATTTACATATTAATTATTAGGGAATAATGAACACACTAAGATAAAAACTTTAAAATAGATAGGGGGTGGGGGTTGCTACAGTAACCGGAGACGTTTCGCAAGGGACGGGGGGGGGGGGGGGGGGGTCGGGAGGGTTGACTCTTCGGCAGGGTCTTCGTCGAATGGTATGGACGGGTCGTCGATGTTTTCCTCTTCCTCGTCAGTGACTATCAAAGGACGGTTGTCGCAGGACTTTCCGCCGCAGCAGAATTTGCAGAAAGTGGAGCAATGCATACCGTTTTTTTGCATCCACATGCTGCGGAACAGCCGGTGACACACCTGCATGATACCGTCTTCAGCAGGGTACGAGGAGCAGCATCTCTGGTGGTGTTTGTCTAAATCAAGCCCCTGCTTCCTCTTGTCCAGCCAAAGATGATCGGGTCTTTCTTCCTGCTCATCCAGGACGTCACTTGGTGGTATACCCTCAAGGAGTGGTATCGCGCTGCATCGGAGATTGGGGGCAGCTTTTCCAGGTTCAAGTTTGTCGTGGTGGTAACACATTTTGTGTGTCGGAGGTCAGAAAGTGATTGGTCGTTTTTCCCACCATGGAGGACGACCAATATTTGCTCTCCTACTTTAGAGATGTCCTCTAATGTGGCTTCTGGGTCCATGAAGACAACACTTATCTCCAACAATAATGGATTCCTCCGGAACAGGGAACAAAATTTGTTTTTTCCGAATCCATAAATGTTTGACGTTGTGTCACACCCGCTGATGGCGTGGATGAGCAGCAGGTTCTTGGCGAAGTCGTACATAAATGATGAGGGGGAGTACATGACGTCAGGTGAATTGCCTCTTCCTGTTTTTTTTAAGGTATACGTTGTTCATCGTATTTGCTGTCCCAGTGAGAATGGGCAATAAACCGATGTCTTCCCCCACAATAATTACAGCGTCGTACGAAGAAGCCATCGATGTTGCAGTGGTCACAATGAGCATGTCAGCATCCTCTTCAGCTTGCTTATTCATGACGTTGGACGCTTCAAGTGTTGTTCTGAGGAGGGCAACAGATCGTTTTTATTGCTCTCATTGGACAGAAATTTGTCTTGAGGAGTTTTGTTGACTGTGGCTTCATCAAATATCACATCTGCTGAGGCGTTCAGCTTGCGCCTTCTTGCACTTTCAGCATTCTTGATACTCATCAGAAGATTGTCTGGGTGCCCGTCGAAGATGACCATCACCACTGTCCCATAATGCTGGTGGATGTACTTGATATAATCGGCACAAATTTTTCCAAAAGTCGAATTTCGATTCCACACAACTTTGTGGAGCAGATGCCCACCATCGATGACAGTGAGGTGATTTGAGAGAATCTCGAAATTTATGGGTGTGAACGCTGCATATAAAGCAGACTTTGTGCCATTGCGCACGACATCCTCGTTGAACAACGACATAGGGTACGGTGCAAGCTCATAAGAGAGGTATTCCTCAAGGTCGTCCTGGGTTGTTTTTGCTATGCACATCCTGTGATAGAGAGTGAGTGGGTCCACAGCAATCTTCTTCTCCCCAACTTTCAAGATGTCCCTGTCAGCTGCTAAAGATATCACTTTGTCCTTTTTGATGGACACTTCACCGAAGGTTGTTCCCACTATTCTTGAGAGTCCAGCCATAGCGACTTGCTGAGCCTTGTAGCAGTTCACCTGCTCACTTCCAACTACACCAGAGCTGATGCTCTCCTCCCTTCTTACGGGATCCACACGACCGAGGACGTGCAGCAGCAATGATTGCATGGGAAATGGCAATACTGATCCTCTTCTATTTATCTTAACTTCCTTGTTTGTTGTTAGCACAATTGTTTGGACCATTTTCAATAACGTTGGTGGAATGTCTGACTCGATACTGTTCAAAAATTTATCAGGGGGTGGATAGCATTGTACACACGGGAGCGAATATCCTCTGTAATTATATCTGCAGCTGCTTTCACCACACTCATTCTTTCTTCCTAAGGATTCGATTTTATATTGGCATACCAAGTGTCATTCAATATTTGATAACCAGTATTTTTGAAACAGACCGTCGATTTATTGCCTGTTTCAACGAACATGATGTCATCCTCATACTTTTTCAGCAAACGGGCTTTTACTGTTCTCCGATCAAGTTCACATCCTTCCTTAAGGGCCTCCATCAATTGATCAAATGAGAATTGGCATTCTTCTTTGTTTCTTTCCAGAAAAGCATAAACACATTCCATTGCTTCATCAACTATGGGGTGTGTTCTGTATCCTCTTGCCCCTCCCCCAGCTCTCGGTGGTCGGTACAGCTTTTTCATACAAGCATCGTGGTACTGACCGTCAGCAGCAATAAGATCTAAGTCTGAGGGAACACGATTAATTATTTGTTGATCCCCCTCATATCCGCGTGCACGAGCTGCTAGCAACAAGTTGTCCCTTACCTCCATCTTCTCCACCAAGCGAACTGGAATTCGAGAAATCCAGGGGAGCTTTTTCTGTTTTTTCATATAATCCTCTTCATTTTTTTCCGCACATAGAAAGCAATGTCCCTTGAAAATAAACGCCTCACTTACTGACCTTAGCTTTGAAGATGGTCCAGGTGTAGGGGATTCTGAGAGTAGAGCTACGTCTATCCGTCTTGGATCGGTGTAATTCTTTGAGCAGGCATTGTGAACTTTAATTTCATCTCTTTTCTTCAAAATCTGGCAGTGGTCGTTTCGCCGCCTTCGAACACTTGCGCTTAATAGAGTCTGAACTCCTTTCTTATTCACAGTAATAACAACTCCTTCGTCCAAACTCTTCCCGCATATGAAGCACTCACTGTCCGGTGTTTGGGATGAAGAAGCCATCCTTCACTACTACAACTCACTCCACAGGAAAACTCATTCCAAGGACGTTGACTAAACCCGACGTGAACACTGGAGGTACGAACATCAACTGAATAAAACAAAAACATTATGCGTGTCTGTGAGAGTGTGAGTGTATGTGCGGTTACATTTATACAAAAATGGTTCAAACAAATAATATTAAGATGCACTGCTGTGTTCAAAAAATGGTTGTAATATAATGAAAACGAAAAACATTCACCAACACGGCGCTCCAGGGCTGAATCACAAAAAGAAAAACGTATTTCCTATAGTTTTCTTAAATTCACCCCCAATCCTACCCATTGCTCGTAATTGTTTTTTGATACAGGAGTTTAAAAGGAAATGAAATTCTCTACAACTTTCATGCAATAAACTTTTTGCTGAAATAAAGTTTTCCCCTGTTTTTGCGATGGAAAGTGGAGCGAAAGTGAAAAATATGCCGAATTGCCAATTTTCGCCCTTTTTCGCCTTCTCGTAGCTCGAATACGCTTGGTCCTACAAAAAAAACTTCCACATCAACGTTGTTGCAAATCGAGCAATCTACATTTTCTTATTTAGACATATGTTCAAACAAATGAACTGGGAATGAGCTAGAGGCCAAAAACTGAAAAAAGTGCCGATTTCTGACAGTTTTTTCAAGATGGTGGACGAAGCAAGGGGGGGGGGGGAGGATGACGGACACTTGGATTAATAACTACCTAATGGTCCTAAACAACATCAAAAAATATAAAACGATCCCGCATCTGATGTAAGGTGAAGCCCCTTTTTGAGCTTCTATTGACTGGACTATATATGCTTTGGGGATAAGATATACAGCCTTGTTATATGTAATGAAAAATCGTGTTTGGCAAAATATGAACTTTGTACATGGACTAAATAAAAAAACACGTAAACAACAAAATTGGAAAATCCATGTTTCCATATTGACAACATTCAAAGAAATTTTAAACTCACAATTTTAAAAACTGGTAAATTGACAAATGTGTAAACAGCAAAAATGGAAAATTCATGTTTCCATATCATGAAATTCGAAAACTTAAAACTAACATTTAAAAAACTGGAAATGGGAAATTAACAAATGTGTAAACAACAAAATAAAAAAAACTAAGCCGATTGGGGTAGTGAACATGTTGTACAGTAGCCTATGAGACTAGCATAAGGATAATTGCATGTGCCCTTATGTACTTTGTGTATGTGCATTTGCCTTTGGATTAGCTTAAGTTAGGCTTGTTAAAGTTAGGTTAGGTTAAGTGAGGTTAGGTGAGGTTTGGTATGTGACCTTGTAGTTCACTCTTTTCGAAAAATCTAAAATGTAAAATCAAAAAATCTAAATTCTAAAATCATAACAAAATCTAAAATGCAAAATCTTAAAATGTAAAATCTTAAAATAAAAAATCTAAAATGTAAAAATAGAAAATCTCACATGCATTCATTAACTGTGAATCAAACCTAGTCTGCCTTTGTATTTATAATCCAAGTAATAATTTGAAAAAGCTTTTTGTATGTTAATGACATGTGTATTAACCAAAAATTGGATCCCGGTCTACCTTAGTGAAAAGGCTAACAGCTTAACCACTGCACTACCACACTCTTTATTGTTGTGTTGCTTTTATGTTGTAGTTTACAGTATTATTATTACTCTCATATACTTAGGTTGACTTAGGTTTGACTAAATAACATGTGTCATTGTAATAGTTATAAGAGTGTGTATGTACTTGTAATTAAAATAAGGATTGGAAAAAAAGTGGCTGTGGCCGTAAGTTAAGAACCATGACAAAATTTTCCTAGAGTAAAAGTGGAAAACCATAAAAGAAAACACTTTCACAATGGCTGAGATAGGAATGAAACCCACTTTTTCTTACTTTTGCCTCACGAGGCTGAGTGCACTCCGTTCCAGCCCTCATACCAGAATTGAATTTCTTGACTGAGCAGTGAATGAAATCCAAGCCTAAGCAGTAACAACTAAAAATGCTAGCCAGCTGTTTCATGTATATGAGTTGTTGTTGAGTGTGTGTTGTCTGATAACCTGTGTCATTGTAATGGCTGTATTAGTGTGTGTATTTGTAATTTGGATAAGAATTAAAAAAGAGCCGGCCAAGGACAACAGTTATCCCAGCATTTGCTTAGAGTAAAATTGGGGAACCACAAAAACTACTTTCACAATGGCTGAGGTAGGAATCAAACCCACGTTTTTCACTTTCTCTATAGGTTTGGTTTGTGTTAGCTTAGGTTAGGTTGTGTAAGTTAGGTTAGGTAAAGTTAGGCTAGCATGCCATATGTGTAACTGATTGTGTGCAGTGTCCTTGTTACGCATTAGCCCTGTGCTAAAATAATAAATTAAATATTTAAAAGTTAAAAAGAACAAAATTTAAAAATAAAATATTAGGTCTGTGACCTTGTAGTTTTTTCTTTTTCGCAAAATATAAAACGTAAAACCAAACATGTAAAATCTAAAATGTAATATCTAAAAATGTAAAATAAAAAATGTAAAATTTAAAATCTAAAATTTAAAAATAAAAAATCCTACATGTATTAATTTAAATGTTAAAATGAGGTTTCTGTGGGATAGGGAATTGTTAGGTTAATGACCTTTCAGTTTAGTGCTTTGACACAATATAAATAATAAATTAAATATTAAAATAAAAATGATTAAAAATTATATACATAATACATTACATAACATTAATAAATAATACATAAAAATAAATAATTAATAAATAATTTATAGTTAATGACAAATAAATAATGATTTGAATAGCCCGCTATTCAAGAGTGCTGTTACGCGTGGCGGTCATCTTGCGCCTTAGCCCCTGCGCCAGAACCGCTATTTATATCTTACTGATGCAGGCCGTGCAGACCCCTCTAGCATCTACACCACGCTAGAGGGACTGCACAAATTGGCAAGGAGCAGCCACTGACATTGGAGTTCGCTATGACTATCGTGGTCAGACACGTCCACTCGTCTGGGAGGAAAATTCGATGGCCGAAACCGGAAGCCATCACGAGGATGATCCTGGTCAGCAATGGAGTTAGAGCTGAACCAGACAAGCTGCAGACGATAGTCGAGGCGGCTTTCAAGAGAAGAAGACTGCATCTGGACAGGGACCAGGTGGCTGCTGACTTTGGATGTGCCCACGGGAAAGTGGCATTCAACTCAACTGTCAACTTCCCGGACTGCTACCAGATCACCTACCTGTGAGGAGACCCACGCCGTCAGAGATACAACATCCAGAGGACCAACGAAGATAGAAGAAGACGAACCCGCCGGAGGTGACATCAAGATCTGGTGACAGTGTGGGGAGTTGACTGTTGGGGGGAAAATAAATGAAAATCAAATTATTGAAGCACAAAACAATGAACTCTATACGAAGCTCTATGAGCTGATTCTGCTAAACCATACCATAAAGCACCACATATGTATGTATTGTGCCCGAGAGCAACTTATGACCAGGATATATTTTTAACACGCGTATTTTGTAGCAAGAGTATTATAAAAAGTATTCCGAGGTCACTGAGAAAATCTGAGATTAACAAGTGGATTCCAGCTGAATGAGAGGAATTATATGATTTTTGAGTACAGCAAACTATAACAGTTTTTTTTTTCGTGTAGCCTCCTGAGAGGCCGAGTGCAGGTCATTCTAGTCGACGCCCGTGGGCGACCTGCGCGTCCGGATGAGAGAGGGAATGGACGAAGATGAATGAAACTGGGCAAGGATGTGGAAGGAAGCGGCCGTGGCCTGTCAGAAGGTACTGTCCCAGCATTTTCCTGGTGTTGAAAATGGGAAACCACGGAAAACCATTTCAAGGACAGCCGACGGTGGGGCTCGAACCCACGCGTCTACCGAGTCAGCAGAGAGCTTGGCCCCTTGACCTAACGCAGCGCTTTAGCCCGCGTAGCCACTACTGATGGAGAACACCTATTGAGTGTGTGTGTTTGAGTCTTCAGTCTTTTGACTGGTTTGATGCAGCAATCCATGCCTCCCTGCCCTGTGCTAATCGTTTCATCTCTACATAGTTACCACACCCTACATCCGAGGCAATCTGTTTAACATATTCTAACCTTGGTCTACCCCTACAGTTCTTGTCCTCAACCCTTCCTTCCATAACTAAGCTTGCTATTCCTGGGTGTCTTAGTATGTGTCCTACTAGCCTATCCCTTCTCTTCATTAGCAGTCGCCAGAAACATCTCTCCTCTCCCACTCTCCTTAATACCTCTTCGTTTGTAATCCTATCTACCCATCTGATCTTCATCATTCTCCTGTAACACCACATTTCAAATGCTTCAATTCTCCCCTTTTCTGCTGCATCATTAGTCCAAGTTTCACTTCCATAGAGCGCCACGCTCCAGACAAAGTCTTTCAAAAACGACTTCCTGATTCCCAAATCTATATTCGATGTCAACAGATTCCTTTTTTGTAGAAATGCTTTCTTTGCCTGAGCCAACCTACTTTTTATATCCTCTTTGCTTTGTCCATCGCTGGTTATTTTGCTTCCTAAGTAACAGAAGTCTCCTACTTCCTTCAGCTTTTCACCTGCCAATTTGATGTCCATAGAGGTTTCTGATTTCTTTCGGCTGCATTCCAGTATTTTTGTTTCACATTTATTAATTTTCATCATGTATTCTTTCCGTAAGACGGAGTCCATACCATTCAAAAACTCATTCAAATCCTCAAGCGTGTCGGCCAAGATGACGATGTCATCAGCAAATCTCAGAGTTGAAATTATTTCTCCTTGAATCTTCACTCCCACTTTAAATTTTTCTCCAATTTCCTTCATTGCTTGTTCAATGTAAAGATTGAAAAGTATGGGTGATAAGTTGCAGCCTTGCCTTACACCTTTCTGAATACCGGCTTCTCTCTCATGTCCTTCAGCTCGAATGACTGCTGTCTGGTTTCTGTATATATTGTATATCACCCTCCTATCCCTGTACTTTATTCCAATAGATTTCAAAATGTCAAAGAATTTAGTCCAATCAACGTTATCAAAAGCCTACAAATGCCATGAACGTTCTCTTATCTTTCCTTATTCTACCTTCCAAAATCAGCCTAAGACTTAGTATAGCTTCCCTTGTTCCTACATTTCTCCTGAAACCAAACTGGTCTTCACCTAACTCCGTTTCTATCTGGCTTTCCATCCTCTTGTAAATTATTCTAGACCGGATCTTTGAAGCATGAGTAATCAAGCTGATTGTACGGTAATCTTCACATCTGTCAGCTCCCACTTTTTTTTTGGTATAGGGATAATAACATTCTTCTTGAAATCACGGGGTACCTCACCTGTCTCATAAATCCTACACACCAAGTGAAATAACCTCATCAGACCTTCATCTCCTTGCAGCGTAGCAACTCAATCGGTATATCATCTATGCCTGGTGCTTTGTTCCTGCTTAAGTCCTCCAATGCTCTGTCAAATTCTGATCTCAATATTAAATCTCCTTTTGCACCTATTATAAATTTCAATTTAATAGAGTGAGACGTTTAATGAGGATTCCATGTGGCCACTAGTGTAGACCCCATGACGTCAGCACCCGACCAGGATATATAACTGCTGGCAGAAACAACAGATATTTACTCATAGAGTTGCCTTCTTGATGACAAGTCGACTCACATACCAGTCTTCATAGTGACATGGTCACTCACACGCCAGCAGTGATGAGCATAATTCTCGTTCGAGATATTCGAGACTGACGTCAGTACTCTCGGTGCATCTCGAGGCGTACCCATTGAGGAGCATAATTCTCGTCCGAGATACACGAGACTGTCGTCAGTCCTCTCGATGCATCTCGAGATATGCTCCAATCGGACCACAGCGGTGGAACTATGTGTGTACGACGTTTCAAACTACATAAATAGCGAAATTGGACTTTCGCGAGCATTAGTCATGCAGGGTAACTCTCTCTTAATGCCATAGTACCGGCGGAATAAACTAGGGTCTAGGCGAAATTAAAAATTCTTCCACGATACTGCGGTACCCCGAAGAATGTTTGTGCGGCGTGTGGAATCCTGGGGGAGAGCCGCTGGCTAACGGGACATTGTCCCGTGGAGTTACGGATATTTCAAGGAATAGTACTATGATTTACTGACACATGTGGATTCAAATAGGAAGCATACAATAGTAGTGTACGGTTTTACAAGAACACGTTGGAATATTTAATAACGGAAACAAACGAGAATGCACACGAACATGGTGTTACGTGCGTTTACCATACGTGGGAACTGTTAACTTGAAATAAGAATTGCTATTGTTATTCGTGATATCAAGAAAGAATAATATGTCCATTCGCAATCACCGATTTGATTAATCACTGTTCCACCTAATACCCAAAATAAATTTGATTGATTGCCTACAAATAGTATTTAACTGTAGAAGTATTGTAAAGAAACGGATAGAATTACATAATTAATAAAACAGTTATAAAACATGTCGATCTTTTGGTAATGCAATTTAAGTGACAATTCGGTCAATAAGATAATGCCCACGATTTGTATAATGTGTGGATCAGTAACGATATGAACGTTTTTCGCCCCATCCTTAGGGTATACTCTAAGTCATTCATGAAGTTATGTGTCGGATGTGATAATACTGCATTTAAAGGTTTAAAATCTCCCAGCACCTTCTGGTTAGGTTGGTCACATTCAGAAGCATATTGCATTATCGCAGTGCATCAAGGAAATTACACTAATGACCTCTCCTTGAAACGAGGTATGTCTGGTTTACATGCAATATCTACAAGGGTAAAACAAATTTCCTCCTTTATAAAGTACAAAATAGAATTTACAACATGGTCCTTGTAAACATCTAAGCCTGTTCGTGACTTGTTCGCATGGAAATCATGAAGTCAATGACACAGATGCACGGACTGCATCGGTTGCTCAGCATGCTTCGAGAGCTCTAAATCACCATTGTCAGCAATAGCTCGAGAGAGAAACCACATTCGCCTAACGTCACGATAAAACATCGAGATAGCTTCACAAGGCATGGACTGCATCGGTTGCTCAGACTGGATCGAGAGCTCTGAATCACGATTCCCATCACTACACGCCAGTCTTCGAAGCGATAACCAGTTCGCTAGCGCTGTACTTGTCAATACATCATTTACCGAGTACAAACTACACGAGGCATCAACTTCGCACGCTATTATAATCGTCAAATATTCATCAAAGTGAAAATTATCGAGACAAACATTTATCTGTACGTCTGAACGTATAAAACTTCGAGTTTTACATGTCTTCAAATTTAAAGTGCACAACAGCGCAAAATCAACGTAATTAGAACTGCACGTTCCTTAACACTTGATTCGTCAAAGCAATCAGTAGTAACCACCGAGATATGCTTACAAACTACAGTAATATGATTGCAAGCTACAGAACAACGATATCTACTATTCTACAGCACGCTATACTTTACACATCCAGTAACATGTGCTATACTATGGAGGAATAAACGAAAGTAGATAGGTGAACGAGAGAATGGACGGAGCAGATGAAGAGACCTCAAGCCTACCCTGGCAACCGCCCGAGGGGATAATTTTGCCCAGCTGTTTGATAGAAGACCATGGGCAACGTTAACCAGGAATCATCCAGGAGGATGGGACCTGAGGCGGATGCCATGTCGATCCTGCCAGCCGGAGTACCATGGGGAAAGCAACGTGGGAGCGTGGTACTAAAGCCCGACCCAGGAATGTCTGCCGTGACGCAGTTACGCACTTCAATTCGTTCACACCTCCTCTGGCACACGTGACACGTCCTGACTCCCCGAGTCCCGATGTAGCAACATCATTCATTCTCTGCTTCGACTTGGCCGTGATAACATAATGCTACGCAATGTAGACGAGAGCTTCGCTCACCCGCTCGTCATTGTGCAACGACTTGGCAACATTACAGTGGTTCCCCAAATCAGCAGCGGCTAGTATCGAAGCAGTTTGCTCTTTATTTTTAACATAACATAAAAAGTAAACTACTGGGCGTAGAATTGTGATTCAAGTTTCTATATACTCAGTAAAATGCTGCCTTTCATCCTACTTTTATGTAGAAACCGTATCCGGTCAAACTTGACCCCTCGGTGCGCGTGATATTTCGTTTCGGTGACGCGTGATGCGAGCCGTCAGCCTCCCACTGTTCTGAAGCCACGTCTGTCCGGTCATGTCGCGGCAGAAACCGCTGGTTCGGGCTATACTTCACGGTGTACCAAGGAACCATGAGCCACAGACGTCTCCTGCCGAAGCTGATGTAATGAAGGTCTGACAAAACATGCATTAAGTAGTTTTTGTAATTATTGGGAACAGTTCATGTAGAAATCAGCGTAGATATGACATGTAACATTATTTTCTGCGTGTTAACACCTAATAATACGACACGTCATATAGGCTTTTTTTTTTGCTATTTGAGATAAATTCTCAATGACAGATTGTCGTCATTCAAGATCTGTCGAAACAAACAGCGTATTTTATATAAGGTGCGTTCAAAAAGTTACGACCCGGAGGCTGTAATGCGCAAACCGGTGACGGCATCGGCTAATCGTGGCGTGTGTAACGATGTGTGGTTCCGACCAGAGCGTGGAAGGTCACAGCCCGTCGCTAGAGGGCACGCGTGCACGTCACGTGATGATACAAAGCGAGCAGCAGCATGCATCAATCGTCAAACCAAGACTCAAGACAGTAGGCCATTCGACATGCTTCCTGGTGTGGTTGAAGACTGTGGGGCACCCATTTGGCACACACTTTCCGCAAGTGCAGTCGTTCCTTCATGATGGTGTGCACACTTCCGACTCTAAATCCGACCACGGCGGCTATGGCGTTCACTGTCACTCGGCGGTCCTGGGTAATAAGTGCATCAACCAGCTGGACGTTGTCATCGGTAATGCAGGGGGATGCCCCAGACCAGGCATCATCGCCTAACGACACCCGTCCTTCCCTGAATCGCTTGTGCCACGCCTTGACCCTTGCAAGGGACATGCAGTGTTCACTTGTGACATTCGGCGATGAAAGTCCGTTTCCCCTACTCCTTTCGCTGTCAGAAACCGAACAACACCTCTTTGCTCTTCCTTTGACGCGTCCATGTCACTGTTTGCAATGCGACTGGCAGCGTTGGACGATTGATGCATCCTGCTGCTCGCTTCGTATCGTCACGTGACGTGCACGCGTGCCCTCTAGCGACGGGCTGTGACCTTCCACGCTCTGGTCGGAACCATACCTCGTTACACACGCCACGATTAGCCGATGTCGTCACCGGTTTGCGCATTACAGCCTCCGGCTCGTTACTTTTTGAACGCACCTTATATTTTTCGACATGAGAATTGACACTGTGAATAATAATAATAATAATAATTAATTGAAGATTAAATTAGGAATTATTGGAGCTCATAATGGTAGTAGTATTCTTGAGGATTATTTGTAAAAGACGTCAAGAGTTATTGTTTTGTCTTGAGTCTTATGAGAAGATTGGAATATTCTCTGATCCCTGAATTGAGTGGATTTGTGTAGTTGAGATTGCTTATTTTTCCAAGAATTTTTACCCCGCAATATGTGCGATGATTGACCATTGAGCCTGAATAATGAAAATTATTTTAATAATCTTCTTCTTCTTCTTCCTAGCGTTGTCACGCTGGTGCAGGGTCCGCTTTTTTTTTGGTCATTGACCTCCATTTTGTCCGGTTTCGTGCGTCAGCTGGATTTAGGCCGGTAATTTTTAAGTCACCATTTATTGTGTCTTGCCAACGCTGCTTCGGTCGTCCTCTGGAACGTAGGCCTTCAACCTCAAAATGAAGGACAGAGTTAGTAACAGTGTCAGGCGCTGCATGCAGGGCATGGCCATACCATCGGAGTCGTTTCTCTCTAATTTGGTCCAAAATTGGGGCGACACCCATTTGCTCCCGAATTGTGTCGTTTCAGACATGGTCAATAAGGGAGATGCTCATTGTCCAACGGAGCATTCTCATTTCCATGGCGTGTAGGTGACGTTCTGAAATTTTGTCGGATGGTCGACATTCAACTCCATACAGCACAACTGGCCGTAACACTGTCCGATACATCTTGGATTTGAGACGAAGTGGCATTTTCTTGTCGCAAAGCACACCCGTGACCTCCTTCAACCGCAACTAGGTTGCGTTTACCGTGGCTCTTACTTCATCATTGAAGTTGCCATCACTCTGCAGACGAGATCCAAGGTACCTGAAGCATTCTGTCTTGACTACATTTTGTCCAGCGACTTGAATGGTACCGTCACTTGGGTTTAACTCCAGATACTCCGCCTTTTTCACATTCAGACATAGGCCATACTGGGAGAGGCGGTTATTCCAGTCTTCAACTTGACATTGGAGTTTTTCTCGAGTGACATCTGCAACCATTATATCATCTGCATACAGAAGGGTCCAAGGAACATTACGTTGCAGGTCACGAGTGATGGTGTCCATGACAAGAACAATAAAAAGGGACGGTGATAGTGCTGAGCCTTGGTGGACGCCGACATTTACAGAAAAGTTTTCCGAGGTGCCAACAGCACAACGCACTCTACTGCTGGTGTTCGTGTATAACATCTTGACCACATTTTCAAATGACTCTGGCACACCATGGTTGCAGAGCGCATACCAAATCAATTCATGAGGAACACGATCGAAGGCCTTTTCAATGTCAAGAAAGGCAATATGCAGAGGCTTTCTTTTCTTACGGTGCTTCTCCACGAGTAATCGTGCTGCGAAGATGGCGTTAGCGGTTCCAGCCCCCTTGACAAACCAAAATTATTTGATAATGATAATAATAATATGTTGCAGTGATCCGTAAGCACAATACCGTCCTATAAGGCATCCAACGTTTAGAATGAAGCATTGGTCCTATGGCGCGTTACGACAGGGTTGCCACTCCATGAGAGGAGGCAGTACAGAGCGCTTCGCGTACACTTTCCGCACATTCAGCGAATGTGCAGTGACGAAGACTTGAATTAAGTACTGTATACTAATACTAATAGTAACATAATAACACATACACCGAAATTAAATTAAATGAACTATAACGTATGCTGAATGTAACATAAAGAAAACAATCAAAATAAAATGAAGTAGGCTACAAGCACAAGGAGAAATGTGTGAAGTTTCGACTGCAGTTAAAGTTGAAGCATGACGAATAGAAGGACCTAGTGTGAGGACTCCGCCATTTTAGCACTGTAGTTTCTGGTCCCGCCGCTACAAGCACTGCAAGCGATTATGTCCAACACGTGCTGTGTTTCCGTCGAGCCGGGCCATAGAAAGTGCGCGAGAAGTTACTGTGTGAGATATTTGTGTGAATTAAATTGAATTTTCTTTGCTTTCAGTTCTTAAAGTCTTGTGTACATCAGCGTTTTGTGTTTTGTGTACTTCAAACATATTTCTTATGTGGCTTTGTTCATTTAATAGTTCAACATGCCTTATTGTTTTGTACCTGGCTGTAAGTCAGGGTATGGTCGAGTAGTTGACGATATACGATTTTTTTCACCACCGAAAGATACAAATCAATTTGAAAAATGGGCCAGAGCTAGTAGTAGAATTTGTCAAATTCATTTCTCTGATGATTTGATAGTAAAATCAGATAATTTTATAGTGAATGGCGAAGAAGTGAAAATCTCTCGAGTGAGGTGGAAGTTACGTCCTGGAGCAGTGCCTCATATTTTCCCTAATTTACCGAAGTACCTGTCAAGTGAGAATAAGTCCCGTAAAGCTCCTAACAGGAAAAAGAATCTCGATACCACCAGGAAGAGAAGAAAGAAGATTGAAGATGGGAGTGAAGCAACGAATGAGGCATTAAAAGGTCAGTCTAATGTTGATAAGAATTTGGGTCATTCTAGTGTACTTACCGATGCTGAAAAGACTAGAATATTGCTCAAAAGGCGCCTAAAGAATGCTAACCGTAATTTAATTCGCGTTAGATCCTGCCTCAACTCAGCAAAATCGAGAATTAATTTGCTGGAGAAGCAGGTTCGACATTCACAGGCATTTACTTACAAATATAACAAACACCTTAGCAAGAAGGAAAAGATGATAATAGACACTATGCTCAAGAAATGCCAGGTAAAATCTCCCAATGGTATGAGGTACAGCAATGAATTCATTTTAGAGAGTTTACTGTTGAGAATAAAATCACCGAAAGGATTTCGTCATTGTCGGCGACATAATCTCTTGCCTCTGCCCTCTGAAAGTCACTTGAGAAAACTTGGTAAAGGACTTAAGTGCCCTTATGGAGTTAATACGCATAGTATAAATGCCATTTCAGACTATTTTAAGGAAGAAAAGAATGATAATTCACGTTACGGTGTTGTAATTTTCGATGAAGTGAAGCTAAGAGAAGAAATCCAGTTTAATAGTTTTTCTCATAAAGTAGATGGATTAGTTGATTTAGGTGAACACACACCTGACCTCTAGAAGAACGTACTTGCAAATCACGCTCTAGTGTTTATGTTCGTGCCATTCATGCATAATTGGGTGCAGCCAGTTGCTGCTTATGCAAGCAGAAATGCTACTCCAGGGGACATTCTCGCAAACATTTTAATACAGGTGATTTTGCAGTTAGAAGAGGCTGGGGCGAGGATGGTTGGCTTTACTTGTGATGGTAGTCAGACAAATAAAAAGGCCTGGAGATCGTTAGGAGTTAGTGGCAAGACAAGCTCTCTACAACCTCACATCCTTAATCCTGCAGATGTTACGATAAAGATCTGGGCTTTCTCCGACTTCGTTCATGTATTGAAATGCATAAGAAACCACTTTCATGATAAAGTAGAACTTCTCTATAATGACAAAATTATTAATTTCAATTTTTATAGGGAACTGTTCAAAGAAGATCTCTCAGGGTATGCTGGGCTTAGAGCATGCCCCAAGCTGACAGTTGCTCATTTAGACCCATCATCTTTCCAGAGAATGAACGCTAGGCTTGCATTCCAACTTTTCAGTGACAGTGTTGCCAAAGGTATTAAATTTTATCGAGAAATGGGACTGGCAGGATTACAAGTTAGTGAGGACACTGAGACATTTACCAGTGATATAAATGTTGTTGCTGATGCACTAAATGCATTCATTCCGTCTCAGGCTCTTCGTAAAGGTTCACCTTCTCATACAGCTATTGTTAATTTTCTTCACACTGTGAGATCAACCAATAACACCTTTGCCTACAATAGAACCTTGGAATCACTAGTAGTAACCCTACAGAGTACTTTGGAGATGTGTGAATGGCTTTGGGAGAAAGGTTATAAGTATGTGTTGACAGGAAAGCTCACCCAAGATCCCTTGGAACGGCACTTCGGAATTATGTGCGGTCTTTCAGTTCAGATGATCATCCATCGACAATAGATTTCCTTCATTTGCATCTACTTCAATGTATATACGTCCCTATAAAACAGGCTTTAAATGTTGGTGGAAATTGTGAACCTAAACGGGAGCAGATCTTGACCTCGTATGTTAATCAGATGCGTATATTAGCCCGGAATGTGGAAGTGCATAACAAGACAGTGAAGGAATCAGTGGAAACTTCCATTAAGAAAAAAATTGTGGTTCGAGATGCAGTAAATATCGAAGACTGGGAAAGCTCTGTACCTGAATTTGACAGCGCAGTTCGAAACTCTTCGATTGATAAGTGTTTAGTGTACCATTTGGCTGGCTATGTTGTTAAGCACTCTTCTAAACTTATTAAGTGTTCGCCTTGTGCTCATTCTCTACGTGACAATAATCTAAATAAATGTTCAGTTCTTACTGAAATAAAGGACTACGGCTCAATGAACAAAGAAGTGTTTCTAACACGTCCTTCGAGAAGTGTATGTGACATTCTTTTCCAGGCCGAGAAAGTAATTACCGGAAAATTAAACTCAAAATCGATGCGGAGCGAAATATTTTTTGATTGCATCGATTCCATAGAAACAATTTCAGTTGATCCTTCAGGAGCGGGCTGTTGTCTTCAGCATGTCATGGATGTTATCCCCAGACTTGTTTATCATTACATAAAGTGCCGATTTTTCTTCAGAACGAAGGAAATCCGCCGAGATTTGCAATCTCGAACATCCGCCAAGTCTTCACGCAAGCTTTCGAAAGTCCAGTAGCCGACAAAATGAATTGGTAAGTAGAGTGTTACTTTAAATAGTTTATGAGTGCTTGTTTTAATATGCTGGGGATTATGTTTTTTTTATCTGTGTCCGTATACTCCAGGAATCTGTGCTTTTCGTAACATGTAATGAAGACCGTAGTTCTTATTTCCGTGAATTATATTTTCCATTGTGCCTTGCCGTGCTATTTTAATTGTAATCGCTAATTACTTTTTAAAAGAGTATTAGTTACAAAGTAATTCGTTTCCCTTAGCAGCATCCCTAAGACCAGCTGACGCCGGCAGCGTGGAACTTGCCCCCTCCAACGCTGCCTGGCGGGGCGCGCTTGAACTTGAGGAGTCTTCTCACTTTCTCTTTCATTCGTCATGGTTGAAGTACCGGTACGTTATTAAAAAAATACTCCTCATTGGCTTACCTTTCATGATGACAGCAGACAGGCATCCCGTTCGTCATTACAGTCAGTTGATTCAGTATCTGATGAAGAGCTGTCACCCAGATTTATGAGTAGACGTTCAATGTCATCCTGAATTTCATCGGCTTTCCACATTTCAGACTCAATTTTTTTACATGCTCAACACAGTCTTTCCATTTTTCGGTTGTCACATTATTAAATCCTTCCTGTATCAACTGCTCCATATTTTTTACTTCGGAGTTCAAATTGTTCATTTTAACATGATGTTTGACCTGACTCCACACTAATTCAATTGGAATAAGTTCGCAATGATAAGGTGGAAAGCGTGGGACTAAATGACCCATTTCCTTAATTTTGTATTTATCGTATTTATATTTCACACGTTTAATAATTTCCGTTAAATGTTTCTTCAACATATACTCTTCATACGGCTCCCAATGCGACGAAAGCAATTCCAGCATTTTTCCTTTTTTCCATGCCGAAGTCGGAACAGCCTCAACTTTACCACTGTGATATGACGCACTGTTAATAACAATCACAGATTTGGCCGGCAGGTTAGGTAGCACTTGGTGTTTGAAATAATGTTCGTACGTTTCACCATCCATTTCATTATGCGCGTCTGCGGTGTTCTTTTTGCACAGAAATACTAACTGCGCGTTGGGTACAAATCCATTTTCATTTCCTGTGTGGACTATTGCAAACCGCGGACCTCGTGCAGTAGGGAGCCTTTAGGCCTGTCGAAAGTCCCGCCAGAAACGCTTGCTATGGTGTTGTTATTGTCTTGTCTTGCCATATCTTCTCAATTGTAGTCCCAGTACTTACCCATGCATGATTCATCGCTATACACAATATTCCGCCCTTCATCTCTGTACTTTTTTATTGCTACAAGTTAATCATGACGCCATATCACTAAATCACTCCTCTCCACCATTATGGTTTATTTCCTCTTCTTGCGTACTCAAATCCCATGTCCTTAAGCAGCGAATGGAAAGTAATTTTTTTTTAAATCTGGACGGTCGGAATCGGAGTTTACTGCAGCCAGGATTGAATGTAAAGTTGATGGTTTCGAAAGTAAAATTCGTGGATTTTGCGACGGATGCTGCTCCTCACAAAGTCATTGTATTCAACATTCCTGCTATTCATGCGAAGTGTATTACTTAGCCTCTTTTTGCGTGGCGACAGTACTGGACCCTGTCCACTCTCACTACGTGTTTTAAAAACGGTAGTCTTTGATATTCCTGTGGCCAGAGCAGTTTCATTGACTAAATTATTTATACTTTCGTCAGGTTTAACATTCTTAAAATTACTGAACACATTAATTACGACCTGTTCTTCCCTCCTTCTGAGCACTTGGTCACGCTTTCTTTTCACAAAACTATCCATTGTTGTACGTGAAATACGTAAAATACAACGCGTTAAATCTAACAGAACTGCTGCATACACACTCAAGATAGACACAGCTGAACTACTGAAATAGAAGCTCGGAGGGCACAGTAATAACGCTGGAGTAGCAAACTGCACCCCACGGTGTCCTTCGAAACTTCATTCATATAATCCGCGGTCAATGAACAGCCCGGCCTGTGTTAACATTTAAACCTACTCTGGGTATGCAGGTAGAAAACTTCTTCCAACATTCCTCTACAACTCTCCAAGTGACATGACATGGTTATCTTAAAAAATAGAAAAGTTGCCAGCATACGAACTTTTACAATGCTGCTATGCGGTTATGAGAGAATATTCAGAAGTTTTACCTACATGAACATTTTATATTGCCAGTATAAATTATTTCAATAATTCATCATCAAGAAGGCACATTTAGCTATACGTGTGTGGAAAATAGGCATCACAAAGTCAATGCAACATGATATAAGATCGATTTTACTAAAAAGGGGACACAGTTTAATGTAAAAAAAATAGACTATCTAATTTTTCTAGCATTTCTATCAAGTTTAGGTAATTCTAACATAGGACAAAAAAAGATCGGCAAAACATATTTCTACCCGAATATGCTGTTTCTTGGACAAAGAAAAATTTTCGACTGATATGCCAACAGTGAATTGCTAGAAAATGACAGCACCATGCATGTTTCACGTGCAACAGAAAGAGAGAAGAATATCCCTATCTAACCAGTGCTTCATTCTAAACGTTGGATGCCTTATACGTATGTTAGTTAAATATTTTCAAACTATGAACTTTATCTGTGCAAGAGAAGAAAATAGCAATTTAAGCTGAATTTATGGATTTCATAATTTATTTATGAACTTATGTAATAGCATTCTTGTTCATGTGTGAAACAAATAATATGTTTAAAGACAGACAGGATCATGCCTGACAGTGATAGCCATCAAACTAGCGCAGGCAACAGCTATGCAACCTGTTGTATTTTACTACGCCCTATTTTACTTGGCGATTAGAAGGAAAATGTTTCGTCATTCTTGATAATGACAGTTGATAATTAAACATGTCTAGTTAAGACATAATTCTTGCCAAAACTAATCACAGTTTATGAAATCTAATATAAATAAAAATGTTATAAATCTTAATGATAATAATAATAATAATCATAAAGGAGAAAATTATATTATATTTTTCCAACATTGTAGCTAGGCAAGTAGACTCATTTAAGCGCATTTCATTTTATTTTGACGCAAGTTTTTATTTTTCTAGGGGCACTTCGAATTTTCGAAGCGCACATCTTAATTTCATTGAAGTACACGTCATCTTCGTGACGTTGAAGTGAGGAGATCTCGCAGGTTTTAGCGGATCATGCTAAAGACACTGGTCTGAGATAACAAGTTAATTTGAACAGTGAGTTGTCCACGTCCAACGTGACTTGTGTCAAAGTTTCAATATTTTTGCTTGATAACTCAAGATCGTCCAGAATAGGCCGACTGTAGGTGTTAGAATATAGGATGTTTTTCTCCACAGGAGTGGGTTTTGGTTAGATTTCTTTTACCCTACAAGTCGTAGGAGGGTTAGCCTATTTTTACATGCTGTAATTCTGAGAAAATAAATTGCAGCTACATTTTATTTTAACAAAACTTCCGGCTCTGGTGTGTTTATTATTTTCCTTCTTCCCTGCCTCGCGTGGAAATTGAGGGTAATGTCACATATATCTCGACTATACACCCAGGACGCCCCGAGGTCCATCTCGTGATCGCATTGTTCTCAATCTTCACATATGTGTATGGTGGCTCATCGGTGCCAAGTGGCTTGCCATGGCGTACCGATAACTAACGGGCACAGTATGGATGTCTGTAATGTAGATATTTGAAGCCATTCCTTTTCAGTGTTGCCTATACAAATTGCCTTTTGTAGCTTTTCAGTCGGTCAACATGATTGCGCCCAAATGATTGGGCAGGGTACAAGATATAACTACACTCCTGGAAAAATATACATGTATTAGTTAATTATCACAATTAAATGGGGCAATTTAGGATCACACGTTTCGACCCTCAAGTGGCCATCATCAGATCCTGATCACTGTGTTAAAGGTAAATTTTTCACTAAGGTAAATTCAGTACTGTTATTCAATAGCACGTCGTTAGGGGATTATAATATGATTTACAATTTGAATCTCGTTATACGTTAGGTTTGTTTTGAGTTGAAGGTTTTGTGAACTACGTGGGTAACGGTGGTTATGCACATGTATACAATTTAGAATAACACAAAGTAATAATAATAAATCAATTAACAAATTTTAGCTTGCACTAGAAAATCTAATTACAATGAACACTAACTTGGTGTTGTTGTCCTTACAGCGATGTTGACTTATTTTCCTTCACACTGCTACTGACGCGGTGAGCTCCAAGCCTAGCCTGGCTCGCTTGTCAAGCGTTCATAGCTACGTCGCTTTTTGATATTTCGATGTCGGCTCTTCCTATCATTGCGAAGCAGAATTCGCCAAGCGTTGGAATGTTCGCCCACTAATAGGGAACGTGATCGGGGTCTAGACCGTCGTGAGGTAGGTTAGTTTTACCCTACTGGAGTGTCAGGCCGGTCTCCCATAAGTCCAACCCCTCGTCCACGTCGTGGGAGACGGGCAACGGCACAAAGTAGGGGATTGCCTGAAGGGGCGAAGTAAAGTGGGGACTCCGTGTGCCCCGGGACCGTCACGGTAGCTGTGAAGGTCCTACAGGAACCCTGAAAAGTGACGGCTAACGGGGCTCTGGTGAAGCTACGATAGACCCAGCAAGCCAGTAGTGGATAAGACTTTTGCTTCAAAGAAGGTAACAGGCCTCGGACAGGACGCATACAATGGAGGACGACCTAGCTGTGTTCATGGACTAAGATTTGGAACTTTAAACATAAGAATGCTGACGGGGAAGGTGGAGGAGATAGTGGATATGATGGAAAGAAGGAAGTTGGATTTATTGGGATTGGCAGAAACAAAGTGGAAAGGGGAAGGAAGGAGATAACTGAGAAAAGGCTATAGACTGTACTGGAGTGGGAGTGAAGAGGGAAAGAGGAATGGAGTGCGAGTAAAAGTACGAGATGGTTTAAAAGAAGAAGTGAAGAGAATAAGTGATAGGATGATGAAAGTGAAAGTAACACTGAGGGGAGAGACCGTAGAAATAGTGCAAGTGTATGCTCCACAAGTAGGCTGCGCCTCGGAAGAGAAGGAGGAGTTTGAAGAGGAATTGCAGAAGCAGCTGGTAGGAAGGAATATGATTGTTATGGGGGATCTAACTGCCCATGTAGGAAGAGAAAGGCAAGGGTATGAGAGTGTGTTTGGACCAGAGGGTTAGAGCAGAAGAAATGAGGAAGGGAAGAGACGGTTGGACTTCTGCCAAAGGAACAGCCTGCTAGTTGGGAACTCCTGGGTCAAGAAAAGAGAGAGTCACACAATCACATGGTAGTGATGACTTGACCAGGAAGTCGGTGGTCGACTATATACTGTATGAGAAAGAATTAAATAATAACATCACGGACATCAAGGTTATGCCATCGGAGAACCTGGACAGCGACCATCGATTGCTGGTAATGAACCTGAGAGGGACTAAGGAGAAGAAAGGGACAGAACCAGGAAAGACTTATAAGGATATGGAAACTGAAAGAAGGAGATAGAAGGGTTGAGTACCTCAAAATGGTAAAGGGAGGAATTCCAACAGATGAAGAGAGGGGTGGAAGAGGAACGGGCTAGATTTAAGAAGACACTAGTAGGTGCAGCAGAAGCAGTATGTGGGAGGACAAGTAGTAAGAAGAGGTGGAAGGAAACACTATGGTGGAATGCAGTAGCGGCTCGTGAATTTTACCGAGGAGAGACTCAACCATATAAAATACGCATATTTCAATAGCCTATAATTCTATTTACCACACAAAAGCACTCATTTGTAGTAGAACTCCATTCTTCTGGACTTGTCAATATCACTTATGAACTTCTCTATCACTTTATTGTTGAAGTTAAGAATTTATTTCACCATTTGTTTCTCAATTGACAGCATCCCTAAAGCTGTTAATCTGTCCTCCCCCATAGAATTACGTAGATATGATTTTATCAACTTCAGGGTCGAAAAACACCTTTCAGTTTCACATGTTGTCATTGGCATTGTCACTAATATTTGTAATGCCTTCGTTATTTCTTTAAAAACAGTAGTATCTAGTCCAAATGAAGTAAGGATAGCAAGAGTTTTTAAACACCCGGATATGTTGCCGTGTGTAGAAAACAGGAAAAAGCATCACAAAAACGGTTTACATCTTCAACAGGCAGCCGTTTTCGGTAGTCTTCACAGTTTTCAAGCAGGAACAATTTGGCTTCTGAAATATGATTTCTGAACTCAAATCTATCTTTCACCTGAGCGAGCATGTAATCACATATTTCTCTTGCGGCGGCATTTAAATCTTGTGCGGAGCTTCCACATCGCTTTTTTGGTAATGGCTCTTGTGTTGTCTGGATTTAACTCGGCAAACTGTGTCTGATATTCTGCAATGAAGACTAAAAACAATGCAGTGCATGTTGTATTTTTGCAACGTCTGTTTCGACCTTTTGCAACTGAGAATATAAAATGTCCACATGAGGCATCACTTTATTGATGCAATTCAACCAGAATAAGAAGGTATAAATCCAGCAGCTTGTGACACTGTTTTAGCGGTATGAGGTTTTGACGCCTCAGATTGAATGTTTTTAAAGCACTGAAGAATTGAGTCTGTATTCTCAAAAATTGTCCTTACCAACCTCGAACGAAAATTCCACCTGGTTTCGCACACTCTTGGTATTCTTACGCTGCATACGTCATCGAGTGCGGCTGTTCTTTCTGGAGAATTCGAGAAGAAAACTGACATGCCTTTGAGATTAACAAAAAAAAAACCTTTTACACTGGAAACAGTCGATGACGCCTTCTCCAGGAGCCTGTTCAACTGATGTGCATAGCAGTAAATATAATGTCCTCGAAATACTGCAGCGCCATCATATGTTTGTGTGTGCAATCAATATTTCGGGATGGTCTTGTAATAAAAGTTGCAATTCTTGTAAAATGCATTTTGATAAACCTACTGCAGTATGGTTTTCTGCATTGAAAAATCCCCAGAAAAGCTCGTGTACCGTTCCGTTCAATTCATATCGAAACACAATCACTGTCTAGGTCCGAGTCGATACATCTGTAGTATCATCAACCATACAGGCTAAGAACGATGACTGCCTGATTTCGTTTGTTATGAAATCTCTACAAACTTGAAACATACATTCCAGGAGCTCGTTTTGAATTGTTTTTGAATTCCCCTAAAAACCTTTGCATTTTCAAAATGTGTACGTAACAGTGGATCAAGATTCTTGCTGTATTCTATTAACTCCAAAAATACACCTTTATTATGCGAGGAAGCCGATTCGTCGTGGCCACGAAGAAGGAAGGAAGGAAGGAAGGAAGGAAGGAAGCTTGTAGTTTAACGTGACCGTTAATCTCGAGATCATGAGCCACGGGATCTCCTTTTTACGTGGAATCCGAACCACAGGACATGGCATTTCACTTCGAAAATCTCACATGCAATGACCGAGAATCGAACCCGGACCGCCTTGGTGAGAGGCATACAGCTAGACCACTGAGCCACCACGCCCCCTGGCCACGAAGAGGCAGATGACACGCACTACACAATTTCAAAATATCAATTATTTTTGACAGAACCTCCCTATATTTTGTAACCGATTCATTATGAGCACGAACAGCCTCCATATGCGCACTACTTAAACTTTCGGCAATGTTACATCTTCCGAGAAGTTGGAAACTGACAGTATTATGCTGATGTCCAGTTGATATCTCATGTTTCTTTATTTTCACATGTAGGTGCTTCAAATCATTTACTCCTTTTGTCCAATTGTCATCACCTCCATACAGTAAACACATAAAGCAGAAGAAAGCGTTACTGTCCTCACACCCACAAAACCAAAAACATTTATCACATACGGACGCATCAAATTTACGTGTAAACGCGTCACGGGCCCTACACGCAGCTTGAACTTGCGTTATATTCAGTACTGGCACTGGACGACCACTGTTCTTTAAGTCAACTTTTTCAGGTAAGCTCAATGAGCTTAACACAGTTTCTTTAAGTTCCCGCACTTTCATGTTGGTATAAATACAATCCATGCGCTCCCTGCCTGTAGTTAGCTTGGCTTGAGGCTCAAGCACACTGAGTCCCCTTCCTGCCTGGCGTAGCGGGATAGGGGTTGGAGAGGGGATACATGGAGGAATTCGTTGTCATAGCAACGTATATTACCAAGCGGGAGATTTCTGCTGAGTCCAAACGAGTTCAGGAGCCATCTTCCGGCGAGAAGAGGAACTTGGTTGCGATGGCAAATCATTGAGTGCTCCCTAGCGGCAAGCAGAAAGAACATAGCGATTGCAGGAGGACAGTGGAGGGGCGGCGTCCGTGAGTCCGATATCACCGGCCGCCTCTGGTGGAATGAGAAGACAAAAGATACAGCAAGGGAAAATAATAGAGCCTTTAGGAGGTGGTATCAAAATAGGACGGTAGAGACAAGGGAAGAGTACCAGGAAAGAAAGAAGGAGGCAAAGAGAGTAGTGGCTGAGGAGAGAAGAAAATGGATGGAAGAGTGGACAAAGATGATGAAGGAGGATAGTGAAGGTACAAAAAAGGTCTGTATGGGATGGTAAAAAATAAGAGGCGAAAGGATCCTACGGATTATGTTAGAATGGTGAACAAAAGGGGACAAGAGATAGAAAATAGGGAAGGACTGAAGAAAATGTGGAAAGAATATTTTGAAGAACTTCTGAACCGAAATGGAAACCACGGCGAGGAGGAAGAAATCGGGGAAGAGGAAGATGGACTGCAAACAGAAAAGGACTTAACATGGAAAGAAGTGGAAGATGCAGTGAGGAAGATGAAAGGAGGGAAGGCACCGGGTGTGGAAGAGTTGAGTGTGGTGATGGTGGGAGCAGCAGGAGAGGTGGGGATACAATGGTTGTACTGAGAGATGAAGACAGCATGGAAAGAAAGGAAGACCCCTGAGGACTGGAAAAAGGGAATAAGAAAGGTAGTAGAACAGAATGCAGAAACTATCTGGGAATAACACTGATGAGTCATTGTGCAAAGATGTTTGAGAAAGTTTTGGAAAGGAGAATTAGGACAAGGATAGAAGGAGGGATGAGGGAAGAACAACATGGCTTCAGAGCAGGAAGGCCCACAGTGGATTTGATTTTTGCTGTAAGGCAGTTACAAGAACGGCACTATAAGTATGGAACAGATCTACTGATGGCCTTCCTGGACATTGAGAAAGAATATGACAGTGTATGCTGAAACAAAGTATGGAAGTCCCTGGAGGATAGAGGAGTAGAAAAATGGACTATAAGGAGGATAAAGGAGATGTACAAGGGAAGCGTGAGCTGTGTGAAAGTGGGAGGAGAGAGATCGGACTGGTTGGAACAGAGAAACGGCCTGAAACAAGGAAGTGCACTGTCACTGTTAATTTTCATTGTGGTGATGGATGACATAATGACCCGAGTGGCACAAGTAATTGGGGAAAGAAAGATGAAAGCAATGGTGTTTGCAGATGATTTGGGGAAACGAGGAGGAGGTACAGGAACAGTTGGACGTGTGGGAAGGAATAATACAAGGATATGGGATGAAATTTAGCATAAATAAGAGTGAGATGGTGATCACAACAAGGAAGAAGGAAAGAACCACAGCGGGAATAACAATTGGTGGGGAACAGCTGATGAAAGTGGAGAGTTTCAAGTATCTGGGAAGCCTGATACAAGATAATGGAAGAAACGATAGAGAAATAAATGAGCGGGGGAGACTGGCAGAAGCATTCCGGAGGAGTGTGAGAAGCATGTTATGGAGCAAGGATGTCCCTCAGAACAGCAAAAAGATCATATATCGGACGTACTATGTCCCTATCCTGACGTATGCCTAGGAGACCTGGGTTATGAAAGGAAGGGAGAAGCAGTATTGGAGCTACAAAGATGGACAGAATAAGAAATGAGAGGACCAGAGAATTAATGAAGGAGGAACCATTACAGGATGGTATAGAGAAGTCTAGACTTAGATGGTATGGACATGTAAAACGAATGGAAGAGAAGAGGATACCCAGGAGGATACAAGAGACGAAGTGGGAAGGAAATAGACCGAGAGGAAGACCGAGAGACAGGTGGCTGAAGGGGGTAGAAGAAAGCATGAAGAAGAGAGGAGAAGACTGGACAAGGGTGGAGGCTGAGAGATGGTGGGAAGACAAAAGACGTTGGAAAGGCTTGTGTTCCAAACAGACCCGGACAGTGGCTGGAAACTGTGCAAGATGATGATGAGTGTCAGGCCCAGGCTTAACCACTACCGGAGGGAAGTTGATGTAAGAAAAGGAAAAAGGCTTAGGAAAGGAAGGAAACTTAGGCAACAGGGGAGCAAATCCAAATAACGATTTATTTATAAAATAACAATAAAAATGCTGATAAAAGCGTGAAAAGTTACGATAGATCAAGGCTAAAGAACCCAAGATGGGAAAACAAAAACTAGCCCTTAAACTTTAATTATGAATAGGACATGTTGCAGAAATCGGTTAACCTTAGCAAGAAGAAATGCCGAAGCATAATTAATAAAATTAACAAGAAAATCACAATCTTGCTTGCGCAAAGAGCAACCAAGAGCGAAAATAAACAAGTTGTTAATATAACTTTATGCAATAATGCAAAGAAAGGTTGGGATGTCCCGCAAGCAATCACCAAGTGCACTATCCCTTCCATACATGAAATTGAGTACAGTATTGGGAGTCTAATATAGGGCAGCTCAGGTCACTGGCGAAATTGCAAACAAGAGGCTATAATAATTATTTTAACAAAGCTACGAGGGAGTATTTCAAAAAGCATTCTAAATGCTGAAAATAATGAAACCAATAAAGAACAGCTTTACTATCCACCGAGGATGGACCCCGGAGCAAGGGAACGAATGCACGTAAAGCAGAAATAGGTAGGAGGCTCTCGAGGCCTTTAGCAAAAAAGTTATAATTAAGCAAAAATACGAGAAAAGAACAATTGTTGTGTTCAAAGTGTGCTAAACTTTTATCCAGCAGTGTGCTGAATAGAAGTTTAGCGGAGGAAAGACTAACAAACCTAACTTGGCAAAAGTACAATCCGAAAGGTAAATTGATATGGCAAGGCAATAATTACCTCGAGTAGGAAGTTTGCTGGTTTAATGATAGGCAACATGGATTTCGGAAAGGTTACTCATGCGAGAGTCAGATGCTATCACTTTTCCAAGATATTAGCGAATCGTTAGACGATGGAGTTTCAGTCGACGCCGTAGTTATAGATTTTGCAAAGGCATTTGATGTCGTGCCGCATGACATGCTACTCCACAAATTAGCTTCGACGAAGATTGATAGAAGAGTAATTTTATGGATCCAAGAATTTTTGACGGGTCGTTCCCAGAAAGTGAAAGTTGAAGGCCGATTCTCGGATGAAATTACCGTAACGTCGGGTATCCCTCAGGGCAGCGTAATCGGAACTTTGTTATTTTTGGCGTTTATAAATGACTTACCAAATGAGATTCGCAGTGACTGTCGATTGTTTGCGGATGATTGTGTAATATATCGAAAGATACATGACTCACAAGACAATGCAGTACTTCAAGAAGACCTCAACCTGGTCTATAAGTGGGCGATTGAAAATAAAATGAAAATGAACACAAGAAAATGTAGTCTAATAAAAATAGGGAAAGTGCGAAGGCAAGATTTTCAATATAACATTGGCTCGGAAATACTTGTAGAAGGAGATTCTTGCAAATATTTGGGCGTTCACGTAAGAAATGATATGAAATGGAGTAGTCATGTAGGATGTGTAGTTTCTAAAGCTTACAAATCCCTGCACTTTGTAATGAGAGTATTAAAAGGAAGTAGTACCTCTGCTAAAGAATTAGGATATTTGTCACTTGGAAGACCTATTCTGGAATACGCCTCGGCGGTTTGGGATCCATATCAAGTAGGGCTCATAAATGAGTTGAAAATGGTACAAAGAAAGGCCGCTAGATTTGTGCTCAGTGACTTTAATCCCAGGAGCAGTGTGAACCGTATGTTAAAGAAACCTGGGTGGGAATCACTTGAGGCTAGGAGGATGAAATCTAGACTCTGCGCTATGTACAACACGTATACAAATCAACCAGCATGGGGTGAGCTTAGCAAACGTATGGGAAAGCCCACTTACATGAGCAGGAGAGATCATCCTTTCAAAGTTAAGGGCCGACCACAGCGAACAAATTATGGTAAATATTCTTTCGTTAACCGGGCCATTGATAACTGGAACTCTCTACCTGCCGCAGTCTTGGAGCCTTTTCTCAAACATATAGGTGTGTTTAAGAAAAGACTGACTATTTGTGTAAATACTCCAGTTTAATTGTTAGTGAATTGTTATTTACAATTATTTATTTGTTATGTATATCTAATTTGCCACCGGGGGACACACCCCCAATTGCAAATAAACGAATGAATGAATGAAAAACTATACTCGCATTTAACAATTTACAGGAATTGCTCGAGTAAACTATATGTAAAAGTATCAACAGAAGTTTCGCCCTGAACACAACAAATGATCGGGATTAATTGCGAGATTAGCATGAAGTGTTTGCAATTATTTCTGCAAGTGCAGAAATATTACGAGAAAAATGAGGAAGGAAATGCCACATATAGAAAGCTCTTCGAGCAATAGAATTGAGTCCAGCTCCAACAAATGAGAACAATTTTATTACATCAACACAAAAAGTGTTTTAAGAAGAATATACGATTTAAGGACTATTATGAAATTAAACGCTGAAAAATATTCAAATTTTCTTTGTTTAGAGAATGAAGTAAGTTAACAAATTCCTGACTAGAGTACCTTAGTAATCAAACGTGACAAAGGGCTTTGAATACGAAATTACAAATTCCGAATTCCTGAGCGCAGCAAGAAAATGAGAGCGAAGATTAAAAGGCAGGTTTATAACCACCTAAGCAATATTTACGTAATGCTAAATTCAGGAATGGGACGTCACTTCAGTGAAGCCTCAAGTTAACAAAAAATATGCAAAGGTTGTTTACTAAATTTCAATGTTAGTAAATGGGTAATGGAAAGTAAAAATTGGGGTGTGTTTAGAGTCTGTTCATAAGCTTGTTCTGTCGCGATTTGGGTGCCAACACATATGGTTTGCCTTGAAACCAATATATCGAAGCACACGTTAAAGTCACTATTGAGGTTTATAGTTTGTTCTGAATTGGAAATTAGCAGTAGTTTAAGGTTATTGAGTTGTTTGCCAGTGTGATATTGCACAATACAGAGTCTATTGCTTGATTCAAAATGTCACGAGTTGCAAGTAACATAAAATGGGGCAAGAAGAAAAAAAATCCCTCGATGAAATTTGAGAATAACTTGGTACAACTTCAAGATTCAGAAGAAAATCCCTCGAAGAAGAAAGTTGTTTGATTTTCAAAGTGCTACAAGGTTAGCATAAATCCCACGTTGGGAGGAAAAGTATCCCCTTTTTGACACAGATAGTACCAGAAAGTTTTGATAACCATTCAATGACGAGCTTTAGCAAAGCAATGTAATGTTCCTCGTGGGAGGCCGTTAGCACATTGCACCAGTATTTAAAAGTTCAAATTTTGCCGAAAATGTTTATTTAACACATTCAGATTTAAGATTTATATAGGTCCCATAAAATTTGTTGTTAAAAATACTTAGGGCCGGTTCCATCAACCTTCGTTAAAATTTTAACGATACGTTAAAGTAATTTAACGGAAATGTTAGCAAAATGGTGTTCCATCAACCTACATTACTGCTAACAAATCGTTAACCTATCCGTTATTTTAACATCCCATTCTTGCTCAGTTAAGGAGTTTAACATAGTGTTAAAATTGGTTCCAAGCAAATACAGTATGCCTTTCTTGCTCAGTTATTGTATTATTTATTTTTGATTACCGTATTTGAATAATGCTACAGAACAAAAATTCTTGCCAAGGTCTCATGATATGTTGCAACTGTCTGAAAATAAGTTTCTGGAGATGTGTTGTGCATAAATACAGTAAGGACTTTACCTTACAACCGGCCACTTAAATGATATGGCTAGGCCTAACCTACAAATTAGCCTACATGTAATGAAATTGGTAACTATAGCCTATTCAAACAGCAACATCAATACGTAATGGTCAATAATGTAGTTTTATAGTGCAAAAAAGGTTATTGTACAGAATGTATTATCAAATGATGAATAAAACTAGTGGAAACGACAGCCATTTGATTTGCATCCAAAGCTTTAAGTTGATCAGCATGAGTGTTGATTTGTAGTTTTCATTTTCACATAGTTTAGATAAACAGTGTCACGATGCAATTTAAATATAAACGCACACACAATGTTTGATCTATAAATAGCCTACAAGTTGACCATAAAGATTTTTAAAATTTTTAATAGGCACCTGATTATTAGAAAAAGTGAGCTTCACAGATTTGAAGCAGCAATGGGGCAAGTTAAAAAAAAAGACAACCACATGTAGGCCTACGATAAAGCGACACATAGAAAGCAATTTTTGTCACATGGGAAGAACAGCTGTCAAATCGACCGTGTTAAAAGTCGCCTAGTTTGTAATGCAGGGGAGAATGGAGGGTACTGGTCATTTTAAGAAATTCATTACCGGTAGTATTTGTTAATAAATAATTCTCCTTTGTAAAATGGCAGCCGCATACAATCATATACAGTACCTCGAAATCGACTTTGCGACGCGAAGTAGGCCTAATTTATTCCATTCCGTCTGAAAAGCTTTTCTTTTGTGGAAGTAAAGCATTGATATGGCAATTGTTGAATTTGAAGAGCACAGTGGAACTCAGCAATTAAATTACTCATCTCTTAGCCTCAATTATTATAAAAATAACTGAAAATACGAGAAAAGAGCACGCCCATCTACTCAAATCACATGTTATAGCATTTGTTTGTTTATGTTTCCAACGCCCTTACGCTAGCTCCAGATAACGGTAGCACCGTCGCTTGAGTTCGCGAATAGCAAACAAATGAATACAAGTTGACTAGACACAGTTCAGAAGTCTGAAAAACCATCCATGCCGTTCACTGCTTCCTTGATCCTTACAGCAAGTGACATTTAACGCATCGTTTGTTAACCGACTTGTTAAAAAGTTTTGTGGAACACGTAATCTATAACAGAGTGTTAAAATTATAACGATTTGTTAACTAACGTTTTGTTAGCCAAATTTAACGCAAGGTTGATGGAACCGGCCCTTAGTAGTGATGTCAGGTTTCACGGCCAGCCGTTAAAAAAAGGCTTTAAGACATGGCGTCTTATTTGAAAATCAACACATCGTTGAAAAGCATGAACACCTCCGAGCAGGAGAGCCGTTCAGTCCGAGCGAAGCACTTAGCGAAGAATGACAGAGTATTTCAAACGAGAGAGAGAGAGAAAGTATAGGCAACATAACAAAAATTAATTGTACATAAGTTGCTTTTTAGACAGAGCCCAATACAACGGTGTAGTCTTCATGGAGGTTGCAGAAAGCGACACTGATGCCCTCTACTTGAGATGTGTTGAGCCAACTAGGGGGTAGACTGAAATCCAAAGCTTTAGCGACCTACCGCGAGGATCGCTACAGAGAGATGATATACAAAGAGAAAGCATTGCAATCTGGAACAAACTTTCAGAAAATATAAGAGAATGCACAAAGAAAAAAACAACAGGAATACAAAGGCAGTCTCTGTTGGTGTTTGCAAAGAAAGGGAGTGAAAAAAATGTGAATAAAGAAAGGAATCCAAAGAGTAGTAACAAATATTAAGTTCTAACATGAACTGTATATTCAGGAGAATATACCACCTACTGATGACAGGTCGTTGCGATAGTAATTGTGCTCAGTACGAGAGAAACCGCAGGTTCGGACATTTGGTTCACGCACTCGGTCGAGTGGTCGGTGGGCTGAAGCTACCTTCTAGTCAGTGTTGGCAGCGATATTTTCAGGAGTGCCGTGAGTCGAAAGGCTCCAAACAATGTGACTTTATTAGGCACGTCTCGTGGGTGGGATGCACCGTGCAGGCCCTGTGACTTTGTCGAATGGAGCAAACAAGGCTGTCGTGTCGGGATTTATTCCTTCCGTCAACCGGCTCCCAGCGGTCGATCATGGGTATACCTCTGTTCGATGTCGGGACTCGGAATCGTCTGTAGACGACATAGGTACCGGGCGGGGTTTTGTACTCGGTAGAGCAGTCTCTACTCTGCGATCTGTTGAGACTCAACCCTAGCTTGGGGGATTCGTCTGGTCTGATGACGATCCCCGTCTATGCTAGTTTTAAACATATTTTCTCAGCTCCACCCTGCGCAGTAGGTCCGCGAGAGGCACGCAGCCGTGCCCGGCGGGCCGAAAGCGAAGGGAAAAAAATCATAAAACTATAAAAACGCTACCTTCTTTATACATTGTGTCTCCCATTTCGTAGTTCACCAAGGGAGGCGGGACTGAAGTCTCGACCTCCCTGTTTTATGTCACCTTTATCAGAGGGAGGCGAGAAGCAAGTCTCGATCTCCCTTCTTTTATGCCTCCTTTCCGTAAGATGCCGGGAAGAATTACTAAAAAATATATATAATTAATATTTGTATTTTTGTAAACTCTTTTATGCCTAGAAGGGTCGGCCAACGCCGTCCTCACTTCCGAGGAGCGTCTCGCCGCGAGACGGATAAAAAGGGGTTGCTCGCAGTCTATGTACTGACGCAGAGACACTCCGCACCCTCCGAGATCTCAGCTCGGACTAGCGTGCGAGCGTGATTACCCTTCCCCGAGTTGCGTACATTTCTGCCGAGCTCCTGGCATCCCACCTGGACTCACTCGAAGCCCTCATCGGATGAGCGCGTGCATGACCTTGCCCAACACGGAGGTATGCGTTCGCTCGATGTGCGTGCTTTCTGCCGAGCTCCTGGGATCCCACCTGGAGTGCGTGCGAGCTCGATGGCCCCCCGGGTGTGGCGAGCACGTGCGCTCGTGCTCGAAAGTGGAGCTTGATGTTCGCTGGAGATGCCTGGAATACTTCGATGCCGAGCTCCTGGGATCGATCGATGGTCCCCTGGCGTGCCCACCTGACATGGACATCGGTGTCCCCAGGAGCTACGGATAATTGTGCCGAGTTCCTGCTGGGGTCCGGCTGGTCTTCGCTCCATGTGGCTGGGGATGGCTGCCGTGGTGCGAAGCGCCGTTCGCCCGCTCGGCAAGTGCGCCGTTCAGGTGATCTACGAAGATTCACATTGTCCGTATGCGTCGGCGTTCCCAGGAGCTGCTGGGATTTCAGCCGAGCTCTTCGTGTCTCGGCGGGCGTTGCTGCACGGGCTCCTGGTGAAATGGCAGATGTGAGGCGCCGTGCGGCCGTATGCCCGACATGCAGAAGCGCCGATCCGCGTCGTCGTCGCGTTGATAACGAGATTACCCCTGACCCTATACTTGTGGGCAAGCACTCCTTACAGGTCACATTTCTCCGGGGGAAGTTGAAGCGTGTATCATTGTGGGAGCATGCAATGACAATAGCTACTCAAAACCAGGACGGTCTTGAAGGACCCGTCGTCGTCCCTGGGGTACCGGCCAGCGGCGGCCGGTAGGTTTAATACTGGGAGTTGCCGTCTTGCGATATATTGAACGCAGCCCACTAAACTGCTTCGAAGGTGCGATTTCAGATGCATTTGGTGATGAAGATAATAATTATTAATAATAATAATGCATTATTATTATTATTATTAATAATAATAATAATAATAATGGACATTCGCCTACGGCACGTGGTGTTCCCATGCGGTCTCCCCTCCAAGTACTGTCCACGCCTAATGTTGCTTAACTGCGGTGATCGAACGAGAACCGGTGAACTCGACGTGATATGGCCGTTGGCAAGTGTCCGCTGTCAGATGGGATCTCTCCTTCTGCATGGGAGTCCCGAGAACATCGGGTAAGTTGTCCGTGTATTATTATCGTCATGTGCTTACTCCTCTTCTGCAGGGGAAGGAGCCATTTGTGTGAATTTTAAGATAATAATTATTATTGCTTATTTTTCGAATTTTCGTAATTCTATTTGACAATCGAAGAACCCACTGTTACTCCAGGCAATTGCCACGGCCGCCTCCTTCCCAATGAAAATCCACAGCCTGCTTCCAGTCTCCGAACGGGTCAGGAATGGAATGAATGAAGCCCCCATCTAGCGGCGAGGATATGAACTGTGCAGGCTGCCGAGGACTCTGGGACATGATTAAATGTATGACAGATGAAATGAAATGATAGTGGAGAGTGTTGCTGGAATGAAATTTTGACAGGGAAAACCGGAGTACCCGGAGAAAAACCTGTCTGCCACATGGAGTGACCGGGATTTGAACCACGGATCCAGCGGTGAGAGGCCGGCGTGCTGCCGCCTAAGCCACGGAGGCTTCTCCTTCCCAATACATCTAGTAAAGAATGTTAGTTACGACGTATTTTCGAAATGGATTAGCCAGCTAGGCTGTGGTCAATTCAATTCACAGGAACGTGATTGTAACTGCATGTCTGCAGGGAATGTCGGATTTTGTGTGTGCAAAGTCGTTTGTTAAAATGTCATTTGTCACCGTTCTGAGTCGAACCGTGCATGGCACAGTATATCACTGACAAGGAGTATTTCTTATCATAATAACAACAATTATAATAACAATGGCTCATTTTGTGTGTGTCGGGCGGTGTACATGTAACCTTGCTCTAGGGAAGTCCAGAAACTATTCAAAATATCATTAAAAAAAACACAATAGGCTCTAAATTACGATACGTCCACTACTGCAACAACAACTTATTATTCTAAATATGCATAAGTAAAGTTTGTGGTTTTTAGCTTAGCGATAGATGCAAAATTTATCCAGCCCTTGTAAGTTGATGTATTTTTACGTTTTAAGACATATACATGCTGATTATAGCCTCTTTGAATTTTATGATAAAAATTCATAGTTATTCATTTTCCGTTAAATAAACATGATATTTTTGATTGTTGGAAAACTAACTATTTTCACTACTTTTCTATTTGCACATACTTCTCTTTCAATTCAATTTACTACAAACTGCTAAAATAATGTACAATTCAAAATACTAAATTTTGGATTTTGAAATTCTATAAACGAGAAACTCTATGCATGAGGTATTTCAGTATGTAATCGTATGAAAAATTAATTTCTCACAATTAAAAGACAATTGAAGGTAATTTTATTTAATATACATATATAACAAGTTTCACCTTTTAAAATTCACACACACCAAATGTTTATAATTCATTGAGTCTGGGGTTAAAATTGACTTAGTTTCGTTTTCACATAAACGAAATTTCAGTATGTAATCGTATGAAAAACTAATTTCTCACAATAGAAACAATTGAATTTTATTTAATTTTAATATACATATATTCACTTAGAAATGTTTATAATTCATTGAGTCGGTTTAGTCCATTTTTATATAAACTACACACCTATTCCGAACTGGGAGTCAGTTGTCATCCTGAAACAAATAAAAATGACATGCAAGGTTAGTCAACATATATACACCATATATCTCGATGTACTAATGTACAAGGTGCTTTTTAAACATTAGACTTTGAGTTATTTATATTCTACAACAAGCAGTTCCGTGAAGAAATAAATAGCCTATTTTCATATATCCTAATGTTTCTTTCCATTAAATCTTCCCCGCCTGATAAAGAATTTTCCATGTGATGTACTAAATAGCCTTTGGTTCACGACCTTTGTCTTCAGCAACACCATTCCATTGAGGAATTAAGTGCTAAAATATACGGCTTTCGGTATCGGTGATTAGAACACCTCCAGCGAAATGGCATCTTTCTGCAACAAGTGACGGGAGTTTTATTTAAGAAAAGTCAAATGCTTGACTTCTATGATTTGCGAAAAATAAGCTACAGCATTTGGTACAATTAGATAATGATTATTATAACAGCCCATCATACGAATCATTTCTTCAATCGCGTGAATAGGATACGAGAAATAAAATAAATAGGTTTTAAAATATTGAACTCATGTCATCTCGACTATTTGAAAACTGAACATGAGATGACTCCATAGTAAGCTCTGAATAAAGATTCGCTGTGCTAAGTTGCATTGCTCTCGTGTGATTAAATCGCCAGAAAGTCATTAGAAATACTTGAAAATCACTTGGCTGCAATGCTGTTTTTTACGCTTTTAAGGATTTTGAAAGTGGCATACAGGTCCTATATCACAATAGAAAGTTTCAAATAACAAAAGTTTTACTTTCCTTGTAACTACTGCGGCTTTTAGATACGGCCGGGGTACCGGAATTTTACACCGAAGGGGGGATCTTGCCCAAATAGTTTTTGAGATATTGTGAACTGATGAAATATATCCCATATATGCCATATTGGATCGTTTTATATATAGCCTATAGAATTATATGCCAGCATATGAACGTTATAATGGTGGTTCATTACACCAACCAACAGTACATTTCAATCGCTTTCTTAGGGCACGAAAAATAAAAACGTGATTTAATAAATTTTGCGCAGTCACCGTATTTAAGTTGTTATAAAATTGAAATAAATTAGATGCCAATATATTACGCCTTGCATGAAGAAATACCGGGCCACGTTTCACAGCGCTCGGATGGTTAAGTCGCGAGAAACATCAAATTACAAATTTAAAATTCGGATCGCCAACATATTGATTTTGTGCTCATCAGGTTATTGAAAGTATCATAGTTGAACTTATTTTAATGGCCTCTACCAACATACAATATTTCAGTTTGATCGCTATAATAGATTATTAATACATTACTTTAGGCGCAATTTGTGTTGACCAACTGGAAAGCTTCCTTTAATAGAACTAGGCAACACTGAAAAATGGCTTCTAATACTTTAATTTGCTATAATAGATTCGTAGATATTGAGAACCGGTGAAATATTTCGGATGGTTGACATATTGGATTGTTCCATATGTAGGCCACAGATTTATGTACCAGTAGATGACAATTATTGCGTTGGTTCATTATATAAACAATCACTTCGATCGCAAGATGAGGCAACAAAATAAACCTTAATTTTAAAATTTCGCACAGTCGCCATCTTGAGGTTATGAAAACAGTTGAATTAAATTAGATTACATTTTGTATAAACATTTACCGGACCAAGTTTCACTGGTTTCGGATGATTACATCGCGAGAAAATTCAATTTAAATGTTTTAAATTCGCTTGGCCGCCATGTTGGTTTTGTAGTTAACAGGTTTTTGAAAATCAAATAGGTGAACGTGTAATAGTATCATCTATCACCGTACAAAATTTCAGAGTGATATCAGTCAAGAGTTTCGGAGAAATAGATTGCCAGTGAAGTACTGTATTTCGCAAGCCGCCATGTTGGATTGGTGAAACTTATCAGCCGTATAGATTTTATGACAGACACACACAAAAGGCGATCTCATAAGCCTATTTTCTCATAACGTGAAAATAGGCTAATATTCGGAAGAAATTTAATCTTTTAATTAAACTGAAATATCTTGACAACTGATAAGTGTCCCGGGCAAAGTGTATTCAGCGATCGTAGAAAGAACAGTTCGATCATTGGCCGCAGTAGCGTAGCCAGGATTTTAGTTTGGAGGGGGGGGGGGGGGGGGCATTAGGTCCGCATCTATTACTGCAGCAGTTCATATATTTTTCTGATTATAAGTTAAATCAATGCAAGAGTTCGTGTAATCTTGGAACTATTGTAATATTCTTGTCTAGAATAAATAGAATAAAGGATGGCGGTATACGTTAACTTTAATTTAATAATGTTTAGCTTATGTGCCTCCGGGCGAGTGACAGCCGCGCTACCCCAACATCACCTACAGGGGTCATGGGGGCACTTGCCCCGGGCGCTGGGCCTGGGGGTGCCTAAAGAAGGCGAGGAAAGTTGGTAAGACAGTGGAGGCAGAAATGCTAATACCGGGATGTTTAACCCGAAACGGGAACAGGGAGAAAATAAAAGCTGCCGTTATTGCATATGCAATTGAAGCAAGGCGGCATCATTGTTGTCTGCATCGGCAACATTCTAATCTGGCCATGTCTCTCGGCGGCGTGGTAAGACGAAGCTGAAGGAATACGCGTCTCAGTTGCGATTGTTACGATGAACTTTAGGATTCATTTTTAGCTTAGGACAAAAATCTTCAGTCGACTGTCTGAATTCCGCCCTTCGTTGCTTTGTTTTGAGGCTGCTCACAGCTGCGTCAGTGTTTACATTGGTATCTGTCACTTAGATTTTCAATTATTAGTTATCAGAATACTGCTATTATGTCATATTCACACGTTTCAGTTCAGAATGTTTTTTACATTAATACCCTACTATGTATTGGTGTATTTTAAATAGTAGCCTATATTTACCAGAAATGTTTTTAGTCAATTGAATTAATACGTTAAAAAAATAATTTAAAAAAACACATCAGGAGTAGATAACAGGAAAAAGGCTCGAGAAAGAACCATGTCATCATAGTTGCTGAATAAAGAAGACACTCATAACGGCATCAAACAAAGAAGGTACGGTACGTTGCAAATCTTTTAGGTCTATTATTGCCAATCTAATTCCTACAGCGCTGTTTTAGAGTAAGTCTAACGGTCGCCGTGGACCTCATTCTTGTTTATTACTATTATTATTCAGAGGAAACGGTAATACACTTTAAATAATGAACAAATACGAACCACTTAAAAATCGAATATCATTACATTATATCAGTGAACAATGCGTCCTTCTCGTGCAAAGAAAATTATTTGTAAAAGCTGTATATTGCAGGTATAATGAAATGAGGGCCTCAATTTGCTACGCCTAATATAAAAACTTTTCGTAGCTTACCGACGATGTATCCAGTTTTGGCTTCTTTATGACAAAGCGATATCTTCTAAACACTCGCCAATGTGACAAAAGCAACTATCAAACAACTTGCGACTCCCAATACTACCACTTACAAACTGTATCTTTCCTTTCACACAGACACAAATTCGCTGTAAATGCCGACAGTGGCGACAATCAACAACGCTGCGCCAGTATTTTAGCATGGAACATTTTAACACTGCTATTTCCAGGAAATGGAAATTAAAAGCTGACAAGCTATAAGTTAATTGGCCCCCTGCAGAGAGATCTCTTGCTAATTGGCAATCTCCGAATTTCTTGAATGTTTTCATCATCACCTGGTTGTATCCCCAGTACTGAGAGTGTTAGTACCGTACATTCTTTGTCAACGCATTTACTGTATTTAACATTTCCTTGAAGGTTCTAAATTTATTCGAGCCGTAAGAAAATATAAAGGCACAAGCCCACCCCAATTTTTGGATTTATTGGGAGGGGGGTCTCTGCCCCCCCCCCTCCTCCTCTCCCTGGCTGCGCCATTGATTGGCGGAGAGTAAGATGGATGAAAACCTGTGTGGCTTTAGACCACGATGAGGATATCAGGGTCAAATTTTTACTATGCGTCAAGTTATTGAGAAATGCTACGAGAGGAATAAACAGTTCCGTTTGTGTATTTAGAATCTAGAGAAGGCGTATGATATAGTATCCAGGGATACTAAGGCATTATGGTATCGAGAGAAGGCTGATACAGGCAATCGAACGTATTTTTGGTAATCAGGCGCAGTGAGAGTTGATGGAAATATGATTTCTGGGTTTAAGGTTGCTACAGGAGTGAGGCATGGTTGTAATCTTTTACCACTATTGTTTATTTAAAATACTGTGCATTTGCTGAAGACCATAAACTGGCTGGGTGGAATTCAATTAGATGCAAAACAAGTAAGCAGTCTGCCCTATGCTGATGACCTGGTTGTAATGGCAGACTCCGTCGAAAGCTTAAAAGCCAACATGTTAGAACTTGAACAGAAATGTAGGGAATATGGTATTACAATCAGTATTTCAAAACCGAAGGTGATTTCCGTAGGGAAGGAACACAAGAAAATAGAATGCCAGATAAGAGGAACTGAATTGGTGCAGGAAGCTTGTAGTTTAACGTGACCGTTAAGTTAATCTAGAGATCATGAGCCACGGGACCTCCTTTTTACGTGGAATCCGAACCACAGGACATGGCATTTATCTTCGAAAAGCTCACATGCATTGACCGGTAATCGAACCCGGACCGCCTTGGTGAGAGGCATACAGCTAGACCGCTGAGCCACCACGCCCCTGAATTGGTGCAGGTGGAACATTTTAAGTACTTGGGCTGTGTATTCTCCCAGGATGGTAGTACTGGTATGGGGAAAGAAATAGGGTCGAGGTGTAGAAAAGCCAATGCAGTGAGTTCTCAATTGCCGTCTACAGTATTATGCAAGAAAGAAGTGTAGCGACGAAACTCTCCCTGCATCGCTCAGTATTTAGACCGAACTTGCTGTATGGAAGTGAGAGCTGGGTAGATTCAGGATATCTGATACAAAAGCTAGAGGTAGCTGATATGAGGGCAGCACAAATGATTGCTGGGACAAATAGATAGGAGCAATGTCAGGAGGGTACTCGTGATGAAGAGACAAAGGCTAAGTTAGAAATGAACACGCTAGATGAAGTTGTTCGTATGAGCCGACTCGGATGGTGGGGTTCATGTGAGAAGAATGGGAGAGGTTAATGAGTTGGCTGTAGAGGGTACGAGAAGCAGAGATAGACCTAGAAGACGATGGTTGGATTCAGTTTTGAACGATTTCGAAGTGTGAGGTGTGGGGAGGCCGCAGTGCTAACTGCTAATAGGCTATCATGGAGGCAACGTGTTGGTAGAGAGAGGATTGCAGACTAGACTGGACACTGAAAGGCAAAACGGTCTGAAATGAAAATGTATGTAATTGTGCTATGGCGATATTTGTTGGCTTTAGACCAGTGGCGGTTTCTGGGTATTCGCCCTGGAGCCTGTGCATACCCATTCTTGCAATATAAGCCTAGCTTTGCATTTTAGCTTTATAAATATGTAAATAACAACATGATTTTATGGTATTATAACGCGTCAACAAATGTCCTGTACACCGCGTTTGATACTCCTCGCTGTATGTTGGTTCGGGTGTCGCCCAGTGGTCGCCGTTCGCCAGTTGCAGCTTTGTAGCCAGACCGAGCCAGACTTTAGGCTATACGGCTGCAGCGGCGCAAGACGGGGAGTGTGTTAACAATAACAGCAACGGGGACACATCCTTGCCTGGAGGAAAGAACTGCGCATGCACAGTTTAATTTCCCATCTTTTTCACAACTAATGACAAGTGACAGACAAAGTGTTGAACATTACTCAGACACGACCTTCAATAACAACTACAGTGCTATGTGTTGGAGAATTAGTGTACCATGCAAGGTTGTGTCTTTTCGCTGCTGCTTGTAGTGCCCTTGTCATTTGATTTTCATTGTACATTTAAAAATCACAGAACAGCCAACCGTATGGATATTATATAGGCTACGGTATAGCTATAACAAGTTAACTCAGTTTCATAACCTTTCTTTATAATTTACAGATTTTTAAAGCTCGTTATAATTGTAGTTGGGAGTAACGTATCAGAGGATTAACATGACCTATGATCGAGAATATATTTTTCCATTCGAGAAGTTGGCAATCTTGACCGTGGTAAGTACTTTGTCAGATGTGTGTTTTTAAAGTTGTGGATATTTGAGTGTGTGTTTATTATTAACGTGGGTACCGCATTTATTTATACATTTACTGTAAAAAAAAAACAAAAAACAAAAAAAAAAAAACACGACGCACCAGGAAGGAATTGTCCGATGGCGATAAAAATCGGTGGATGTGAGAAACAGACAAAGAAAAACAAACAATCACAAGTGCAGAGCAACAATCGAATGATTTATTTCAGAGTTAAAGCGTTACAAAGTGAGGACGTCAATAAGGGTGTTGGTCCACTCCTGGCCTGGATGCAAGCTGTCATTCGACGTGGCATGGACTTATAAAGTTCCCGGATGGTGTCCTGCGGAATTTCGTGCCAAATGGTCTCCAACTGTAGGGCTAAATCAGCGACATTCCGGGATGTTCGCAATCGCCTTTCCATGACGTCCCAAATGTGCTCTATGGGAGAGAGATCAGGCGACCGAGCTGGCCAAGGAAGGATAGGGCAAGCTTGAAAACAGTCCATAGCAACAAGTGCCGTGTGCGACCGGGCATTATCCTGTTGGAAACTAAGGCCTGGATGTCGCTGAAGGAACGGTAACACAACCGGCCGTAGAATGTCATCAACATTACCGCTGTGCTGTCAGTGTGCCAGGAATGACTACCAGAGGGGTCCAGCTATCAAAGGAGATGGCACCCCAGACCATCACCCCCTGTTGTGGGGCTGTGTGGCGTGCGATAGTCAAGGCAGGATCCCCACGCTGGCCTGGACGTCTCCAAACACGTCTGCGGTTGTCGTCAGGGAACCGTTGGAAACGCTCGAGCGCGGCACCACTGTAATCTGACTTGGCGGTGAACAGGCGTGAGTGGTAAGCGGCGTAACGGGCGGCACGAGCGCAAATTCCTGTCGCTCAGGCGTCTGTTGATGGTCATGGTGGACACATGCGTGTGGGTCACACGCTGAATCGTTGATGACGACTCCGGTGCTGTGACAGCTGTTCTGACAATCGCTCTGTCTACCCGTGCTGTCGTGGCCCTTGGTCGACCACTGCCGTCCTGACGCTCATGCCTGCCGTTGCTGACCCACGCTTGCCAGCATCGTCTGATCGCCGCATCACTTCGACCCAAATGTCCAGCGACAGATAGATTCGACCAACCAGCTTCATTCAATCCTATCGCACGACCTCTTTCAAACTCAGACATCTTCTCGTAAAGAGCATGAATCCTTCTACCCCAGGCATTATATGCAAAAAACAGGGCCAACCTAAAAAAAAAAAAAAAGTAAAGCTGAAATTTGGCATAGATGTTCCCCAGTACCCTAGAAACAAATCCTGACAAGTCCCCATCTCTGCGGTGTCCGCGTCATCGTTTTTGGAGGATTCAAAAGGGCTTAAATAGGACCTAAGTGCCAAAAACAGCATTTTTGCTTCCTGCGTTTAAAATATTGATCCAAATTTAGTTCTCGTGAGCTTTAGCAATTAATAAAAATGAACCAGTAGGATAACGGACTTATCAGGCCTAATTATTGCTATTGATGAAGGAAAAAAAGACAACTAATTTAATAGTTTTAGCACAATTTTTACAAGAAAATTTGGATAATTTGTAATTAGCAGGTCATTATTTTTTAAACAACTGCTGATATTGACTAAAGACCCAGAATGAAAGTTATAAAGCATACTTTTAGCTTTACAATGGCACATTACCCATGTCTATGCAAGAAACGGTTACCGAGTTACGGTCCCAAAGCATAACCGCTGTTGAAAAGGCACCCGATCGCGTTTCTAGATGAAAGCGCTCGGCCTGTCGGAACAGGCCAACAATACTCCAAACAATTAATTCAGCTTCTCAACAATCTTGGATTTTTAATAAATTTGGCGGAAGTCTACAGGTACGAAGTTTCGGCGCTTCGTGAAGAACGTCCAATCCCGAATGCTGGAGCGTTCACGTAGTTTTGCTTTGATAACGCTGACTTTAACCTAAGGGCATTGGACGGGCGAAACACATTTCACTGCATGGGAGGCATCAAGTGCACAGGTCCAGCGCTTGACAGTGAAATATCTCCACTCCCACGTACACGAGAAGTTCCTAATGCTGGTGTGATTGCGGCGATGGGAAAGTTCAACATTTCGTGGTATCGGAAGCCCTCTTCTCCTGGTTCAAAGGACGTCAAGATTAAGGAATTAACTGTGGAAGCCCCAAACTCTGTGGCTATTGCGTCGATGATGGACTCCTTGTGGTTATCTGGACGGTGGTCAGGTATTAATTTACCCGCCTCGTGGAACGGCTTTATGAAGACGTCACTGTCTGCTCATGCTCAACCAGCTCCCCAGACAACGTCAGTTGATAACCTTCCGTCCATTAACTTGGAACCGAGCAATCCATCAACTATGTATTCCGCGTTGGAGTTTGCCACAAGAGAGTGCGTGGAACTGAAACAAAGCACTTGTTTCGAAAACTTTGACCAGCCCCTATACGCGAAAGCTGCGGAGATAGTCGCATCGGACACTTCAGAGGAACTCAAAAACGTGGTTGTTCGTCTAGACGGATTTCACATTGTAATGTCGTTTCTTGGGGCAATCGGCTACGTGATGAATGGAAGCGGTTTGGAGGAGCACTGGGCGGAAATATTCACTAAATCGTCAGTGACTCACATGATGTCTGGACAAGCATATTCTAGTTAGGCTTGCAATTAGCTCGCTCTAAAAATTATTACGTCGTGCCTTCAATTTCAAATGTATCAATAACTCGAAACTGTGCATGTTATAGGGCCCTCAGAGCGCATTTTCTGACAAAACAGGCTGTAAGGACAATGTTACTCAACATGAACGACGGGCTCAAGGATGACAAGGACGAAATACAGGCGCTTTTTACCGTATTCCAAGAAGGCACCGCCAACGACTTGCTATCATATCCTTGCCATCAACGTCTCAAAGAGTCGCTTCATGACACATTTTCTTCAATGAGCCAGAAATCTCGCACAGGAAATCTGTAGGTAGAGTACATCAAACAGCTAGCCTGGAAAATATTGAAGGATTCTGCATCTTAACGCGAGGAAATGAAGGTATTTGTCTCTACGGCTCCAGATGGAAAGGCCATAATATCAGCTGGAGAGAAGTTCGCCATTTGTCTCTACAATAGTGCCAAATCGGAGTGCAAAAGCCTCGACGAACTTCGGGTGGTGAAATACAGCCAAAAAATTGCCAAACAACCGGTCACAGCGTCATTTCAGCTGGCTTCACTTCCGCCGACTTCGGCGGCATGCAAATAACAGTCACTGCGGGTATATTTCCAAGTTCTGGAATGGTTAAGATTTTCTTTGGACCCGACCCAATGGGGATGGAAAATCCTACACTCAGCTTTAGTTCCAGGGACAACTCATCTTCCAGCTGCTCCAGATCATCTCCTCAATTTGGTGTCCTGCAACTGCAAGAGCTCTTTTGGCAGCCGGTGTGAGTTCTGCTGATAGTGATTAAAGACCCGAAGTAAACGTTGTAAAGTACACTTGTAGCTTTAAAACGATACATTGCCCATGCTCCTTAATGTGTGGGCACTGCAGTGAAAAGCATGTGGCAACGTCACATTTGATGGCTCAGACGATGAGGAGGACGATTGAGTCCGATGTAAGCTTTGTTTTGCAAGTGTTCTTTGTCGAAAGAAAGCTTTTTAAGCTTTGTTTTGTTATTATTTGCATTATGCATATTATGAATGTACGTTTAACTGCTAACTGCATTAAACTCGTTTTGTTCTATGCAAACTGTTTCTGCTAGTTTACCTGGATTCAAAGGAATACCATCCTAAAAGCTCTTGATCAAAGATACAAAATGGTGGCAGCAAAGGTGAATAGATGGAGCCCACCAGCGTAAATGGGCGTTCGTTCGGAAAGCGGCTGCCACACTTCCACTTTTATATTTGTAACGGTATCTCTGCTGCTGTTTGTCGGATGAACATGGGCAAGGTATCGTTTTAAAGCTACAAGTGTGCTTTACAAATTTTACTTCGGGTCTTTAGTGGCTATCAGCAGCTGTTTACACGATAAGTCCCGGCGAATGACAAATTTTCGTGAGAATAGTTGAGCTAAAAATTTTCGATTACTCATCTGTTTAAATGTATGGCAATAATTACGACCAATAAGAGCGTTATATATAACGCAGTCCTTCTCTTATTACTATCAAAACTCATTAAAACTTATTTTGGATCAATATTTTGAACGCAGGAAGCAAAAATGCTGTTTTTGGCACTTAGGCCCCATTTAAGCCCTTTTGAACTCTCCAAAAACTATGACGCGGACGCCGCAGAGATGGGGACTTTTCAGGATTTGTTACTAGGGTACTAGGGAACATCTATGCCAAATTTCAGCTTTCCTTTTTTTTTTTTTAGGTTAAAACTTAATATGCCTGGGCTATTCGGCGTGGCATTCTTACAGCCGACGTTCAGATATCGCAGTCAAATGCAACAGCTACTTTGAGCATACGCTTCAGAATCGCGCCTTATATACACCTGATGCATGCGCAGTTCGGATGCGCGGGTGCTCCCGCTATTCACTCATTGGACACGAAGCTTGAATCAGTTGCATGCTCGGTCCGAATGTATTTGCATACGTAATTTCGTTTATGTTCGACCCTGACTATTATGTATCTGAAAACTGTATCATAATGAGACTCATTATAATACTATTTTTCATTATGATACAGTTTCTCCCACCAATCAGAGCTCAATAAACAGTTGTTTGACCAATTAGATAATTAGATGGGCCTTCTAATGTAAATTTCACTTCCTGGCCTAGTGTCATAGGAGAGTAATCGAGGTGGCCATGGTCAAATACAAGGCATTCCCTGCGTCTCATGCGCTCTGTTCAGTACATAAAACTGGCGAAATCTCGACAGATATTTATGAATATTTATGTTCGAACATAAAATAGTTATAATAATTATAGTCGAACATAAACAGTCGTATGCAACTCGCATATACTGGTAATTAAGACACTCGTATGGAAATTATAAAACTCGCATACGCTCGTTTTATAAAAATACTCGTGTCTTAATTATAGCCATTATAGGCTCGTTGCATAATGTACTATTTTGTTGTTGTTATACAGTGTATTATTATGAATACTGTTCAGGAGTTAAAAACCATTACCTTTTCCCAACTTACTCTGCAAGAAAAGGTGGCCATAAAAGGAACGGGAAGGCCTATTCCAAACTTAAATTTAGTTCAAACAACCCAGTGCAAAGGCAAGGCTAGGATTCGCTTATTCCATAATGAAGTGTATGGCAAGTATGAGTGGGCTTGTGGCTGTGAACTAACCAACATGATGTATTGTTTCCCGTGCTTAATGTTTTCATGTGGCAAAGACAAAAGCAGTGATACCTGGACCAAAACAGGGTTTTCTGACCTAGGACATTTGAAACAAAAAATGGACAAACATGAACAAACAAAAACGCACATGAATGGCGAATTAGAATCTCAAGTACTAGGGAAATACTAGATCAGACAGCAGCTTGATTGTGCATTCAGGAGGAACATAGAAAAGCAAAATATCGAGGTATCGAAGAACCAACACGTTCTGCCACAGATCATCGAATTCATCAAGTTTTGTGGAATTTTCGAGCTGGCATTGAGAGGACACAATGAGAAAGAAGATTCTGTAAACCCTGGTAATTTTAGAGGACTAATAGATTTCACATCCGAATTAGATACGCTTCTGAAGGATCATCTAAAAAGTGCAACAGTGTTTAGAGGAACATATAAAAAAATCAGAATGACCTATTACAATGTATGCTTGACGTATGCCAAGATGAAATTAAAACAGTAATCGAAGAAGCAGACTTCATCTCCGTAATGGCTGACGAGATGTCGGATGTTTCATAACAATACCAAATTGTCACAGTGTTTCGCTACCTGCTGCCCAATGGCAAGCCTGTTGAAAGGTTCTGGACTTTTCAAGAACCCTTGCGGTCATATCACAAAGCTATGATGGAGCTAATGTGATGAGTGGGACGTACACTGGTGTACAGGAGATTGTAAAAAGAGAATATCCGTACGCTTATTACATACATTGCTACGCCAACAAACTGAATCTAATAATGGCTCAAGCTAGTAGCCAAAATACACAAGTGCGTATATTTTTTGCAGGTCTCAATGAAATTCCTCAGTTCTTTGTGAACTCGTCTCAAAGAGTGAATGAGTTAGATGAAGTGGTTGGTGGAAGAATTCCTTCAGCTTCAAACGTTAGATGGAATTTCAAGCCTCGAACGGTACAAACGGTGTATGGACATAGAGAATCTTTGATGGGATGTTTTGAGAAAATTGAAACTTCAAGTAAACAAATGAACACCATCACACAGAGCAGCCTATGCTCTTATTCTGGCTTGAATTTTTTCACCACATAATGCCACATGTGGATATTTTATATCAACATCTCCAAAAGAGGACAATAGTCTCTGTTACAGTGAGAAAAGCTATACATTCATTTGAATATGCAGTGGAAAGTGTTTGGAATACAGTGGATAACATTTCAGAAGAACCCTCATCAGAAAATCGAAGATGTGAGGAGACTCCAACTGCTTCAAATCATTTTTCTTCGAAAAATTTCAAGTCGTTTGATAAGAAATTTCCAGAAGAAAATCTCTTCCAAGCTTGCCAAACCTATCCTTTTGTTGACAGAATTAGAAGTTATGCACATGCGTGAGGACTTCCGGAATGTCACCTGTGTAATCGACTTGACTGAATTCATTATTGAGAATAATTTGGGGAAAATTGTCAGTGAAACGCTCAAAGTTCTCAAAGTCTTGACTACCACAAATGATGCAGAGAGGTGTTTTTTTTTACACTAAAAAGAATAAAATCCGAAGCACAATGTCACAAGATAGACTGGCGGCATTAGCAATGTTGTCGATTGAAAAACAAATTGTGAGGTCAATTCCAAATTTCAATGACAGAGTTATCGATAAATTTGCCCAGACGAAGGAGAGAAGAATGAACTTAGAAAAGTGATTCAAACGTAATTTAAGGTTTTACAATTGTGTATTCATTGTTGTTTCAAGCCATATAGGCTACTTAATAATTAATCTGTGCATTTCACAAATTATCATGTAAATAGACTCAAAAGTGCCACTAGTGAACTCGAGGAAAATAATGCGAGTGACTTCGTCAGAGTAAATATCAGAAAATTTCAGACTCGATCCAGCATAGGATTCACGTCTGTAATCGGAAAGATTGGCACGGTAAATTATACATTTTGTACATTTCTGGATCAGATATAATTGTTTAAAATTCAATTCTTGAACACCTACCGGTAATGTAAATACAATAATGTTAAAGTAAAATTTCGCGTTGACCAGTTTTCGCAGTAAAACATTTTGTTTAAAAATATTTAATAGTTTGTTCATAAGCAATAAGTTATTAAAATCGTGACATCGTAAAGAAGCTGTTATTTTGTATGGTTAGGTATGCACGCATTTATATCAAATTTAGACAATCTTTTAAAACAGTGAACACCCATAATTACAAACCACCAGCCAACACGGCTTGAGATATTGTGCACGTTATGCTTTGTCAATAAATTGAGCCCCAACTTACATAATTCTGTCATCTGTGTATTAATATAATTACAAATACCGGTATATCATTGCTCCAATGTCACAATTTACCTTTTACTAAAACTGAGGGGGAACGTAATAGAATAGTGCAGTGGTCAGTTTTCTCACCAAGGCGGACCCGGCTCGATTTCCGGTTAATGCATGCGAGACTTTGGGAGTGAAATATCACGTTCTGAGGTTCGGATTCGACGTAAAAATGGAGGTCCTGTGGCCCATGATCACGATTTGTCGAGTAAACCTAAAAGTTTTCTTCCTTTTAAAACTGAAATATCTTGTCAAGTAATTGTGCTAAGACGACGTTTGTTGATTTGAGAGAATATGCAAGTTATGCATTATCCATTGAGCCCCAACTAACTTGATTCTGTTATCCGTGCATTAAAATAATTTTGAATATTTGTGTACTACATCCTATTTAATTGTAATTTAATGTGCCAATTTCTGTGCGCGTTTTTTATATCAGGAATCATTTGTGTACCAACATTTTGTGCACTACATGGAAGCGTGTTTTGAGTTAGGGACTTGGACATTGGCACTTCATCCCCCTTCAAAGTTCCACCATCATCCGTCCAATGTGCTCCAGCTATCATATGGCCTAATCTAACATATTAAATCAATTGGGAAGACATTTCATCTGTTATTAAAAGTGAAATATTTTGACAAGTAATTGTGGTACAACAACGTTTGTTGGCTTGAGACACTATTCATGTTACGCTTTATTCACTGACCCCCCAACTTACCTGATTGTGTCATCTGTGTATTAAAACAATTGCGACCATGATAATTTTTTGGCCAAATTGTGTGCCTGTCATAGTGAAGGAAGGAGCGCGTCATGTGTTTTGTAACACGCATGAGCCCTGGAGTCAGATGGCCTGCGCTGCTGCAACATGCAAGCACGGGCTAGCATTTTGTTTCAGCATTTGTTCCTAGAGGTTGTGTGGTCTCGAAAAGATGATTCTTATGACAAGTCGGAGGCGAATCTCAATTACAGATGTTACAAAAACGAAAGGCGACCGTAACTGTCCGTTCATGTCATTAGCATAAGGGCATGCGAACTGCAAATGTCGTATGGAAATAAGTGCTATAGGATTGTTGAAATTAATGCTGAAGAGCAGGGGCGGCTCCAGGCCCACACAAGGGGTAGTACCAAGTAAAAGAATATATGAAAATATTGCTACTTACATAACATGATAGCAGAGCAGTCTACTCGCTAATTTCCCACCGAGTGTTCGATTTCCGATGTATTATACACTGATCTTGATAGTCAACATTTCCCATCGGGACTTACCAATAATATACAATAAGAAAATCTACAAAAGAAACGATTCAGTACTCTACCATTCACATACGAATAGCCTACAACACAAACTCAATGTTCGACTCCTTTAACACCTTGTCACTCACTAAAAATAACCACGAACCGTTAACAAGAACTAAAGATAGCCTACATACAAAATTCGCGCGATTTCATCCAGGCCTGAAAAGTGCAGATGGTTTATCAACCATACTGTTTTAGGTACCGAGATCCGTGAAGCCTTAAAATGTAGTCATGATCGTACTTTTTTTAATGCATTCACTTAGTTATTCACTTTACCAGATAAGTAATTAATAAATACTTATCATTTTCACTACTTATTAGGGTAAGTTTAGATTTCAAAGTTGGGTGCAGAGCCCTCTTTTAGAGGAATCTAGAATTAATATTCTTGGTGTGAGAGCCCCCCCCCCCCTCCCAATAACAATGAGTGTCAAATTACTTCCAGCCAATCAGGCCATTCGTCCACACCCTCTTCTCTTCCGCCCTTTGTGACAGACAGACATAGCGCTGGCCCAGTACCTCATAATGACCGATAGATGGCATTGTACTTCACTTTCTGTACTACCTTGAGCCAAACTGTATCCGGAACAGAGCCTAGCTTATTTCCTCACAGCCAGTGACGCTAGAGGTTACGAGAAAGATCGTTAATTGGACTGCGCTTGCGTCAACCGTGCCGCATAGGCCACGGCACAAGATATCACAGGGGCGAAGATGAAATCAATGATCATACCCTACGGACGAAGTATTTAAACCACTAAGTAATTTGAAACTAATTAGATACCGGTATTAAACGCAGGCGTTTAGTGAAAATAAATGTGCACAATTTAATTTTGTGAACAAGAACACCTACAAAATAACGAATCTTTTCAAGAGGAAAAAAATAATCATACGACTGCAGTGAAGATTGACAAAACATATCTCTATTTAGAGCTACATATATGATTATTCAAAAAAGATGGACCCGATTTAATTAATTTATACTTCACGAAATATACATTGGACATCAATAGGGACCCTGATTTATGGCAATATACAAGACTCCAAAGCGGTGAAATGAAATGTTGAAAGCGGTGAAATAAAATATCCATAGCGATGAAATAAAACAGAACTGAGGGTTGAGCGTGCTTAATAACGCTGCACGCATTTAGCTAAATAATGAACAATATGCAAACATTTAGAGAAATAATAACAACAACAAAACTTCCGTGTTAAAGACCTGACCTAACCTAACATTTACTTCCACAAATACTCTTCCTGATTTAATTTCTCACTAACTCGTAAAACTTAAACGTAAGCTGTCCTTTGCCTAGAGGAGCGTTATTTCCATGATTTCAGGACGCAGATTTGTATGCGTGTATGAGAACGCAGAAAGCCTCTTTCGCTGTCGTATCTTATAAAACATTATATTTAAGATTTCTTATTTTCTATCAAACAACAGATAGTGGAACTATTTCAATTAATTTTAGAGCATTAAAAATCGTATTACCAGCATTTCATTGGTATCTCGCATTTTAGAGTAAAAGTAACACATTTCGCAAATTTATTTTATTTCGCGGAATTTCGCGAATTCAATATCGAAAAAATATATGCATATTTGGAGTAAATACTGTATACCATTGGGATAACATATATATGTTTGTTGAAAAATGTCGCCGATATCATTAAAACCAAAAATCCGGGACTCTAGACATGAACAATCTACATACCAACGAACAGAGAAAGGTTCAAAGTTTTGTTGACCACAGGTTATAAATATTCAATGTGTCCTCCCTGCGCTGCACGGCAAAGATCTAGGCGGTAGCCAAATCCTTCCACACGCGAGAAAGCATGTCTCGTGTTACTGAGTGCACCGCAGCAGTGATACAGTTCCGCAGGTCAGCCAGAGTTGTGGGTAGAAGTGGGACGTAAACCGTGTCCTTAACATAGCCCCACAAGAAAAAGTCACAAGGTGTGAGATCGGGTGATCTCGGTGGCCACAAGTGTAGAGCCAGATCTTCCTGTACTATGCGACCTATCCATCGCTGATGAAGGGATTGATTTAACAGTCTTCGGTCATCACGGTACCAATACGGGCGAGTTCCATCCTGTTGGAAAATAAAGTCTTGTGAATCTTCTGTAAGTTGGGGAAAAAGCCACTGTTCCAACATGTTCAGGCACGTTATTCCACTTACAGTGCGTTCCGAGAAAAATAATGGTCCATACACTTTTGTTCGTGATAAGGCACAGAACACGTTTGGCTGGCTACGTTCTCGCTTGCTGGGCCCAAGGTTCGTATCCTGGCGCAGTCAGCTGGCATTCGAGGGTGCGCAAATGCGAGGGAGCCGTGTCAGTAGATTTACTGGCACGTTAAATATCCCCTTCGGGGTAAGATTCCGACACCTCGGCGTCTCTAAAAGCCAGAGTTGTTAAAAGGGACGTAAAACCAATAACATTATTATTATTAGAACACGTTTAGCTTCGGCGAGTCTCTCTCGTGTTCGCATTTTACATGGGGATTTTGCAGACCCCATATGCCAGTAGTTTATTCACGTGTCCACTAAAATGGAACGCAGCTTCGTCGCTAAAAATTATGCGCGATGGAAACACGTCATCTTCCATCATTTCTAGCACATCACCACAAAATTCAATACGCTTGGTTTTGCCATTCGGACGGAGAGCTTGTGCAAGTTGTAAGCGGTATGGCTTGTACACCAAACGCCGTCTCAAAACACGCCATACACTTGTTTAGGGGTATTCCTAGTTCTCTACTAGCTCTATTGGTTGACTTACGTGGACTACGAACATACGGTAACTTTCTTATATTCGTCTAACATCATCCTCTGACACACTCCGTCAGCCCGAGCTCTTTCCCTTGCAGACATCCAGTGTCGCGACATTGCATAACCAAACGTCTTATGCTTTTCCTAGTTGGCGATTCAATGCCGAATCGGAGACGAAAAGCCGGCAGCACTGTTACTGCCGACTCACATTTTGCAAACTCAAAAACGCAGAAAACCTTATGCTGCATAGTAGCCATCTTATTCACACCAGACGATGAAGCGAGACGGCGCGAGCACCCTAGCGGCCGTTTTTTTTGTAACTATCACCATAGCGGCCATGTACGCAACTATCACCGCCCAAGTGGTGGTCAACAAAACTTTGAACCTTCCTCTGTTCATTGGCATGTGGATTCTTCATGTCCAATGTATATTTCGTGAAAAACAAATTAATTAAATTGGGTCCATCATTTTGTATAGTACAATGTTATTCAATTGTCTTAAAAATTCAAGATGGCAGCAGTGCAAAATTTAAAAGGAACAAATGAAAAATAAAAATAAAATCTTTTGTCCAATTACACGATTAGGGTGAAACTTCTTATAATGAACCACTACAATAATCTGAATTCACTAGTATATAATTTTCTAGATAGGTTTTGTTAAATTAATTCCTCTAATCAATTATGGGGTGTTCCGATCTTCCCCATGCGTGGAGTAAGTCGTATTCCATACAACCCCAACAATTTCTTTCATATTTCGATAGTTGTCACCAATTCAACATGGCAGTAGTGAAGCGTTTTATCACTCATCCATATCTCAGAAACTGTTAATGAAAATGATATTTTGCGGGGTGATAGAGGACTATGAAACAAATTCATACGTGACTTCCAGAAATGTGTTGAACACAAACTAATATGGCAGCCATGCTAAATTTCAAAAAAAGAATTTCTTTTGTCTATAGTTGTCTAAAATGCAGAAGCTTGTATCTTGTAATTGATTTACTAATCATAGTAATCAACATAAACTATGAATTTTTGATAACTGTATAAAAGGGGGTTTTGATGTTTTAAACAACACAACTACTACATTGTGCATACAAATGGAAATAATCATGTTTTATGCTTACTTGTCCGATATTGGCTTATTCAACTTGTAGTATATCTATTCAATTAAAATTTGTCTTGTGATGTACGACTGTGGTTCAGATGATGGTCCTGCCTATAAATTAAAAATAAACAAAAATAAAAATAAATAAACAAACAAAATAAAGCAAACAAATAAATGTAATAAAAAACAACAACACACATTCTTTCTCTCTCCCAAAATGAGTTTGGTATAATTCACCAGTATCAATCAGGGTTCAAAAAACAGCATAGTACTGTCACTGCTTTATTACGAGTTACTGAAGATATTCGCATTCCTATGGACCAGAGACAGTTGATTTTATTGTGCCTGTTTGAGTTCAGTAAGGCATTTGATTGTGCTCATCATGCTTTGCTGCTATCTAAACTACGTCATATAGGGTACCGAGAGTGCCATCCACTGGTTTAATTCTTACTTAGATAACGGACATCCAAGAACCATAAGTAAAGATGGTAGTTTTTCTGAATGGGCATTGGTAAAAAATGGTATGCCACAAGGGTCAGTCCTAGGCTCATATTGTTTCTACTACGTAGTAGAGTCAATAAGTTTGTGGACTAGGCGCATGGTGTAGTTGTGGTGCACTACAGTCGACAGGTTGCACCACAGGATATTTAAGTGAGGGTCTATCTTTCGTCCCAGTGCCAGTAGAAGTACAGACTCAGTTGTTAAGGGACGTTAAATGCGTGCGGCTGAACGTGAGAATAACGCAGTTTGAGCAACGGTGAAACGTCAAGTTCTGCCAAAAATTACGCAAATCCGCCAGTTAAACGTTTCAGATGATGAAGCAAGTATACAGTGACGACGCCTGATGTGTTTGAGTGGCACCAACGTTTTGCACATGGGAGAGGCAGTTTGGAGGATGATGAGCGTACAGTGCTACAGTGAGTCATGAATGAATGTGGTTGTATGCTGGGTGTTCGCTTTTGCGAATTGTTTTGTAAGTTTTTGTTTCCCATTCGGTTTGAAACATTTGTTCATTTTATCTGCCCCATTATTCTACTTCGCCCGTAATTGCAGTGAGAACGCGGTCTTATGTATTTATTTTCTTTACATACAATTTTTGTATCAGTTGTATTTATGTGTTCAATTACTCTTGTTGCAATTACTTACCTTTTTGAAAGTATGTTACAGTGCACGTCTCTCTCTCTCTCAATATCACGATTGTACTAAGCTGAGCTGTCACGTTACCCTGGCTTCGAGCGCTGTGCTATGCGCCGATTGGCTGCTAGCTTCTCCCTCCAGCTTTGGTATCGCCGCCTTCCTATGACGTCATACCAACTATAAAACAGCTGGTCTTTGGGCCTTCTGTGTCGACTCTTCTCCACTGGTCACCACCGCTCCCTACTGCTGGGGTTATTGCCCTCTTGGGATACCTCTTGTGGCCGGAGACTCTTCTCCGCCGTCAACATCTGTATTCTGGACCTGCCTGCTTGGACAGTCCAAACTCATCGGCCTTCACTTGGGCCAAATCTTCGACACGGATGTACTCTGCAAGTCTTGGTTATAAAGACATAACTTCACCAGCCGAGGAAGTTACTACCAAGAGACTCCTTTTTGCTGGTCTCTTTTTATAAGGAGAATCTACCATCATCAACTCTGGTTCCAAACCCGGAACCCTGAAGTATGCCTGACTGACCTCGCACAAGCCCCGTGCAGGCGAACTAAACTACCTCCAGCTACTGATGTCGTCAAGTAGCAAGTCTACCTTTGGAAGATGTTTAAAGGGATTCGATACTTCCTGTATCACACATCAGAAAAAGTGGTAACCCTTCTAGTCCAAACACTCGACCCGGATTATTTCCGTAATTAGAGTACTGTACTTAGCTTTAATTCTACTCTCTGATGGATTTAAATTATTTTTGTAGGTTATTTTATTATGCTCTTTTTATTCAGTAATTTTGAATTTAATTCTTTATAGGGAGTTACAGCTTGCATGCAATTTACGTTTCCTGGAGAAACGAGTAATTTTCAATTGTTATTGTTTCTTATTGTCAATTTTAAGGCAATTTCTTTGAAAGTATTACTTCCTTGCAGAATATTTGCTTTGAGATAAATAAACACAAGTAAAAGCTAAGCTTTAACATTTTTGGTCTCTTCCCTCCCTTTCCTCTTTTATTTACCCCTTGTGCCTGAAATCTCATTCTATCGAAATCCCCTGTGATGTACCACATCCCTTACGGTACACATTTCCACTGGGTCTCGATGATGTTACAATGTCCATGCCTTGCTAGTTTATGCCGTATTTTGTATGCCTTGGCGATGCTTTACTATCTGTCTTCAGTTTGCATCATCCTTCCATGAACACAGAATTCTTCTTTAAGCAATAATGACAGAAACAATACAGGACCGAAGCTTGATGGAAACTGGAAAAGGCGTCTTGAACTTTTCACATGTGCCAAGTTATCTGATCAAAGATGTACGTACGAGTATGTACGTACATACTGCACCTTATCGGTTAAACTAAAGGGATAGGTGCATTGTATTTAAATATAATGAATATTGAAGGCATTGCACAGCTGTCAGTTTAGAACCAGCTAACGTGTTGTTACAAGCGGAGACGTTTTGCCGAGGGACGAGGCTTGGTATCGTCTTAGATCAACATCCATAAGAACCGACAGTAGTGGCTACGCTGGCTAAAGCGCTGCGCTAGATCATGGGGCCAAGCTCTCTGCTGACTCGGTAGACGCGTGGGTTCGAGCCCCACCGTCGGCTGTCCTTGAAATGGTTTTCCGTGGTTTCCCATTTTCAACACCGGGCAAATGCTGGGACAGTACCTTCTGACAGGCCACGGCCGCTTCCTTCCACATCCTTGCCCAATTTCATTCATCTTCATCCATTCCATCTCTCATCCCGACGTGCAGGTCGCCCACGGGCGTCGACTAGAAAGACCTGCACTCGGCCTCTCAGGAGGCTACACGAAAAAAAAAAAACGAAAAAAAAAAAAAAAAACACAAGAACGGACGCGAGAGGAGTCATCGACAGCGGAAATTCACCATTTCCTTGGGTGTCAAACTAGTAGGCGTTTCTTAACACTATCAAAAGTACGTGATTATGTAAGAAGAACACAAATTAAGCTGAGCCACCGCAGTTATAACATGGAGAAAAGGAAGGTTGACATTTAAAATCAAGCTAAAAATTAAGAGCTAATTAAATGAAAAAAAGAAATGAAAGATTCATCTAATTACGCAGTAACAGGGCAAGAGCGACATTTAGCTCGCATCAGGGCCATGCATGACAGCAAGCCAGTGCGGGGAATTACTTTTTTTTAAGGAATAAGGCCTACCCACGCGAACTCATTTGCATAAGAATCTATGATAGATTTTTAAATCCAGGGTCCTATTTAGAATCAGCATGTTTTAACCTACTGGAAAAGTAAGATCCTAACTCTCGAGATCTAATTATATAGAAACTGAGGTCACGTGATCTACAAGTTCCAGGCCAATCGCACCGATCTCATTAAAAAAAAAAACAATGAGAGCAACAATAACATCAGCTGAGCGTGTGCCGCTTAGATCCCCTAAACTGGGGGACAAAAGTACTAAAACAGATAGTACTACGTGTTCCAGGATACATATTCCACGACGCTCACATCCCAAAACTGGGTGAGAGAGGAACTAAACAGAACAGCATTACTTTGTCAACTGAGACAATTATATGACAGAGCTCTTAACAGTACCTGCATAGCTAATTATCAGTGCCGAAGGCAACACACCATAGATAGCCTGGACAATGAAACTTCTAATGTAAATACAGTGATAGTCCACAAGGACTGTGCGGACGTTTCTAAAAAGAATCGTCAACTCTAGGCCTACATAAAAAAAGGTGTTAGCAATGCGAACTTTATTCGAGCGAAAAAACAGTACGGCATCGAGATCGCGCGAATAGGACTACTCTGCCTTGTTAGTTCAAGCGAGTGTATAATAAATTGTTGTATATGTAACTTCAGTGTTACAATTAGTGTTAATTCAATGAAAATGTGTATTCAAGAGCAGCCGAGGGGCGACAGCAATTATTTAAGTGTCGACCAGCCTCAGGGAAGCCAAGAGACGAACTTCTAATTCAATGGAATGGGGGTGATCTCATGTACAACTACTATCTCTACAAGCCAGTTGAGTACAAACTTGATTATTATGTGCCAATTCAATATTAAGGACCGAGGAAAATCTTATATTTTGTGTATATAAAGAGATGTGTGTAAGATATGTATTAGATCGATGAATATAGTTTGGGATATAGATAGAATGAACACCGATTTGTCGTTAAAATTTACGTAGTCGGAAAAATGTTGATTTCATAGAAGATTATAGATGGGCAGCATAATCGAATGGATTGAGTGTATTTTTTCATGATTAAAAATATAATCGCTCATTAATAGAAATAATAACAATAAAGATAATAAATAAATAGTAATTTTAACTGCAGAAGGTCAATAGGTATGATTATTAATTACGAATATTATTGACCGGGTAAAGTAAATGGATTCAAAACACAGGGTGTGTTTTATTATATAGAGTTTGCCATCCAAACACAGATAATTAGGATGCATACAAGAGTATTGTTGTAGCTGATAGTGAAGAGATCAAATGTAGTTCATGTATGCAGAAATAACGAGGTAAGTTTGTGTGTTCGGAGATGCAATGTGCAATAGTAAAAGATTCTGTTTGGGAGAGGTATAGGCCTAGATCCCCTATGCCATAGGCAAGTCCTGTACTACGATGAAATAAAGGCCATAGGGAAGTCCTTGGGATATATGCGGCGATTATTGGAGTAATGCACAGTAAAGCACTCAGAAAATGATGATTCCAGAGAGCTACAAGGTAAACGCCACGATCGTCCATAATCTTATATCAACGATCCATGGTATATTCCAGGGAATGATATCTGAATAATTATAATAACGAGCTATGTGAAGGCAGTTAGAGGATTTTATTTATGTTTTAATCAAGGCCAAGAAGTATTTCTAATATATTTGAGAGAGTGCAATTTCGGATTTCTAATCCAGGTTTGACCCATGTTGGGAGGTAGTTAGATGGAGTATCGACATACCCGAAAGTTTTGAGATTTTGGAAGGAGGCATGGACCTTACTTAACGTAAAGTTATAATTAATTACAAGCATTCAACCATAAGGCAGATTTTCCGACTATCGTTAGAAAGTCTATAATTAATTGTGTTCTAGTGAAATTTTAGCTATGTGCTAGGGCAACAATAAAATTGATTTAGAAGTAGGATTTGGTTTAATTACTAGAGGTAATGACAAGTCGGTGTTCAAACCTAGATTGACCATGCCATGTTGTTATGAGTCTGTGGACTCGTTATAGCATATATATATTGTTTCGTCAGCGATTGCCTTGTAGAGCAAATATATTGTAAGGTCACGCTGTATTGTAATTAGGGACCAACCACATCGTAATTAAATTCCTAGTTTGTTATTGTGTTAGTGAATTGGTAGTACTCATTACAGATGGCTTAGTGGTATCATTAAATAAATGTGCATTGGTTACAAATGTAAAATATTCATTGGTTTTAAATTCAAATACATTGTTCAAATTCAGAATATTCAGTGTTGAAGATTCAAAATATGTAGTGTTTCAAAATATTCATGGTTGTAAATCGTGATCATTTATACAAGGATAGGCTATTGTTTCGACCTTGTTTCAAACCATTAAGGGTTTTATTAATGAATGTGTTTCATAATTTTTATTTATGTGTGATTAAATTAACATCATGGGAAATTGCAGTTAATTAAATTTATTTTTAATCCACCCATGCGTCCATCATAATTATTTCTAAGAATCTAAATGCAGACCTGATTATGTGCTATCGTGATTCTAAAATTTAACAACCCGGCTATGACCCCGAACATCCAACTGATTTAATTCCACATAAATGTTGTTCTCATTAATGGTCTACACTACAGACGGTTACACTACATAGGCCTACATATTAGAATTCATGAAACCTAGAATTCTATTTTGCATACGAAGAACACACTGGAAGAATGTGGCAAGTCACTCGCATGAAACTTTTTCAGGAGACCAATTTTAAAACTCAGCAATTTTTCTAGGTTTATGCCGTGTCTTGTGTGGCGTTTCGCCTAAGAACACCAAGATAGGCTCATCAGCGGGCTCATGGAATCCGTGCCTGGACCCCCACAGGAGTAGCGAACTGACCTGACCTTCGCAAGCGAAGTCGTTGCGAATGCTTATGGCTAGAGCCCTGCGCGGATAAACAAAACGTTATCCGCATCCGCCCCGCATCCGCATGACTACTATCCACATCCGCCCCGCATCCGCATGACTACTATCCGCATCCGCCCCGCATCCGCATGACTTTTATCCAAATCCACCGATATTTCAATATTATTTTTAATTTATTAGATATTCTGGTTTCTTGACAAAAAGGAACTGGATATACTTTTTTGGCTACTTTTGCACCTGTGCCTCAGTAAGTTTGATGTGCCTGACTTATGTCCTAAGTATGAATACACTTTTTTTTTACATGTAGAACACCCTACTATATTGTTCACCTTTTCGTTTCCATTGAAAACGTAACCAAATGTCTGCCATATCGTTGACTTGAGCTTTGTTTCACCCACTGTTGAATATTCACCTTGTTTTATTTTAATATATAGTTTATCCATGTTGGTGAAGTGATGTTCATACTCCCGATCGCGGTAACATTCACTTAAAAAGTGAACTTCTCTTTACGCCTGGAGAAAGGGGCCGGAAATTCCAATTCACTCATCATCCTTCTGCTTCTTGACCCATCCATGTTCGCATAGTTGATGTCATAAGCTCATAACTCTCTCCGTTGCCATATCATAGTCAACGTGTTTCACTGCCAAGTTGGAAATAAACCTACAGATACACATGGAACCAGATCTTCCGGGATAGCTTAGACGGCGAAGTAGCTGACTTGAGGAATGCTAATGATGTCACCATGATGAACTAACAAGCTTATTGACAGCATTATATCTCGTAGGTATAGTAATAATGGCAGTGAGAATTGATGAGATGTCAAGACCGTCTACTTCAAACATACGGTACTTAATAAAATGTAGTTGAAAGCATTTATGAGTAAAATAATCTCCTCGTGTATGAGTGCAATACGAGCCTGAATATTTCGTACGCAATAGGCTATAAGAGTATTCCTCTTTTAAGCATGAAGCTGTAGATTGACTTATCAAATATGTAATATTATCGTAAGTTCCACATTGTATTCTAAAAACTATCCGCAAATTTACTCGAAACATTATCCGCAGCGTATCCGCTATCCGCACAGCCATGCAAACTAAATCTGCGTGGCGAAAAATGTTGCGGATATCCGCGGGTTTATCCGCGGAAATCAGCATCCGCGCAGGGCTTTACTTATGGCCTGTCAGCCCCATAGGTGCCGACAGCAGTGGCTACGCTGGCTAAAGCGCAGCGTTAGGTCACGGGGCCAAGCTCTCTGCTGACTCGGTAGACGCGTGGTTTCGAGTCCCACCGTCGGCCGTCCTTGAAATGGTTTTCCGTGGTTTTCCATTTTCAACACCAGGCAAATGCTGGGGCGGTACCTTCTGATAGGCCACGGCTGCTTCCTTCCACATCCTTGCCCAATTTCATTCATCTTCATACATTCCATCGCTCATCCCGACGCGCAGGTCGCCCACGGGCGTCGACTAGAAAGACCTGCACTGGGCGTCTCAGGAGGCCACACGACAAAAAAAAAAAAAAAAGCCCCATAGGTGCCTTAAGAGCCATATCTAAAAGTTTCGACCAACAGCATTTGATTGAAGGGGTTTGGGTGATTATCATTAATCTATTTGACCAGGATATGGCCTGGTGCATTTAAGCACTGGAAAGACAGAAGCTAGTCAAGGATAGTAAGAGTGAGAATTTCATGAAATGAAAATCAGAGTAGATAGAAATAGTCAAAGAAGTGAGTTATGGAAGTGAAAGTAAAAGTGCTAGAGTAGCGTGTAAAATTTATTCTATGAGAATGCGGGGGTGCTTGTGGCGGCTCCCCTAGCTCGGTAATCACCCAATCTGTTGATGAGTGGATTATGACTTCGTGTAGCTGTTCTGTAGAATTTAGCTGCCTGTCCGTGAATTCGCCGAACGAGTTGAGCTCGGGCAGTGGTTGTTTCGAACGTCACCATCATTAATTTCATCGTAATTATTAATAATTAATTAATAATTTAATTTTTCAAGTAGGCTATTCGTACTGCAGCTCGTTCACCTAGAATTTACTCATATCTTTTCTGTCACATGGGCGTCGCATGGTTTAACCCATAGACGTTTAGTCTATCTTTCCGTTTCTTTTACAAACCGGTATTGCCATTACAGAATTTCAACTACCGTAACACAGTGAAGTGAAGAAGGAACTGTCTTTGATCCATTTTGCTGAACTATGATAAAATATTTGATGTAGTGTACATGACTTACATGTAGTTTTAAAGCCACATCATTGTTAAAGATTCACAAAAATGGCATTGCTGTACCGGTCTGCACACAGGAAGAATGACGTAAATTCAAGTACATGTAAATATCCTTATTTAGCTTATTACTTGACAAACTGATATTGCCTACTTCAAAGATTTTTTGTCTTCTCTAGGAGGACGAAATAATAGAGCTCAGTAAAAAAAACTTGTTGCTCTCGATATGGAATAATCTTTCTTGGTGGCTTTACAAAATAAGATATCCATTCCCCATTTTAGGTATCATGGTGGAAGATGATGTGCGATTTTGGTTGCTTCGTCTCAAGTTCTCAACAAACTAACAGAAATGGGCACTTTTAAACAGAGATATGTTTCATAAATTCCGTCCAATCTCGAACCTTGCATTTTGGACAACACGCACTCAGACTTGAGAGAATTCAGTATGGGATTTGGTATTTTAAAGTCCCATGTTGCGATCAAAATCTAAGTATGAATGCCCTCTCATTGAGAATGTCACACGTACTTCTTTTCATGCATTGTACCAGGCAGTGAAGGTATCTGAAAAGTGTGAAATACATATATAAAACAGCGCTTTCACTTTTCTGTCCAATACTGGTCGAGAAAAGACACGACTTCATTTACTTCTTTCTTCAATGTCTTACGTGTATGCTGTAAGGGAACTAACGTTTGTTACAAAAGCTCTTCTCATTATCACAACATTTGTTTAAAATCAGAAATTGTTATTATTATTATTATTATTATTATTAATAATGTGTGATATCATTCCTTTTTATATAATTCAATTACTATTATCTCTATTATTATTATTAATAATAATAATAATAATAATAATAATAATAAGGGCCATATCATCAACAATTCAATTACATACACACCTGGGTTTTATAATACAACTAGCAGTAGTACCCGGCTTCGCCCGGTGGAATGATGATAATGTTTTAAGGTGTCCTTAGAAATATAATGGACTTAAAATCTAAGTCATTTGCCCCCAAAGACAATGAGGGAGTAATATCTAGGTCATTTGCCCTTTTGATAAGGATGATAATAAAAACTACTGTTGAATTGACACGTCAAACTTACAAACTACCGTAATAGAAATACATATTTCAAAATTCACAGGCGAGGAAGACTTATTGTGTGTGGTGATTAATGGTGTAATGGGCGTAACATCTACTGTAGGTCATTTGCTCTTACGATGAGGATGATAAGGGAAACTACTACCGGTATTGAATTGACACTTCAACGTATAATGTACACAATGTACTGTAATAAAAATAACTATATGGCGGCTTCGGTGGCGTATTTGGTAGCATGCTGAGCTTCTATGCCCAAGATAGCGGGTTCAAACCCGGCCGAAGTCGTCGGATATTTTAAGAGCGTTAAAATCAGTCAGTATGCCTTTCTTCGGAAGGGAAGTAAAGCGGCGGTCCCATGTCAGATTTATGGCATGATAAAGAACCTTCCACTAATTACACCTGTGTGAAGCTAAATTTGATAGGTAAACAACGCTCATAGATGCCTACGTCCGTTGCCAAGAGCCGACTGCAGTGGCGTCTAGTAGCTAAGTTCCGAACTTGGCCTAGTAGTCGTTGACGGTGGTGCTTGGCGGCAAAAGTACGAACTATTAGAAGAATTCTAAGTTGCAGTTTGTATTTAAATTTAAAAACAGATAACACACACTAATACAGTCATCACAATTAACACCGGTTATCAGACAGATTCTACACACACCCAAATTACACGGGGCTACATGACCGCGTTGTCGCAGCCCCTAAACTTAAGAACCAACCAACCAACCAAAAATAAATATTTTAGAAATCACAGTCGAGAAAGACTTTATGCGGCGGTGATTATTGGTATGATGCGCGTAACATCTAGGTCATTTGCACTTATGATGATAATAATAAGGTAATGAAAAAATGACTACTAAACGAACATGGTGTTATTTTAAAACTGATATAGGTAATTCAGGTGTCTAGCTTCGATGTCTTTCAAGGTCTCAACCTTATTTTCTGGCTTAGGCCTGTACTGGATGCGTCTAGTGAAAGAGCGTACTGCTCGGCAAAGACAAAGAATATAGGTCCGAGCTGCACGAACCTGAGATGATCGCAGATGATGACGAAATATGATGACACACGTTCGGGGTTCCCCGTCCTATACAGATTGACCGGGAATCACTCACTGTTTCGCAACGGCCCTGTGCTGGCATCAGCATAGACAGCAGGAGATAACACGGCGGGCTCTGGAAAGTAACTCTCAAGTCACCTCGCGATGAATCAGCAAGCTATTCTCACAACTGACCCCCCCCCAGGGTCTCACAACTTGTGGGACGTGGGTTGGCGACCACGGAACCCCAGCTGAGTCTGGCATCGCTTCCACTTCCTGGTGCCGGGCTCATTTCAGTTCTCTTTCCTGTCGGCCTCCCTTGGTCAACTCTTGTTCTCTTCCGACCCAGACTGTATTAGGATATCCGAGGGCTAGGGAGTCTTTCAATTTCCCGCCTTAATTGGCTTTGTCTCATCTTTCCTGATACCCTCATTCTTCGAGGGGTCTGCCTTCTTTTCCTTTTCATAATATGCTCAAGGCCCTCAAAGAGGCAGGGGACCCACCACTTCTGGTACACCCTCAAGGGCTCATGACTGGTGAGTTAGGAAGCTGGCAACCCCGAGAAATTCCTGAGCTACATGCAGGGAATGGAGTGGTATGTCAGAAATTTCAAGTGGACAGTGTTACGCATCGGGTTCCAAAGGGTAAGTATACACACTTTGTTTTCAATCGGTGAACGATGTAGATTTGTACCAAAGGGCCTTAATGCGGGAAATGGAGTGGTCTGTCCGAAATTTCGAGTGGACAGTGTTACTCGTCGAGTTCCAAACGGTAATTATGTAAAATCTGGTTGAGATCGGTGAAACGGTGTAGTTTTGTGTCAAGGGCCAAAATGCAGGGAATGGAGTGGCCTGTCCAAATTTTAAAGTGGACAGTGTTACTCATCGGGTTCCAAAGGGTAAGTATACACATTTTGTTTTCGATCGGTGAACGATGTAGATTTGTGCCAAAGGGCCTAAATGCGTGGAATGGAGTGGTCTGTCCGAAATTTCGAGTGGACAGTGTTACTCGTCGAGTTCCAAAGGGTAATTATGTAAAATCTGGTTGAGATCGGTGAAACGGTGTAGTTTTCTGCCAAAGGGCCAAAAAGCAGGGAATAGTGTGGTCTGTCCGAAATTTAAAGTGAACAGTGTTACTTGTCGGGTTCTACGGGTAAGTATATAAAATTGGGGTCAGATCGGTGAAACGGTGTATATTTTTGCCAAACAGCCTAAATGCAAGGGATGGAGTGGCCTCGCCGCAATTTCAAGCAGACAGTGTTAGTCGCAATGTTCCAAAGAGTAAATATACAAATTTTGGTTGAGATCGGTGAAACGGTGTAGATTTTGGACAAAGGGCCTAAATGCAGGGAATGGAGTGGTCTGTCCGCAATTTCAAGCAGACAGTGTTACTCGCTGGGTACCAAAGTGTAAGTTTCCGAATATTGGTTCTGATCGGTGAAACGGTGTAGATTTGTGCCAAAGGGCCTAAATGCAGGGAATGGGGTGGTCTGTCCGAAATTTTAAGTGGACAGTGTTACTCGCAGGGTTCCAAAGGGTAAGTATACAAAGTTTGGTTCAGATCGGTGAAACGGTGTAGATTTGTGCCAAAGGGCCTAAATGCAGGGGATGGAGTAGCCTCTCCGCAATTTCAAGTGTTAGTCGCAGTGTTCCATAGGGTAAATATACAAATTTTGGTTGAAATCGGTGAAACGATGTAGATTTGTGACAAAGGGCCTAAATGCATGGAATGGAGTGGTCTGTCCGCAATTTCAAGCAGACAGTGTTACTCGCAGGGTTCCAAAGGGTTAGTATACACATTTTGGTTCAGATCTGTGAAACGGTGTAGATTTGTGCAAAAAGGGCCTAAATGCAGGGAATGGCGTGGTCTGTCCGAAATTTCAAGCAGACAGTGTTAGTCGCAGTGTTCCATAGGGTAAATATACAAATTTTGGTTGAGATCGGTGAAACGGTGTAGATTTGGGCCAAAGGACTTAAATGCAGGGAATGGAGTGGTCTGTCCGCAATTTCAAGCAGACAGTGTTACTCGCAGGGCACCAAAGGGTAAGAATACGAATTTTGGTTCTGATCGGTGAAACGGTGTAGATTTGGACCAAAGGGCCTAAATGCAGGGAATGGGGTGGTCTGTCCGAAATTTTAAGTGGTCAGTGTTACTCGCAGGGTTCGAAAGGGTAAATATACAAATTTTGGTTGAGATCGGTGAAACGGTGTGGATTTGGTGATGATGATAATGATGATAATTGTTGTTTTAAGGGGCCTAACATCTAGGTTATCGGCCCCTGGTGTGGATTTGGACCAAAGGGCCTAAATGCAGGGAATGGGGTGGTCTGTCCGAAAATTCATGTGGACAGTGTTACTCGCAGGGTTCCAAAGGTTAAATATACAACTTTTGGTTCAGATCGGTGAAACGGTGTAGATTTGTGCAAAAGGGCCTAAATGCAGGGCATGGGGTGGTCTGTCCGAAATTTAATGTTGACAGGGTTACCCGCAGGGTTCCAAAGGGTAAGTATACAAATTTTGGTTTAGATCGGTGAAACGGTGTAGATTTGTATACGTAACAGACAGACAGACAGACAGACAGACAAACTAACTTTGTGCTTTATATATATATATATATATATAGATTGTTCTAGCCAGATGAAAATGAAAATCCACAGCCACAGTCGTCCAACCGGGTCAGGAAATGGAATAAATGAAGCCCCCATCTAGCGGCGAGAATAGGAACAGTGCCTGCTGCCGAAGCCTGTCGCACTCTCCTGGGGCAATGATTAAATATATGACAGATGAAATGAAATGAAATGAGAGTGGCGAGTGTTGCTGGTATGAAATTTGTGACAGGGAAAACCGGAGTACCCAGAGAAAAACCTGTCTGCCTCCGCTTTGTCCAGCACAAATCTCACATGGAGTGACCGGGATTTGAACCACGGACTGAGCGGTGAGAGGCCGGCTTGCTGCCGCCTAAGCCACGGAGGCTGTCTGTTCTAGCTAGATATCTATATAAATTAATGTTTTAGACGAGATTTGGCATTTTATTTCATATTAGCATTTCATTTTATATTAGCATGTAAGGTAGGTTCACAGAGCACGAGCAATAATTACTCAACCGACAGGAAAAATGGACATTATTTCCAAACAAATCTATTCTGGGTGGAGGCGACGCTTTCGAGAAGGTGACCTTGAGTTATGCACGAAACAAACTCATCTCCGTGTGTTTCCGTGTGTATTTTATTAATTTTAAGCGGGAAACAAACTTGTCCCCGTGAGTGTTCGCCACGTTTGAACACCAAATATACTGATCTTCGTGAACACTCGGATATCAGGCGACAAGTCATACTTAGAGCTGATTGGGAGAGACGGTATGGCGCGAAGTATCGTATGGATGCAGCGTTACCACGCTATTCATGGGGAAGAATATTTAAGTGCAGGAGCTTCATCAACTATTAATACCCTTTCTTCAGATCTACGAGTGCCGTATGTGCGGCGACAGTATTATTCTACTACCGTACGTTAAATATGTCAAGAGACTTTTCATATTCAGACACACTCTGAATTACAAACTCCAGTTATGCGATTGCTAGATGCATTTATGGAATTTGTCCAACTACTTCTGTTATATTTTACTCCGATATCTGAAGGATCCAAGTGGGGAGCGTGATGGCGCAGTGGCTTAGCTGCTCGTCTTTCACCCAGACGACCGGGGTTCGAATCCCAGTGACAGCGGGGTGGAATTTTCACCTGGAAAATCCCGGCCAGAACCAAAATTAGCCTGGTTGGCTCCGCCGACCCCAATTAATTACGAAAAGCCGAAGAAAGTTATCTGAATGATCCAAGTTATACTCATTTTAATGTATGCTACAAGTACTGATGGCCGCTATGTGTGGGCATGTAAGAGGTCAGTAAATTGCAAATATGCCAACTGGATGAGACATAATAACTCATAATTCAGAACGCGATGAGGCGACATTAATAAAGAGTGATAGGACCGGGTGTCAACACGCTACCGGTTCCAGCTGAAGTGAGTCATGTAACAAGGGTTAACAATAGATGGTACAGTACGTTCATTGAAGGGGAACATTCCTAGGTATCTCATTAAGAATAAGAATGCTATGCTCTGTGAAGGGGAATTGTATAATTAATTAGCCTATGTCCTTCCTAACTCTCAGTACTTTATGCCAAATCTCAATGGGCTGTGAATGTTTTCTTTTTAAGTTTTCCAAGAATATATTCTTTAATTATTTTTAAATCAATTGTGTTGAGAAGTCAGGTACCTTTCCAGTAAATTCATGTTTAAATCCAGTAAGTTCACAGCAACATGTGGTAAGTTTGAAGTGAGCAACTCTCCAAACACAAGATTTAATCTCAATGTTGTCCAAAATGCAAGGCCCAGGCTTCTATTATGTATTTAATTCCTAAAGTACTGTAATTATTAGGGTCCGGATAGATATGTGGTTACATTTTCAGAAATATGTATTTATGTGCTTAAAAGTGGGAAAATATGTGATTACGTTTCCAAAATATGTTCTTAAATCTGTATCATATTTATGTCCCCAGTTATTCTACAAATAGTTGAAACGTCCAGCTGCTTCAATAACCCAGTTCAGAGTACAAATATTCCCGCATAACAGACCGGGTCTTGCCTCAATTTCCGAATCCTACACTACTTCCTGCAGATGCGCGATACGAAATCATATATGAGCTGTTTTCGAATTTCATTCTAAGAACGGAAGAAAAGGTCACTCAAGAAACTTTCATAGCACTGGTTGTATTGTCTTATACTGATACTTGAGTGCGTAAATCTGTTCGATTGACGTGAAAAGTGAATTAAATGTCGCCCCCAGCACAACTATACAAACGCGCAGTTAGACAGTTAAACATAGCAACACCATTAATAATAGCCCTCAGATGAACTAAAATTCACTATTTGGTTTCCATCAGCAACTACAACAGCATTTTCATGTGCAAGACACTTAAACATATACACACAAAAATAAACAGAATTTTATAATTTCCAAGTACGGTATACCGGTACGCAAAGAACTTTCCTGTTACTCCACCGGCTGACTGTCAATGTCTAAAACAAAGTAATATATAAGGTGCGTTCAAAAAGTAACGAGCCGGAGGCAGTAATGCGCAAACCGGTGACGACATCGGCTAATCGTGGCGTGTTCCGACCAGAGCGTGGATGGTCACAGCCCGTCGCTAGAGGACACGCGCGCACGTCACGCGACGCTACAAAGTGAGCAGCAGCATGCATCAATCGTCCAAAGCTGCCAGTCACATTGCAAACAGTGACATGGAGGCGACAAACGAACAGCAAAGGGGTGTTGTTCGGTTTCTGACAGCGAAAGGAGTAGGGGGGAACGGACATTCATCGCCGAATGTCACAGGTGTACTGCGAACACTGCATTTCCCTTGCAAGGGTCAAGGCGTGGCACAAGCGCTTCAGGGAAGGACGGGTGTCGTTAGCCGATGATGCCCGGTCTGGGGTACACCCCCCCCCCTGCATTACCGATGACAACGTCCAGCTGGTTGATGCACTCATTACCTAGGACCGCCGAGTGACAGTGAACGCCATAGCCGCCGTGGTCGGATTGAGCGTCGGAAGTGTGCACACCATCATGAAGGAACGACTGCACTTGCGCAAAGTGTGTGCCCAATGGGTGCCCCCCAGTCTTCAACCACACCGGGAAGCATGTCGAATGGCCTACTGTCTTGGTCTTGGTTGGACGATTGATAAATGCTGCTGCTCGCTTTGTATCGTCACGTGACGTGCACGCGTGCCCTCTAGCGACGGGCTGTGACCTTCCACGCTCTGGTCGGAACCACACCTCGTTACACACACCACGATTAGCCGATGCCGTCACCGGTTTGCGCATTACAGCCTCCGGCTCGTTGCTTTTTGAACGCACCTTATAGAAGAAAATCGCTCGACTTATGCCACTCGGTGCCATAGGCCACACGAAACTACATTATTTGAACGTAACATCCACATACACACAGAAAGAACCAATTGTTTTGATTATACGAATTTCTAAGTACAATAGAAGAAGACACTACACGGGTCGAAGCTTCGTTCTAGGCTTTAACATTGCAATGCACAACAAGCAGCATTTTCAAGTTTTCAAAAAGGAAGCTGTACCTATTTGCAGCTAATACACTCTTGTATCGAGAAAAGCTTCTTTACACATCGGACGAGGTTACTGGAACATATTTAAAACACGCGATGTCGGACACTGAAAAATCTTCTTCGTTGGGCTCCAGATCTCCGTTGCCACTAAGGACACGACTTATTTGCCCAAATTAATTGTAGCCTATCCCGGGATTCTTTGATAAGACGTTTTTTAATTTGCCTATAACTTGTTTTCAGGGCTCACCGGGAGAATTCTCAAGTTTTTCACAGAATGTCCGGCAGAGCTGACGAAAGTGGTACGTCTTTCTTCTCAAGTTTCACGATTATGAAACATAAAAAAGCAGAGTTAGATTTAATGTACACCAAGTCTCCTTGAACCCCCTTTGCACACATAGCTTCTAAAGACTCACTGATGAATGCAGCATCACCCTTGTTTAGTTTTTCGAAGACTGATTTTGTAACCTCAAAAATGTCCGCATAATAGCACGCCGCTTCCAGCCAAGTACCCCACCTGGAGCAAACTGGTTGCGGAGGTAGCGGCAAATCAGGAGCACATTGTTTGAATAAACTCACTCGACTGGTGGTGTATTCTTTGGAATACACGGTCAGTCAGAGTTAGCTTTTGCTGCTCTTTGATTTATCTATTTTATTTAATTCCTTCTTCGCAGACACCAACAGTGATCTTTTTTTATTTTCTCCTTGTGCACAGGTTTATTTGGTCTTTGAGTCTGTTCTAGATTTGTAACTTCCATGGAGAACCTAGCGGCATCTAGCAGCTAACTGCCGAAGTTCCTCAATATCTCTAAGCTCAAGAGGACTTCCTCACCAATCCACGATGCGTCGTCGTTGTCGCCAGCTAACATCTCCATGAAGACTGCTTCATGAAGAAAATTTATATTTATGAAGAATCTTTTATTTTGTCATGTTGTATATTATGATAAATACTCTCTTGTCTCTCTCCCTTGCTCCCCCTTCCCTTTCCCCTTGGCTACCTACCTCTGTCGTGTGCGGAATAGCCCGCTCTCACTTCTCCTAGTTCGGCCGTCGAGTGTACAGTGCAAAGCCCTCTCAGGGCCAGTCTCCTGTGCTTATGAGACATTTTTAAACCAGACGCCATGTCTGTATTTTAAGTCAACGGTCACAAGGAACCATCGCCTGAACAACATGAAAAAGCTAAGTACCAATCTTCAATGATTTTAGACTCATTTTAATGGTTTTAAAATGCTAAACGCTTTTAATACAAATTTTATAGACAGTGTGTGGAATTGCTAACTATTGTGCAGTAACCGTTCTCGAGGGATTTTTCTTGTCATGCTTTAGCTATCTAAGCTGGCTTTAAAACATGAAATTCAGTACTTCTTGTACAAATTAAATGGAAATACTTTCCCACACCGAGGGATTCATGTTAAATTAACCACTGTCTATAAACTTAGCTTTTTTCCACCGTGGGAACTCTCTCGCCCTATTTAACTGTCATCATGATTCTGGAACTTTCCATATGAACCAATATTTTTATCAGTAAAGCAATCTAGTATTTTCCACTCCAAATAAGGGAATACGTTTCTTCACCGAGGAATTCATGTTACATTAACTGCTGGTAACACCAAATTTGCTTTCCATCGTGGGAACTTTACCACATCATTCAACTGCAACCCATAAACTTTCAAACGCAATAAACTTGTTCAAGCTCAAATTAAACGAAGTGTTCTACATAACTGCAATAACTTTCTTTTGTGCTACGAACTCTCATACATTGTAATAGTGAACATTTTCAACTTATCAGCAAACTATCAGTGATTCGAATCCGCGTGTGCTAATCTCAACCGCGCCGCGTACGTGAGAACAATAAATCTGGCCAGGACTTTATCCTAAAGTTCCTATTTCCCTTTCACAAATACCTTTTACTAACCAAATTAAATTTCACTATTGGGTTCTTTCTTTTTCTACGAGGCTTAGCCCAAAGAGGCTCCCTCCCATTTTGTTGGATTTATAATATATTCACACTGTGTCAAATTGAGGCTAGTCCACATTTTAATTGTTCTTCCCTTCTAAAATTAGGGAATTGTACCTTTTCTAATTATAAAGGAGTTAGCTAATTGTGTAATCTAGGCTTCGTTAATGCGACCTGTGCATTTTTTTTTTGTATATTACCTCTAGTAATTTCTGTTTAAAAATAGCGGTAATTTCCGCTTGTAACTTTTTCTTCTTTTCCTGTCACAATCAGGAATCCAATATTTATTTATAGCCTTTTCGATTGCCATAAAGGCATTCTAAATGTTCTTGTATCATACCCAATTAAACTATCAAAGTTATAACTGCTTTACAATTATTGTTACAAACATTAAATGGCTTAATCGTAAGCACACTTTTTAAAATCTTTGGGAGATTTTAGTGCTTGTAACAAGTTTGAAACTTGTAACTACTTTAATATTGTTCATTGTAAACTTTCACTTTATTGGGTCTGAGACCCTTAAATATTTGTAGAACTAACCAAAGAAAAAGTTCTTCTAACTTTAAAAAATAAGATTCTAATTCTACCAATTGTTAATTTTCAAAATTTTATATTTCTTGTTAAATAAATTATTTCTATTTTTCGTTTTATCTCTTTCGCTAGAACTACAGTTAGGCAGGACCTTCTCTTCCCTGATTCTTCCCCTAATCTTAAGTTCTATTTACGAGAAAATAATAATTTTCGTATCAATAAAACTTTTACCACTTGTTGCATTGGAAACAAAATTTCAATTAACAAAGATATCAAAGTTTCTCTTAGCTGTTACAGGTAATTCTAGTAAATCATTGAAACAAATATAGCTCGCTCCGCCAGCTACCTATTTGTAGAGATTTTCTCTCTGAATCATGTTTTACAGTATCAACCAAAAGTTTAAGTCCACCTAGTAAGAAAGATGAAACATGAATTTCATTTGTCAAAAGCTTATTACAAACTACATGTAATCAATTATCACTGCATATGTTCAGTTAATCATTTTGGTAGTCTGCAGCCTACAGACACTCTTTTATTCTTGTAGGTATATTGCAAATGAGATTCTGGCAGTACTGAAGTGAAATTTCTGAGATCGTGGACATTTTTTGGTCGAGACTCCGCTACTTTAGAACCTATGTAGTTCCATACATTCTCGATGGGATTCCATGTCGGGCTTCGTGCTGCACCTTAGCATACCTACAATTTGCCACTTTTCATTTTCTGGAATACATTTTCAGCCCATATTGAGAACAATATAATGAAACAATTGCTTACTCACAAACACCTCAACTCGAGTGGCTGCTGTATGAAACACAGCCTGGGTACGAATCCGTACTGCCATGCTATCTAGCGAGCAACGTGTGGACTACGTGCTGTTTCATAACCGGCCACGCCAGCTCGCTTCGTGTACGAAATATAACAAAAGCAAATGCACTCATTTCAATGTTTTTTTTCTAAAACGAGAAATAAGAAATGCTGAGAAAAATCCACTTTAAACGGGTTTCTCGATACCGGTAACTTACGTTATATATTCCTTGTAGTTCCACATCGTGTATAAGAAATGATTTTGTACACGAGTAGGCCTATTATTTCTTGCATTGCTTTCTTCACTTGAAAAATTGTATATTTTTGGCTGTTTCCATTTTTAACTTTCAAAATCATAACTTGGCTAATAATTGAGATATTTTAATGTTCTTTATACCTAAATGTTACGTTTCACACATACTTTTATTGGGGGATATTTCAGGTTCGTTCTCTCAAAAATTTAAAACCATGGACTCATTTATGTGAAAATGGTAGGTGATCTTAAACTTTTGCTTGATACTGTACTTTCAAAATATCAATTTTGTTTAAGTTAGGTTTGAGATCTTTCTCTTTTCTAAACTTTTAGTCGGTAACCTGCTGGGTAAAAGTTTAGCCTACCTTTAGAGCAACAAGTGGCATTCTTGTAGGATTTTCACAAAAAATAGTAAAAATATTGCTAAAAGCACTAAAGCTGCCTGATCTCTTCCCACTATGGAAGCATTCGACTATTTTGCCAGAAATCCAAGAGTTCACAGAAAAAAAATCACGGCAAATTCAAATTATTTCAGCCTTTCAAAACGTTCAACAATATCTAACCCCTTTGAAGGGAAAAACAATAAATCGTTTTCCTTTAGCATTCTTTGCCTTGCCAGACTACCACCCGTCCCCATAGTACTGGAATACCGGCTCGGGAGGGAAAGAGAGCTTCCCAAGCGCTTGCAGGCAACCTCAATTCATGCTGCGCTGTCCGCTTGCCTTGTGCGGGTCTACTCTAAAGTTAGGCATCTCATAAGTTTTGCACGACGAAATTCCTTTTTATATATAAATTTACTTAAAGTTTTGTGCTGGATTCTCATCCTATCTGGCAATACTTGTCTCTACGCCGAAACACACCTCCTTTTCTCTCTTATCTTTCCTTAGGTAGTGTTAATCCTCAGCAAAAACCTACCAACTGGGTGCTTAAATAAACACTTTCTTCACGGATGCTATTACTCTGTTCACATTTGGAACAAGATGTTCAGTAAATAACATATAGCCTACTTTCTCCTAAATGCATGGGTATAGTTATAACTCTTTGTCCTTTTCGAGGGGTATAATTGAATGCTGGTTGTAATAGCTTGTTGAAATACAACGTGCTATACGGAAGTTAAACGTTGATTGATTGAATCCTCAACTGAATTATATACACACACTAATACAGCCATCACAATAATACAGGTTATCAGACAAAATGAAACACTCACCCAAGTACACAGGGCTAAATGACCATGATGTCAATGCATCTCAAATGAAACAACAACAACAACAGCTTCCTACCCAAATCCTTCCTCGTATAAATGTACAAACACTAGTAAAACTACAGGCATCGCAGTGACACAGGTTAACAGACAACTTCTACACACACCCAAGTACACGGGGCTACAAGACCATAATGCCGCAAAGCCCCTAAAGAATCAACAACTAAAACAACTATAGATTCTACCACGGATCAAGGTCAACGAATATTAATCGCTGTATTCGAGTGTTGAAATGTGTGGTGTTATAAGTTATTTATATATAATATTTTCGATTGAAAAATATACACACTATAAATCCTTACAGTGGCGTAGCCAGGGGGGGGGGGGGGGCAGAGGGGGTCGCCCCTCCCCCCAAAAAAAATAATCCAGAAATCGGGGTGGGCATGAGCTTTTATATTTTCCATCGGCTCGAACCAATTTAGAACCTACAACGAAATGTTAAATACCGTACAGTAAATGCAATGACAAAGAATGTACTAACACACTCAGCACAGCCAGACATCATTTTCCGTGCCTGCACTGCTTGAAAGAGCTGAAATAACAGGGTAGCAATTAGGATTGTGACGTGAGGGGATTTTCCAAGTAGGCCTACAGTACGGGCCTCAGTACTGGGGATACAACCAGGTGATTGAGACAAAAGTCTGCCAAGAGATTAGGATTGCCAATTAGCAAAAGACCTCTCTGCAGGGGGCTAGTTATAGCTTGTCTGCTTACACTCTCCTGTCAGCTCTTAATTACCATTTCCTAGAAATAGCAGTGTTCAATATTGGCTACAATAATGACGCTACGTGGTTGATTGTCTCCACTGTCGGGATTTACGGCGGTTTTGTGTCTGTGCGAGAGGCGATATACAGTCTGTTAGTGGTAGTGTTGGAAGAGTCACAAGTTCTTTGATAGTTGCTCTTTTCTTTTTGTTACACTAGCGAGTGTTTAAAAATGGACCGCTTTGTCATAAAGAAGCCAAAACTGGATAAATCTTTGGTAAGTTAATGCAAGTTTTTATTGTTATGTGTAGCAAACTGAGGCCCGCATTTCATTAGATAGGTACAGCTTTTACAAATAATTTTCTCTGCACGAGAAAGACTCATCGCTCACTGATAGAATGTAAAGTTATTCGATTTGTTTTAAAAGGTTCGTATTAAATTATTATTTAAAGTGTATTAGAGTCTCCGTGGCTTAGGCGGCAGCACGCCGGCCTCTCGCCGTGGGTCCGTGGTTCAAATCCCGGTCACTCCATGTGAGATTTGTACTGGACAAAGCGGAGGCAGACAGGTTTTTCTCCGGGTGCTCTGGTTTTCCCAGCAACACTCTCCACTATCATTTCATTTCATCTGTCATTCATTTAATCATTGCTCCAGGGGAGTGCGACAGGCTTCGGCAGCCGGCACAGATCATATCCTCGCCGCTAGATGGGGGGGGGGGGCTTCATTCATTCCATTCCCTAACCCGGGCGGTCGACTGGAAGCAGACTGTGGATTTTTATTTCATTTAAAGTGTATTACAGATTTCTCTGAATAATAATAATAAACAAGAATGAGGTCCACAGCGACCGTTAGGCTTACCTTAAAACAGTGCTGTTTAAATTAGACTAACAATAATAGACCTAAAGTGTTGCAACATACCTTCTTTATGGGTGTATTCTCTGTTCTGCAATTATTGATGACATAATTCTTTATCGTGCATTCTACCTGCTATTTACTCCTGATGGCTTCTTTTGGGGGGGGGGGGGGGCAGATTTATTCAATTGACTAGAATCATTTCTGGTAAATAAACTATTTAAAAACACCAAGACAAAATAGGCTACGGAATTAATGTAAAGAACATTTTGAACTGAAACGTGTGAATTTGCCATAATAGCAGTATTCTGGTAACTGATGATTGAAAATATGAGCGACAGAGACAAATGTAAATACTGATAGAGCTGTGAGCTACTTCAAAACAGAAAGGAACAAAGGGCGGAATTCAGACAGTCATGAATAGATTGAAGAGTTTTGCCTAAGCTAAAAATTAACCCTAAAGAACTTCGTAACAATCGCAATTGAGACACGTGTTCCTTCAACTTTCCTTCCTTCCCCCACGCAGCCGAGAGACATGGCCAGATTAGAATGTTGCCGATGCCAACAACAATGATGCAGCCTTGCTTCAATTGCTTGTGCAACGACAGCAGCTTTTATTTCTTCTTTGTACCCGTTTCGGGTTAAACATCTCGGTATTAGTATTTCCGCCCCCACTGTCTTACCAACATTCCTCACCTTCTTTAGGCGCGCCCCACAGGCCCAGCGCCATGGCACTTGACCCATATCCTCTCTCACTATAGTTGCGGCCCTGCTTAAAACTGTAGGTGGTGTTGGGGTAGCGCGGCTGTCTCTCACCCGGAGGCTCTGGGTTCGATTCCCGGCTCCATCTGGGATTTTACAAACTGACGTGAGGACTGGAAGGGGTGCACTCAGCCTCGTGAGGGATATTGAGTAGCTGCCTGATCAAAGAGGCAGCGGCCCGGTGACGAAAACCAAGTTTAATGGCCGAGGGATCAGACGCGCAGACCCCGTTGCCCCATAATCTGCAAGCCAAATGGCTGATCAGCGGTCGCTTGGTAGGCTTAGGCCCTTCAGGGCTGTAGTGCCACGGGTTATTTTTTAGTTTCTTTAACTGTAGGTTTTATGACTTATGATCACAAGATCTGCAGTCACTTCAAACACCAAGTGTGCTTCCTCGCTTTTTTTTAGTAATTTTGAACCAAAATCACATATTTTATACTACAATAGTTCCAAGATTACACTAACAGTTCACTCTTGCATTGATTTAACTTATAATCAGAAAAATATATGAACTTCTGCAGTAATAGATGAGGACCTAATGCCCCCCCCCCCCCCAAACTAAAATCCTGGCTACGCTACTGTATGCTTATAGTGCATAATGCAACGAGCCTATAATGGCAATAATTAAGACACGAGTATGTTTATAAAATGAGCGTATGCGAGTTTTAGAATTTCCATACGAGTGTCTTAATTGCCATTATAGGCGAGTTGCATACGACTGTTTATTTTTGACGATAATTATAACTTTATTATATGTTTTAACATAAATATTCATAAATATCTGTCTGATTCAGTCACTAGAATTTTGTAATCAGAGTGCAAGCGCTGGATAGGATATCTCTGTTTTCCAAGTGCTCTGACCGACCGGCGCATGCGCTCTGTGTGCTTGGCAATGTTTACAGCTGCCGATGTGCACCTGCATTCAGTCAAACTGTCACTGAAGTCGTTTGAAAGCAATGCGCTGTGTTGAAATTGGAGTTGGGGATCTTAAGGTATATACAGTGCTACTTCTGGTCTCATGTTCGCCAGTTTATTTACGCGAACATATGGACGGTGCACTTTCGGTAATTTATATTGACATGTTGGATTTTGAGCGCATGCGCGAAGGTATCCTTACCTAATTGGTCAAACAACTGTTTCTTGACCTCTGATTGGTGGGAGAAACTGTTTCATAATGAGCCTCATTATGATACACTTTCCTGATACATAATGTTTACATTTCGACATCGTCGAACATAAACATTATAACGTGTGAGTACTGTAGTTCTAAATTAATAAATAAATTAAAAAAACAACCAAAGTAAACAAATTTGAACCAGCAGGGATTTGAACCACGAACCCCGAGACTACGAGCCCAGGTCGGTACCATTACGCCACGGATGCGCTACGTTAATACTTGGTAAACAACTGGTTTAGTATAAATGGATCAGATTTTATGTTGAAATCAACGATTTTATTAGCGTTTTCTGCCGTTTCTATACACCACTTGATACTAAATATGTCTTATTTTGTTCAGTACATTCCTAAAAGGATATAAACTTACGAAGTTATGGAAATATACGGATATACTAGCAAATATAGCGGCCATTTTGACAACGGGACGGCAGGGCTACACAACGATATGGCACGGTAAGCCTGACCTGTAAGTCACTTCTACAGTTACATATTCTATTATAATATGAAAATATCCTACCAGTCACCTCCTTAAGGACAGTTTAAACCTACCAATGTACGATAAGCTGAATTGTTGAGGCCAGGCCTTGTTGGATCGTAAGTTACGGTTAGGATATAATACTTGCATGATTCATACATCCGCCATCATGAAACTATCTGGCTATCACCTTGTAGTTTGGGCAAAAGATGCTTCCCACAATAAGGTATATAGTTGCAAAGTTTAGTAGAGATCAGATGATTAGGTCAGTCGTAATTTGATTTAAGCTCACAACATTTGGGTGGGCGCCATTTTTTTTGTTACGATGGCGGCGATCTACAACGTGACACTGAATTGTCCCTTGCAAGTGCTACCTCTGTACCAAAGGTGGTTCGATTTGGATTCGTTGTGTTTGAATTGATAGGGGGAATCGATTTCCACACATACACGGCCGCCATCTTCTAACTATTGGGCTGATGACCTTGTAGTTTGGTCAAAAGATGCTTCCCTCATGAAGGTATGTTGTTGCAAAATTTGGTAGAGATCAGATGATTAGGTTAGTCGTAATTTGATTTAAGCTTTGAACATTTGGGTGGCCCCCATTACGTTTCTGTCAAGATGGCGGCGATATAAAACATGACACTGAGGTGCCCTTTGCTAGTGCTACCTCTGAACCAAATTTCGTTCAATTCGGTTTCACCGTGTTTGAATAGATAGGTGGAGGGGAGGGGGAGCAGATATGCAGAGTACTGTGCCCGAATATCGCATAGCCACCACCTATATCCGCTAAGATGGAAAGGATTGTAAGGACGTTGATACCCAGCCAGATAAACCAACACTTCCCTTCAAGGTGAATAGCTAGGAAACTCTCGGCGCATATCGGTAATGCAATAACACTACTAATCAGTTACACATTTACTAGCAAACAAACATCTAAAACATGATGGTAGGACGAGAATCTGGGATCTCGAGCGTGAACGGTTAAGTTGAGACTAAGTGAGCTCTAGTAACTAACCAGCAGTATTACCGCATGTCGATTGCGAAATGAAATGATGATCAGTTTCTATAAAAAAGGGCAGGCAAACTAAACAGTGCCTGCAAGTTTATTAAATAAATATTTACATGCTATAAAAATTCCCTGTCACAAATAAAAATATTTAAGATCAAAATAATAATCTCAACATAAGTAGATAGTCCTTCTACCTATAATCCACTTTCGAAGTGAAAGCATTCGTTACACAAAATTATTCGCAAATAATAATTACTGTAAGTTTCTTCTAATAGTCACCCTGTGACTCGGTTGCAATAAACAGTCTGATATGATTAGCTGTTATCAAATAAATTGTAATTTATAACAAATAACACCCTATATTAAACATTTATCGACTTTGAAAAATATCAACATTAATATGTATAAGAATTATTAAATTATTTATGTATTTACATAAGTCGAATTATCATGTCCAGCACGATATTCTAACAAATATTTACAAGATCATGCGTGATCTAACAATCTCACTGCGTTTATGTCTACAAAAACATTTCCTTTAATACTGTTCACAAACAATGTTTTTACCTGCATTTAATGTTTTTGTCAGGATCGATAGAACCTTCGTAACTAACAATTAAGCTAATTAAGGCTCTGTAATGTCAATATCAATCAATAATTGCGATATACCTGAAGAACGATGCGGGACTAATCTGTTACCTTAATACATTTCGTGGATCTCGGAATTACACTTTACTGACATGTACAACACAAACAAATACTCAGATGTCAGTTAACTTCTTCGACATACTGTATCAAACAATTTGCTCTTACAGGCAATACACTTATAAACCTTCCTATAAGGTGAACAATTTCTCAATAGTGCGTTAACTACACGCATACATTTCTCAACACATTCCTTTCCTTCCGACGATAATAATGCACGGTATTCTTCCACTAAAAACCCATCTTAATGCATTCCAAACATGTATAAGAGTCAGTGACCCTACTAGATAATCACCAACAAACTAATTATCTTCGTGCTCTATAAACTTCAATAACATTTCTGTTCACTTCATTACATGCTTGTACTACATTCCACTTTGCTTCATTTGACAAAATTCCGTTAATAACCTTCATAACATAATGCTATCCACGTTACAATAATAATATCAACATTAATAGGCTTTAGTCCGCTCGTCTTCGTATTTAATAAAAATAAAACATTTCCCCCATTTCTGGTATTCCTTAATGAAGTAATTATTCATTTACAAATGTGTTTCGTTTTCAAATAAACCTCAGGTTGATCTACAAATAAACCTCAGGTTGATCTGCAAATCACCTGGTCTATGGTTTCGTAATCACCAATTACTTCAATACAATTGTTTCTAACTTTAGGCATCCTCTAGACTCTTATCTGTCAATCTAATGATCCTATTTTCATTTATTTCTCCGTGATGTTAGTCACCAATGACTATAACAATGCCATGTTTAATCATATTCCGATATTGGAATTGTTATACTTCAAAAAGTATTTTATAAATATTACACTTATTTTATGACACATTAAATTATTTATAACAACTACTTCAGCATATTTCACTTATGCTTACTCTATTAAACGATGCGATCTGGCAATATTGACGCATACTATAGGTATTTACACATTCCATCGAAGCATTCCATTTATAAAACAGATTCGTTTTAAAGTGAGTAAAATTAAAAACGTATCAGCAAAATTCAAATATGAAACATTTAAAATCCAAACAATAGTTAAAATACGTAAAAAACGACACACGCTGACGTAGCATCAAATTTAAAAAATTACAACATAATAACATAGGTTATGAGTAAAGAAAAATCTGCATATAAGTTGGTCACATCTGAAATACCCCCAAAATACAACAAACTACTGAGATATTAGTACAATCTTTCGTCCACCTTCGTAATGATCAGCTGTTGCGGTACCTGGCCTGATATGTAAGATGCTTTTCCCCTGGCTCGGCACGCGCCTGTCGTGCGCTAGGAAACGGGTTCCTCCTTGCTTGCGAGAAGTCAGGTGGGCGGCTCTCTCCCCTGCGTGAGCACCTGGCTGGGCCTCGAACCTCGCCAACGGGTCTTCAGGCTTCTCGATTAATAATAATAATAATAATAATAATAATCTGGAAACTCGTAACCGGGTCGAACGAACTCTTCTGACGACTGGTCTCTGGTCGCATTTCTTCATAATCGTAGATTCAATGTTTATTGTTGAAATCTCCCAAGTTGGTAATGGAAATCTGTGTAGTATCATTGTTGGTAAATTCAGATTACTGCTTGATAGAATTGCAGTTGTAGAATCATGAACTCATTGTTGTCTGGTCCACTCTGAATTGCCATTCCGTGAATGTAGATCAACTTCCCCCCATTGTATTTAGTGCTGCATTACAATCTTCATAACAATATCAAATTGGGAACTTCCCCCCTGAAGTCTTTATCATCATAGTTGCTTGATAAATATGCATTATAACAGATTCTTCTTTGTAGCAGTCGATATAGAATAGGCTACTCGTAATGTGTAGTAGTATGTATACTTCAATAATGAAAGCTTCCTCTTGTGAGCGACGAATTGTAAACTGTCGATTCCTGTTTCAAATTACTGCTTTTCATTTATTGCCGGCATCTCCTACTGTTCCTCGGCAAGTGTGGCGTCTCCTCCGGCCAAGTATTTCTCTCCTTGCCGTACCTCGCTTATACAGGTGAGCTCTTCTCGGACGATCAGTGACATAGGTCCACTCTGTACTTGTCACTATGAAGGAATGAATTCTGCGCTCTTCATTGCCGCGCTCTTGACTGTCTGAAATGGCGGGCTAGCCTCAAACACAGTCCAAATTACTGTAATTCGCTCATATCTTTGATTTTATTCATACATATTTAATTCTGTTTTGATAAGAAAATACCATTTCGTCTTTGCTAACTATAGAAGTGCTTATATCGCTTTATATATTAAAATTTAATATAATAGCGATTCCCTCAAAATTTTTGAGGTTCATTCTGATTGGCTCATGAGTTATCAAGAAAAACTCTTGTTCTAGCCTCTTATCAAAGAGTCGTGTGCACGATTTTATTATTGTCAACTCGGCGAACAAAAACTGCTCCTAGGCTTGCTAACTTGAAGCCTGGGTCATATTCCAGTGTCTGAAGATTGGACTCTCCCTTGGTTAAAATAATATTCACTGAAATATTTCCAAATATAATTCTCTAAAAATGCTTCAAATTTTTCCAAAAACTCAATCATTATATTCCATTCACCTCATAAAATAGTTATGTGAATAAAATATTGTTCCATTCCTAATTTCCCTTTCTTGCATCATTTTGGTGCGCAAGTCGGATCGATCCTCGGGTCCTTCAATGCCTTGACTCGAACTGAATTCGAGTTCAGTACACATATACACACATTCACAGACACACAATTTTTGGCCCTGTGTGATCTCATAAGTGCAGAATTTTCAAACCTTGGGATGCTGTAACCATGTAAGTTGCAGCGTCTGTAATTAATAGAAGCACTTGAGCATATCGGATGCCATCAGGCACAGAAGCACCATAGCATCATTGAAAGCTTTCAAGCTATTGTGTAATTGTTGGTTTTCTAAAGATGACCAACTGTCAGTAAAAATGACTGTGATGGATCGCATTTTAACGCACCAACTATGGTGTTGGCTACGTAACGGCCAGTATTGTCGGTCGTATCGTCCATTGTATTCCAGACAGCGTTGTTGAAAATTTCACCACGAATTCTGTGCACTGCCTCAGAGTAATGTTTAGGTAAATAGTTCTTACTCAGTGTTGACTCGTCAGGGAGAGGAAGTATGACGTACTTTTCTAACGTTCCACGTAGCATTGGATTCTGCAGTTTGTTCAGTGGTAAGTAGGTAATGTTAGGCGGGTCCAGCGCGTAAGATGGCAGCCGCGCGCAACCAGCCCTATGTTATTCTTATGGAGGGGACAGTCATAGCTGGCGCAAGGGCTAATGCGAAAGATGGCCAACACGCTGTCAGAGGGGGAGGTCGGCCATGTAGTTGCTAAATGGAATATTTATTATTATTATTATTATTAACATTATTAGGTAACCGACAGTAGTAAGCCTCCGTGGCTTAGGCGGCAGCACGCCGGCGTCTCACCGCTGGGTTCGTGGTTCCAATCGCTGTCACTCCATGTGAGATCTGTGCTGGACAAAACGGAGGCAGACAGGTTTTTCTCCGGGTACTCCGGTTTTCCCTGTCAAAATTTCATTCCAGCAACACTCTCCACTATCATTCCATTTCATCTGTCATTCATTTAATCATTGCCCCAGAGGAGTGCGTCAGGCCTCGGCAGCCGGCACAGTCCATATCCTCGCCGCTAGATGGGGGCTTCATTCATTCCATTCCTGACCCGGTCGGAGACTGGAAGCAGGCTGTGGATTTTCATTCATTTTCATTAGGTAACCGACAGTAGTGGCTACGCTGGCTAAAGCGCAGCATTAGGTCATGGGGCCAAGCTCGCTGCTGACTCGGTAGACGCGTGGGTTCGAGCCCCACCGTCGGCCGTCCTTGAAATGGTTTTCCGTGGTTTCCCATTTTCAACACCAGGCAAATGCTGGGACGGTACCTTCTGACAGGCCACGGCCGCTTCCTTCCACATCCTTGCCCAATTTCATTCACCATCATTCATTTCATCTCTCATTAACTCCTCTCATGAGGTTGGGGTCAGGAAGGGCATCCGACCGTAAAAACCATCGCCGCAAAGACTTCCATCGCATCTCATCCCCGACCCCGTTGGAAAACTGGAAGAATAAGGGGTAGACATACAATACATTAACTTTATTAGGTAATTATTGATTGATAGCTTGCCACGGTGGGTGAGTGGTTATCGTGTCGGACTACCAACCCCAAGCTTGCAGGTTCGCTCTTGGTCGTGCTAAGTGATTTTTGAAAGGCGGCAAAAATTACGACACGCATGTCATACAATGTTGGCATGTCAAAGAACCCAGGGAGAGGTCAGATGTGTAGTTGCTAAATGGAATATTTATTATTATTATTCATTATTATTATTATTCTTAGGTAATTATTGATTGATCGTGTACAATCAAGACTAGCCTTATATTGCCCCACTTTATGGTGTAGTGGCTAGCATTCTTGGCTGTAACTGTGGAGGCTCGGGTTCGAGTCCTGGCTTTGTCAAGAAATTTAATCCTGGGCTGAGGGTTGGAATGGGGTACACTCAGCCTTGTGAGGCTGAGAGCTGGAATGGGGGTACACTCAGCCTCATGAGGTGAAAGTAAGAAAAGGTGGGTTTCATTCCTACCTCAGCCATTGTGAAAGTAGTTTTTGTGGTTTCCCACTTTTATTCAAGGCAAATGCAAGGGTATATCTTAACTTTAGGCCACGGCAGTCTCTTTTCCAATAATTGTTATTGGAATTATAAATACACGCACTAATACAGCCATTACAAAAACACAGGTTATTAGACAAATTCCACACACCCAACTACACAAAGCTGATAACGTATATATCCCTAACGAACTAATGAAAAAACACTGATATATTTTTAATCTCATATCACATTAAGTGGAGAATTCAAGTGTTTTGAAATGTGGTGTTACAGGAAAATGATAGAGATCAGATGGATAGATAGGGTAACAAATAAAGACGAGTGGGAAAGGAGAGATGTATTTGACGACTAATAATGAAGAAAAGAGATAGGTTGGTAGGACACATACTAAGACTCAGGAATAGCAAGCATAGTTATGGAAGAAAGGGTCAAGGACAAGAACTGTAGGGGTAGACCAAGGTTAGAATATGTTAAACAGATTGCCTCGGATGTATGATGTGGTTGCTAAGTAGAGATGAAATGATTAGCTCAGGACAGGATGACATGGAGATCTGCATTAATCTAGTCCAAGACTAAGGACTCAAACACACATTATATGTTATGGGTAGATAGGGTGACAAATAAAGACGAGTGGGAAAGGAGATATGTTTTTGGCGAATGCTAATGAAGAAAAGAGATAGGTTGGTAGGACACATACTAAGACACTCAGGAATTGCAAGCTTAGTTATGGAAGAAAGGGTCAAGGACAAGAACTGTAGGGGTAGACCAAGGTTAGAATATGTTAAACAGATTGCCTCGGATGTATGATGTGGTTGCTATGTAGAGATGAAATGATTAGCTCAGGACAGGATGACATGGAGATCTGCATTAATCCAGTCCAAGACTAAAGACTCAAACACACATTATTTGTTATGGGTAGATATGGTGACAAATAAAGACGAGTGGGAAAGGAGATATGTTTTGGCGACTGCTAATGAAGAAAAGAGATAGGTTGGTAGGCCACATACTAAGACACTCAGGAATAGCAAGCTGAGTTATGGAAGAAAGGATCGATGAAAAGAACTGTAGGGGTAGACCAAGGTTAGGATACGTTAAACAGATTGCCTCGGATGTATGATGTGGTTGCTATGTAGAGATGAAATGATTAGCTCAGGACAGGGAGGCATGGAGGGCTGCATTAATCTAGTCCAAGACTGAAGACTCTAACACACATTATTTGTTATGGGTAGATAGGGTAACAAATAAAGACGAGTGGGAAAGGAGACATGTTTTTGGCGACTGCTAATGAAAAAAAAGATAGGTTGGTAGGACACATACTAAGACACTCAGGAATATCAAGCTTAGTTATGGAAGAAAGGATCGAGGGCAAGAACTGTAGGGGTAGACCAAGGTTAGAATATGTTAAACAGATTGCCATGGATGTATGATGTGGTTGCTATGTAGAGATGAAATGATTAGCTCAGGACAGGGAGGCATGGAGCGCTGCATTAATCTAGTCCAAAACTAAGGACTCAAACACACATTATTTGTTATGGGTAGATAGGGTAACAAATTAAGACTAGTGTAAAGAGAAATGTTATTTTAGCGACTGTTAATAACGAAAAGAGATAGGTTGGTAGTGCACATACTAAGACACTCAGGTATAGCAAGCTTAGATATTGACGGAAGGTAGATGACAAGAACTCTAGGGGTAGACCAAGGTTAGAATATGTTAAACAGATTACCTTGGATGTAAGGTGTGGTTGCTATGTAAAGATGAAACGATTAGCTCAAGGCAGGGAGGTATGGAGAACTGCATTAAAACATTTAAAGGCTAAATATTCAAAACAAACAAAATAGATTTTTTTATCACTTACCTGTACAGAGATTGGCTTGTTTTTGTTGATATCCATGGAAAGAACAACATTACCTTGTTAGCAAAACCAACAATATGAACAAAGGCGACACATAGTGTCAAATTTTAACAACATGTTGGTGACTAACTGCAGAAGATGTAAAAACATTTGTATTCAACACACGGGGGTGGGGGTCATGACACAAATACCCCTTAACCTGAATGCACTTACATAAATGACAGAAATATTTCTTTAACAAGCCTGGAACCCCTTACAAGACTGAACTGCTGCGCTGTCTCTTATCATGCTCACTTGCACTGATGATGGCTTTGCTGTAATTTAATCTGTTTCCGCTTGTATACAATTGTTCACGTTGACTTTTAGTAGCAGCAAGTAAGATACAAGAGAGAAAATGGATCACTTTATGCTGTATTGGTTAACAGTTTAGCAGGCTCCTGTGGTGTAGGGGTAGCGCGCCTGCCTCTCACTCGGAGGCCCCGGGTTTGATTCCCGGCTCTGTCAGGGGGATTTTAGAAACTGATGTGAGGGCTGGAACGTGGTGCACTCAGCCTCGTGACGCAAAACAGGAACGAGGTTGGTTTAGTTCACACATTAACCAACATGGAAGGGTTTTTCGTTGGTTTCACACTTTTACTCTAGACAAATACTTGTTGTTATTTCTAGGGCAACACTAGCTCTTTCACAAAACCGACCTAATGTATTATCACCGTAACCGCATTTGGAGGACTTTTTTTTATCCTGCTATAGTTTAATGGTAGATGATAATTATTTGATCCTGACTCATAGATAGAACTGTCAAGATATTTTAAAATTAATTTAAATTTACCAAAATGTTCTAGGCAGAATGACTGATATGACTTAGTTTTTTATAGTCTCTTAACGATATGCAACTAATAATCTGAGTACACAAGGCTGATGACTATGATTTCCCAAGTTTATTACCAAAACGGGGGTTAATGAATGATTTACTGATATATTTTTTTTATCCTACAACACAGTCACGTAAATGGGAATACGTGGACATAATATGTATCACACTTAAGTACATGAGGGTAATAGCTATGATATCTAAATATCATAACAAATATAACGACTTTGATATTGCAAACCCTATAATATGATTTATGTACACTAAAATACGTGGGTTAATAATTAAGATGTCTCTAAACCTTGACACAATAGTTTACTATGAAGTTATTGGGGCTTATGTTATACATTTATGACATGTAAAAGAACCTACCACTAACTGTAGGGGTATACAAAGGTTAGAATACGTTAAACAAATTACCTTGGATGTAAGGACATACAGGTATTGGGATTTACTTTAACAATAAGAAAGATATTGTCACATGTTAATAGAAGTAGCTGAGTAGCGTAAGGAAATGGAATATGGACTATTAAATCACAAGGGTTATCAATGTTGGAATTGGACAATAATGCTATTGAGCAGGCGATTTGATTTTTTTTATGAGTTTTTATTTTCAAATGCAGTGGTAGATAGTCGTTATTTTGTAAAACATTCTTACTTGCAGTAGTAATAAGCCTCTACGTTTCCGCTAACACACATAGACAGACTGTACTATTGCCATGGACAAGCACTCACATTAAGATCTTTTACAAAAAACATAAAATGATAAATAAAAAAATCTTGTTTTGGAAATATCATTTTTCAACACATACAAAATAAATAAATAAAATTGAGTAAACAGCAAAATGGAAAATCCATGTTTCCTTATAGACAAAATTTAAAAACCTTAAACGGACATTTAAAAAATATATACAAATGGGAAATTGGCAAAATGTGTAAATATGAAAATGGAAAATCCATGTTTCCATATCATGAAATTGAAAAACATCAAACTGACATTTAAAGAAATGCAAATGGAAAATCGACAAATTGCAATGTGTGAATTGTGAAAATGATCAAATGGCTATCATTATATATTTTTTAAAGTAGTAGTGGTTTTTGAGGGGTTCTAATGCCTCCACCTCCACATTCCTCCACACAAGATGGCGGTGGCGCGATATCTCGCGAACCCATGATCGGATTTTAACAAATGAGGTGTCGTAGGACTCAGGTCAACGCCTTTTTTTTTCCTATGGACAACATATTTCCACCACAAAATAAAACATAAACCTACTAGGGGATGAAATTGTAATTATTTAGAAAATCTCGCTTTCCAAGTGCAACATGGCTAACACCAGGAACAACCCAACTTGGGTAGCTCTACATGACATGTGTGTGCCCACTCTGGGTGAAATAATTTATCTAGAGGAAAAGGGGCGTCAGCCTGACGGTTAGTAGACGCGTTTGATACTGGGTGGGTTTTATACTGAGCTCGATTTTTACTGAAAGCGATTTCACTGGGCGTAATTGATAGCAGGTGTTATTGATACTTAAGGCAATTAATAGTAGGCGCAATTGATAGTAGGCACGATTGATAGCAGGCGCAATTAAGAGTAGGTGCAATTGATAGTAGGCGCAATTGATAGTAGGCGCGATTGATAGTAGGCGCGATTGATAGTAGGCGCTATTAGTAGGTGCGATTGATAGTAGGCGCGAATGGTAGTAGGAGCAAGTGATAGTGGGTGCAAGTGAAAGTAGGCGCGATTGGTAGTAGGCGCAAGTGAAAGTAGGCGCAATAGATAGTAGGCGCAATAGATAGTAGACGAGATTGCTAGTAGGCGTGATTGGTAGACCTTGAGGTGATAACCCCTTTTGATTGATCCCTGTTGATTTGTCCCTTTGGACTGGTCCCTGTTGACTAGCCCCTTTGGACGGGTCTTTTATGAAGGGAGTCATTTTTGACGGGTCCCTGTGGACGGGCCCATGCATTTATCCAAATTATGTCAAAGGGTCCAACTACTTACATGGCGCGCACACCTAAGTTCCCACGGCACAAAACCTATGTTGGGCGCGGTCCTCGGCCGTGGGAACACAGGTGTGCGCGCCAGTTAATTTGTTGGACCCTTTGACATAATTTGGATAAATGCATGGGCCCGTCCACAGGGACCCGTCAAAAATGACTCCCTTCATATAGGACCCGTCCAAAGGGGCTAGTCAACAGGGACCAGTCCAAAGGGACAAATCAACAGGGATCAATCAAAAGGGGTTATCACCTCAAGGTCTATCAATCGCGCCTACTATCAATCGAACCTACTATTAATTGCTCCTGCTATCAATCGTGCCTACTATCAATTGCGCCTACTATTAATTGCCTTAAGTATCAATAACACCTGCTATCAATTACGCCCAGTGAAATCACTTTCAGTAAAAATCGAGCTCAGTATAAATCATAATCAGTATAAAACCCACCCAGTATCAAACGAGTCTACTAACCGTCGGGCTGACGCCCCTTTTCCTCTAGATAAATTATTTCACCCCCACATGTGTGGGCACACACATGCCATGTAGAGCTACCCAAGTTGGGTTGTTCCTGGTGTTAGCCATGTTGCACTTGGAAAGCGAGATTTTCTAAAAAAATAATATTTCATCCCCTAGTAGGGGTAGGTTTTATTTTGGGGTGAAAATATGTTGTGCAGAGGAAAGAAGGCGTTGACCTGAGTCCTACGACACCTCATTTGTTAAAATCCGATCATGGGTTCGCGAGATATCGCGCCACCGCCATCTTGTGTGGAGGAATGTGGAGGTGGAGGCATTAGAACCCCTCAAAAACCACTACTACTTAAAAAAAATATAATGATAGCCATTTGTTCATTTTCACATTTCACACATTGCAATTTGTCAATTTTCCATTTGCATTTTTTTAAAATGTTAGTTTGATGTTTTTCAATTACATGATATGGAAACATGGATTTTCCATTTTCATATTTACACATTTTGCCAATTTCCCATTTGTATATATATTTTTTAAATGTCCGTTTAAGGTTCTTAAATTTTGTCTATATGGAAACATGGATTTTCCATTTTGCTGTTTACACAATTTTATTTACTTATTTTGTATATGTTGAAAAATTATCATTTTATGTTTTTTGTAAAAGATCTTAATGTGAGTGCTTGTCCATGGCAATAGTACAGTCTGTCTATGTGTGTTAGCGGAAACGTAGAGGCTTATTACTACTGCAAATAAGAATGTTTTACAAAATAACGACTATCTACCACTGCATTTGAAAAAACAAAACTCATAAAAAAATCCAATCGCCTGCTCAATAGCATTATTGTCCAATTCCAACATTGATAACCCTTGTGATTTAATAGTCCATATTCCATTTCCTTACGCTACTCAGCTACTTCTATTAACATGTGACAATATCTTTCTTATTGTTAAAGTAAATCCCAATACCTGTATGTCCTTACATCCAAGGTAATTTGTTGAACGTATTCTAACCTTTGTATACCCCTACAGTTAGTGGTAGGTTCTTTTACATGTCATAAATGTATAACATAAGCCCCAATAACTTCATAGTAAACTATTGTGTCAAGGTTTAGAGACATCTTAATTATTAACCCACGTATTTTAGTGTACATAAATCATATTATAGGGTTTGCAATATCAAAGTCGTTATATTTGTTATGATATTTAGATATCATAGCTATTACCCTCATGTACTTAAGTGTGTTACATATTATGTCCACGTATTCCCATTTACGTGACTGTGTTGTAGGATAAAAAAATATATCAGTAAATCATTCATTAACCCCCGTTTTGGTAATAAACTTGGGAAATCATAGTCATCAGCCTTGTGTACTCAGATTATTAGTTGCATATCGTTAAGAGACTATAAAAAACTAAGTCATATCAGTCATTCTGCCTAGAACATTTTGGTAAATTTAAATTAATTTTAAAATATCTTGACAGTGCTAACTATGAGTCAGGATCAAATAATTATCATCTACCATTAAACTATAGCAGGATAAAAAAAGTCCTCCAAATACGGTTACGGTGATAATACATTAGGTCAGTTTGGTGAAAGAGCTAGTGTTGCCCTAGAAATAAAACAAGTATTTGTCTAGAGTAAAAGTGTGAAACCAACGAAAAACCCTTCCATGTTGGTTAATGTGTGAACTAAACCAACCTCGTTCCTGTTTTGCGTCACGAGGCTGAGTGCACCACGTTCCAGCCCTCACATCAGTTTCTAAAATCCCCCTGACAGAGCCGTGAATCAAACCCGGGGCCTCCGAGTGAGAGGCAGGCGCGCTACCCCTACACCACAGGGGCCTGCTAAACTGTTAACCAATACAGCATAAAGTGATCCATTTTCTCTCTTGTATCTTACTTGCTGCTACTAAAAGTCAACGTGAACAATTGTATACAAGCGGAAACAGATTAAATTACAGCAAAGTCATCATCAGTGCAAGTGAGCATGATAAGAGACAGCGCAGCAGTTCAGTCTTGTAAGGGGTTCCAGGCTTGTTAAAGAAATATTTCTGTCATTTATGTAAGTGCATTCAGGTTAAGGGGTATTTGTGTCATGACCCCCACCCCGTGTGTTGAATACAAATGTTTTTACATCTTCTGCAGTTAGTCACCAACATGTTGTTAAAATTTGACACTATGTGTCGCCTTTGTTCATATTGTTGGTTTTGCTAACAAGCTAATGTTGTTCTTTCCATGGATATCAACAAAAACAAGCCAATCTCTGTACAGGTAAGTGATAAAAAAATCTATTTTGTTTGTTTTGAATATTTAGCCTTTAAATGTTTTAATGCAGTTCTCCATACCTCCCTGCCTTGAGCTAATCGTTTCATCTCTACATAGCAACCACACCTTACATCCAAGGTAATCTGTTTAACATATTCTAACCTTGGTCTACCCCTAGAGTTCTTGTCATCTACCTTCCTTCAATATCTAAGCTTGCTATACCTGAGTGTCTTAGTATGTGCACTACCAACCTATCTCTTTTCTTTATTAACAGTCGCTAAAATAACATTTCTCTTTACACTAGTCTTAATTTGTTACCCTATCTACCCATAACAAATAATGTGTGTTTGAGTCCTTAGTTTTGGACTAGATTAATGCAGCGCTCCATGCCTCCCTGTCCTGAGCTAATCATTTCATCTCTACATAGCAACCACATCATACATCCAAGGCAATCTGTTTAACATATTCTAACCTTGGTCTACCCCTACAGTTCTTGCCCTCGATCCTTTCTTCCACAACTAAGCTTGATATTCCTGAGTGTCTTAGTATGTGTCCTACCAACCTATCTTTTTTCTTCAATAGCAGTCGCCAAAAACATGTCTCCTTTCCCACTCGTCTTTATTTGTGACCCTATCTACCCATAACAAATAATGTGTGTTAGAGTCTTCAGTCTTGGACTAGATTAATGCAGCCCTCCATGCCTCCCTGTCCTGAGCTAATCATTTCATCTCTACATAGCAACCACATCATACATCCGAGGCAATCTGTTTAACATATCCTAACCTTGGTCTACCCCTACAGTTCTTTTCCTCGATCCTTTCTTCCATAACTCAGCTTGCTATTCCTGAGTGTCTTAGTATGTGGCCTACCAACCTATCTCTTTTCTTCATTAGCAGTCGCCAAAAACATATCTCCTTTCCCACTCGTCTTTATTTGTCACCATATCTACCCATAACAAATAATGTGTGTTTGAGTCTTTAGTCTTGGACTAGATTAATGCAGATCTCCATGTCATCCTGTCCTGAGCTAATCATTTCATCTCTACATAGCAACCACATCATACATCCGAGGCAATCTGTTTAACATATTCTAACCTTGGTCTACCCCTACAGTTCTTGTCCTTGACCCTTTCTTCCATAACTAAGCTTGCTATTCCTGAGTGTCATAGTATGTGTCCTACCAACCTATCTCTTTTCATCATTAGCAGTCGTCAAAAACATCTCTCCTTTCCCACTCGTCTTTATTTGTTACCCTATCTATCCATCTGATCTCTATCATTTTCCTGTAACACCACATTTCAAAACAATTGAATTCTCCACTTAATGTGATATGAGATTAAAAATATATCAGTGTTTTTTCATTAGGGATATATACGTTATCAGCTTTGTGTAGTTGGGTGTGTGGAATTTGTCTAATAAGCTGTGTTATTGTAATGGCTGTATTAGAGTGTGTAATTGTAATTGCAGTAGGATTTCGGTAGAAAGCGGCTGTGGTCTATTAAAAGATACCGTCCCAGCATTTGTGTAAGAGTGGGAAACTCCAGAAAACTACTTCCAGAATGGCTGAGGTAGGAATCAAAACCCAGCTCCTCTCAGTTTTTGCCTCACAAGGCTGAGTGTACCCCGGGTCTTTGTAAGGAGAGGGAAACAACTTGACCACTGAGCTATTACGCCCGTTTCTCTTTCTCTCTCTCTTTAGTGTTACCCATCCTCGTCCTAAGTCTGGATTCAAGCAAAGACCTCAAGTACAAAAGTACTCACCACTGGACCAATAAAATGGGCGACCTTGGCTACATAATAATGTTATTCCATGTCTGTATAATAAAGCTATGATTGTAATGATTGCTACTTCAGAGCATGTCACGACCGGAAACAGTTTATATTTCTGTCAACAAGTAGCAGTCTTTGTCTCTGGACTTGCTAAAGGAGTATTTGATCATTAGTATAGCATGTTTAAGTGTAAAAAATTGGAATAATGTCGTCACCAGGCTCGTGTGTTTACATGTATGTAGGGACATTTCTGTCATCAGCCTCGTGTGTTTTTTTTCCGCTGCTAGTCACATGTAGCTTTTAAAAAATGATTATGCCGACAGCTTCGTAAACTTAGGTGTGTAAAAAAAACTTTGGGACACCTTGGTCACCAGTCCCCCCCCCCTGTAGTTAAAAAGGAATGCTATACTGAGGTAAGTCTTACCAATTCGGTATTGTTGATTTGAATCTTCAGTCTTTTGACTGATTGGATGCAGATCTCCATGCCTCCCTGTCCTGAGCGTATCATTTCATCTCTACATAGCTACCATACCCTACATCCAAGGCAATCTGTGTAACCTATTCAAACCTTGGTTTACCCCTACAGTTCTTGACCTCAACCCTTTCTTCCATTACTAAGCTTGCTATTCCTGGGTGTTTTAGTATGTTCCCTACCAGCCTATTTCTTGTCTTTGTTAGCAGTTGTCAGAAACATCTCTCTTTTCCCACTAATCTTAATACCTCTATGTTTGTAACCCTATTTACCCATCTAATCTTCATCATTCTCCTGTAACACCACATTTCAAAACACTTCAATTCTCCACTTAATGTGATATGAGATTTAAAAATATATCAGTGTTTTTTCATTAGTTCTGTATAGCTAAAACATATGGATATATACGTTATCAGCTTTGTGTAGTTGGGTGTGTGGAATTTGTCTAATAACCTGTGTTATTATAATGGCTGTATTAGTGCGTGTATTTATAATTCCAATAACAATTATTGGAAAAGAGACTGCCGTGGCCTAAAGTTAAGATATACCCTTGCATTTGCCTAGAGTAAAAGTGGGAAACCACAAAAACTACTTTCACAATGGCTGAGGTAGGAATGAAACCCACCTTTTCTTACTTTCACCTCATGAGGCTGAGTGTACCCCCATTCCAGCTCTCAGCCTCACAAGGCTGAGTGTACCCCATTCCAACCCTCAGCCCAGAATTAAATTTCTTGACAAAGCCAGGACTCGAACCCGAGCCTCCACAGTAACAGCCAAGAATGCTAGCCACTACACCATAAAGTGGGGCAATATAAGGCTAGTCTTGATTGTACACGATCAATTAATAATTACCTAATAATAATAATGATAAAATAATAAATAATAATAATAAATATTCCATTTAGCAACTACACATCTGACCTCTCCCTGGGTTCTTTGACAGGCCAACATCGTATGACATGCGTGTCGTAATTTTTGCCGCCTGTCAAAAATCACTTACCACGACCAAGAGCGAACCTGCAAGCTTGGGGGTTGGTAGTACGACACGATAAGCACTCACCCACCATGGCAAGCTATCAATCAATTACCTATTAAAATTAATAATAATAATAATAATAAATATTCCATTTAGCAACTACACGGCCGACCTCCCCCTGTGACAGCGCGGCGGCCATCTTGCGCATTAGCCCTTGCGCCAGCTATGACTGTCCCCACCATAAGAATAACATAGGGCTGGTTGCGCGCGGCGGCCACCTTACGCATTAGCCCCTGCGCTGGAACCGCCTAACATTACCTACTGTGGTATATCAGCCGCAAGAAATGCGTGACAAATGTCTTGTGAGAACTAGCAGTTTGCTGGAGCAGATCTCACACCCTGCATTTCGGGATGCAAGCTTTGTGTCGCCTTCTTTAAAGATGCACATTTCACGTGTTTTGCTGTCGCAACATGTTGCGTAACTCGTGAACGCATGTCTGCCGTTATGGGTTTCTCACAATTGTTGCAAAATAAAAGAGTTCCATCAGTTCTAAAAACGTCTCCGAACTCTCGCACTAAACGGTTTAATGTAGGGCTCGGAATATTCGCATATTCGAATATTCACAACCTCATGAATATTAAAAAATGAGGATGACGACTCAGAGAGCAAGACATCAAAAACACTAAAATCGACAATTTCTGGGGCTCTTAAAAGACGATTCACATTAGTGATGAAGAACCGACCACAGGTGTAGTTTAACCCAATTAGCGTCTGGTGTGATCCACGTTACAAAAATCTTTTACACGAAAATGCACAAGACACGGAAAAGATTTGGGTGGAAGTAAAAGTGCAGATGCTTTCATGTGATACCGGAGAAGATTCGGATGCTTCACAACCACAACAAACAGCCGGGTTGTCGGGATTCTCACTCTCGTTTAGCTTTGAAAGGGACATGACTTCATTTTCAAGCGTCCGAATACGTCCCCGCGCAGGAAAACTGTGGCCGAAGAGCTAGCAAACTTTCGGAACGCCTGCGAAACTGTAGGCGATTCTTGAAATGATGGAAGGCTAATGATAAGATATACCCCAGAATAAGTGAGTTCGCGAGAAAGTACTTATGCATTCCAGGCACCTCCGTTCAATCAGAAATAAAATTTTCCTCGGGCGGCAATATTGTTAATGCCAAAAGAACATGCCTTGATCCTGACAATGTTGACAAATTGATTTTTTTGTACCAAAATAAGAAATTTTTCGCGCGAAATAATCTTTGAGTTAGAAAGCCTGTTGATACTGAAATTTCGGCAACCTTTTGTTATTTTTGTTTTCCTTTCAAGTACTCGAGTCGATAATGTTGTGCCTATGTTGATGGAAATGTGCATTTGCACGTCGTTAACCCAGGAGCACTCGCCGCGCGTTCCTTACGAACGCACATTCATGTATTCATTTGTAATTTGCAACGAGCTTACATCTCGTCTTGCTCTTGCTTCTCTCATCCTCCATTGCAGATTTGACAACGCTAGTGCAGTAACAGTTAATTTAAATTAGTTGTCCATCGTTACCGGCACGTCGTTAACCCAGGAGCACTTGCCGCGCGTTCCGTACGACCGCACATTCATGTATTCATTTGTAATTTGCAATGAGCTTACATCTCGTCTTGCTCCTCTCATCCTCCATTGCAGATTTGACAACGCTAGTGCAGTAACAGTTAATTTAAATTAGTTGTCCATCGTTACCGGGAGGAAGAAAACTCGGACCTCGACATAAGTTGCGGTCTTTTCCACTGCGCGCGAGGCCTTGCGTTTCACGTTGTTCTTTTGTTTGTGTTCCGTACTGCGAGTCTTAATAGTTCTTTCTGCGTGTAGTGTTATGTTTCGTGTTAGAAAACGTGAATCTGAAGGAAATAGAGATGATTGATCAACTTCTGCGAAGCGTTGAAAGAGAAGAATCGGTAAACCGAGCTCTTCAAAACAACAGCGTACTGCAAGGCGCTATTTGTTTGATGATGACAATAGTGATTGCGAACCGTTTGATGACACAAGAGCATCTGATAACGAGAATCATTCAGTGAATGAAAGTGAACATGATACGGAAAGTGAGGAGTCTGGCGAATCTGAAGATGAAATAGACAATCCCTGCGTGGAGCCTGATCAAGTACCATATCTGCTTGGTAAGGATAATAAAGCAAAGTGGGATGCTTGCAATGTGTAAAACAGGCCATAAAAGAAAACGGAATATAGTTAAACCGTCTCATCTACCAGGTACAATAAGGGAGGCAAGACATGTCCCATATTCATTAGAAGCCTGGCAGTTGTATTTCCCGGACAGACGTTGAAAGTAGTCAAGTGAACTAAATATTTCTGTATTTTGTGTCTTGTACAATATTTTCTCAGCTGACTAGTCATACATTTGTGTAATAAAGCTATGATATGACATTTCGGTGTATTGTATTCGAAAAAATAATTTGTGCATTAATTAATGGCCCATAGATTATGTGCGGTCGATAACACCGCGCACGAGTTCTCCTGGGTTCAGAGAAGACACGAAGAGTTTCTTATTTTTCTTGTTTGGTTTTGTAAAAAAGTTAGGCAATATATCGTCGTTTACCCAAATACGGGTTAGTTTGTTTTCTGTTTACTTCCCTGAATTAAAGAATTGACATGTTATTGAAGGTTCCGTGGTTTTACATTTATTAAATACCATGGGTCAAATAATTCTCCGCATTCTACTTTTGTCTTATTTGGCCGAAGTAACTTTATTTGCTGAGTGCAAAAGTTGTACTTGTCTACATATCTCCAAATCCTAGAGCGCGTTTCCTCTAAACGGTAACAGTACTGCTTTCCAAGCCTCAATTTAATTTCTTATCTTTTAATTACGAAATTCACTCATAAAAGCACTGACATACTAAATACTTTGCAAATGCATAACCTGTTCCACAATAACTTACAGCAGAAACCCAGTTAAGACGAGAATAAGTCGCATAATAACCGGAATAGCGTATTAACCGGGCGCGGCTGAAACGCACTCGTGAAGGTTGAATTCAAAAATAGAGGAATGAGACAAATACCGTAATTAGAACGATACGAATAGAATATTCGTACGAAACAGTCAATCCAAATAATGAAAAGCAAATGGGCATACCTTTCAAATTATTCGAATACAATATATTCGAATGTGCACGAATACGTTATTATTCGAATACGGCGATTCGGATACCAGAATAACAATGGTATTTCGAATAATATTCGAACATTATTAGCGAATTATTCGTGTCTCTCGAATATTCGAACATTCGAATAGTGCCAAATTATTCGGATCACAGTCCTAGCCCTAGTTCAATGTAACACATGTCCCACTTTTGGGACGCATCGTGTTCGTTGAAACGAGAACGCCACTGTCAGTATACTCACAAGTTTCGCAGACCGCTGGATTTCAAGTAAAATTTCCCGTCTAGGTAAGGACTAGTGCAGGCTTAATGAGCCTCTTAACTCCAGGCCACCTGCTGTACTTAATGACCGGGAAATTCCTGTCTTGAAATACTACTGTACAGAGACAATGGAGCATTGACGAAATAGAGAAACCAATCTGGGATTTCAAAGGGTCGAAAATGTGGGCAGCTGTCATCCAAGAAGTGCAACATACCTCAGTAGAGGTGCAGTGATGGTTCTGCCTCTCTCCTACCATTACTCCCACCGACTGTACATCCTCAGTCATATAATATTTTTGATATCTCGCGTACCAATAATGCTAGACTTGTACGAGGTGTCAAATTACTCGGGCGGACGCCCCCTTTCCTATGAACGAACTATTTTTACTCCAAGATAAAAACTACCCTTACCCGAGGGTATCTTTTAAGTAAACTTTGCTCTGCATATATGACAGGAATAAGGTTTTACACTATCATGAATTAACATTTGTTTTGTACGCATGCTCACTTGCGGGTTTTGTAAGATGGCAGGCTCTTCAAATGATTATTTATGGACGAGTTATTTTTTAAAATTTAACCAAAAAATCTAAAATTAATAGGTCATCGCCTTTTTAATATCTCGATAACCAATGATGGTATTTGGACATGTCAGGTATCATAGGACTCGGGCGGACACCCCCTTTCCTATTAACAACTTATTTTCACCCTAAGATAAAATCTACCCTTACCTGGGGGTAATCTTCTCAGTAAACTTTGCTTTGCATGTATTACAGGAATAAGGCTTTACGCTATTATGATTTTTTTTTTTGTACGCATGCACACTTGTGACTTTTGTAAGATGACGGGCTTTTTAAATGATTATTTATGGATTAGTTTTTATTTTAATTGAACCAAATAACCCAAAACTAATAGGTCATCGGCTTTTTAGTATTTCGCTAACCAATGATCGGATTTGTACATATGAGGTGTTCTAGGACTCGGTGCGACGTTCCCTCTTTTTTATAGGTTCCCCTAATTTAACCAAAGAACCCAAAACTAATAGGTCATCAGCTTTTTAGTATCTCGCTAACCAATGATTGGATTTTTACATACGAGGCGTGATAGGACTTAGGATGGCCAACCCTTTCCCATGCCAATGCATTTACCCGAACGACCCAAAACAGCAAGGCCATCGACCTGAGATTTTATAAACTAATAATCGGAGAGGGTCAAGTGAGGTGTTATATGGCTTTGCGAACCTAAGATTAGTTGAATTTATAATTGTAAAAACCTGATTTAGGATTTAAATTAATGCATGTAAGATTTTTGATTGTATATTATAGATTTTTGGAAAATACCAAACTATTATTAACTATTTATTACACACGGCTATGTAGGTAGACAGATTATTATACTATACGTTAAGACTAATTTTTTAGGCCTTGATGGGCCTTGCTATATGAATTTGTTAACCAGACATGAGTTAGCTGCTAGGGAACACTTTGGCGAGAATGTTAGTGTTTGACCAGTGAGTAGGGTTCTAGAGAGCGGCTTTCCATTTTGGTTCATACAAAACAGATGCTTAGACCTATATGAAAACCGAGCGACCATGTTTTTTTAAAACCAAAAACGATACATTATACCAGAGACGATTAGGATACTTATGTAGAGCTTACCAAAACGATGTTGTGTAACGGTAAATGCTAGTCAACGAACGGTGACTCGTTACTTAAACCCATTACACGATACCTGAGAGGTTTTCTAAAATTATTTTAAGAAGCCTTTAACCCTATATTAAACACACAAGTCCTCAGGACTAATTAAATTAGTAACTGTCAGGTTGCCCGAGTGGTTGAGGCGTTTGACTTAAGTTCAAATTTCCAGTACGAGAAAGCAAGGGTTCGAACCCCTTACCTGACATAACTGTTGCCTCAACATTGCTTGGCGACACTGTATTATCATGATACTCGGTACAGAAACCACAGATAGAGTTCATTATTTAAGGCCACTCATTCTGAACATAGCCAGAGACTGTTGATGGTTGACAATTGCATTAATAGTGGGACATGGGGATAGCAATTAAGAAAAACAGACAATACCCATAAAATATTTTAATTAATTAAATTGTACATATATATATATATATATATACATACATACATACATTCAGAGTCCGCCAGAAAAATGTATACACACTTTACGGAACAAAAACTATTTATTTTGTGTTTCTTCTACAATAAAATTTTGATTACACATGTAGTACTGTCTTCAGTTAAACATATGGTTACATGAGATGTTAAAAATGTTCACCGTTGGCTGCCAGATACATGGGAGAACGATGAGCGGTCGCTGCAACGACGTCCGTCAATGTTTGAATGGGGACCGCTGCACATGCCGCTGTAATCTCCTGGCGAAGGGCCACCAGCGTGCGCGGCTTACGTCGATAGACTTGATTTTTCACAGTTCCCCACAAGTAAAAGTCGATAGGGGTAAGATCTGGCAACCGGGGGGGCGACCTCAATGGGCCCTCTTCGTCCAATCCAATGTCCCGGCAGATAGTCATCCAGGAAAGCTCTTACAGCTACATGGCAGTGTGGTGGCGCCCCGTTCCTGTTGGTAGAAGACTTCATCATCGGCTCCATAAAGCGCACGTACAGCTGGTAAAATTAATGTGCGTAACATTCCCAAGTACACTGCTCCAGTGACAGTATCATCAAAGAAAAAGGGTCCTATTAAGCCCCTCGACGACAGTCCACACCAGACATTAACCCCCGGTAGATTGACCGCCTTGTCCACATGAACATGCGGATTTTCCGGAGCCCAGTAGACACAGTTATGTCGATTCACTGTTCCATTAAGTTTAAACTGGGCTTCATCAGACCACACTAACTTCGTCAAAAATTGTTCATCTTGGGTGACCATTTGCTGATACCATTCACAAAATTGCATTCGACGATCGGGATCATCCTCATTAAGCACATGCAGTAATCGTGGGATGTAAACTTTCCACTTAGCTGTTTTCAAAATTCGCCGTACACTTGTACTGCTAATCCCCACTTCCCGCGCACATTGCGTAGCAGACTTCTGTGGAGAATTAGCAAACCTTTCCAACACGTGAGCCGACAAATCAGGACTAGTAGCTGTACGCGTTCTTCCCCATTTTCCTTTGTGAATATCACAAATCGTTCCATGCGTCTCAAGCTTCTTAGTAATGCGTTTAATTGTTAGACGTGTTGGGGGTTCTGTTTCAAGCTCCCTCCTCCACTGACGTTGCACTTCAACGGCCATTACCAAACCTGATAAACCACTTCGAACGTCAAGCGTGCTCCAGCCATTTCATTTTCCCACTATCGTGATGTATGTACCGACATCTGTAGAGCGAAAGACCATACTACAACATTTTAAAACAATGATAACAGTTGACAATGTCCATATCCCGATATCGTCTGACAAAGAGTGTATACATTTTTCTGTGCGGACTCTATACATACATACATACATACATACATACATACATACAGAATACAACTATATTTTTAGCATTGCTTGTCATAGTTTTAATAACATTGATATTCATTTTTAGCTTTTAATTTAAATGTTCGCTTAAGTCTTTTAGGTCCATTTTTATAACCATTAATTTAATCCAAACAGGGGAGCCCATATTCTTGAATTGTGATACATATTTACACACAGAATACAACTCTTTCCTTATTTTTGCTTGGTGTAGTTTTAATAATATCCAGCTTAATTTTTAGCCGATAATTTAAATCTTTATCCAAATTTTTTAACTCATGTTCCAGCCAGTAATTGGATACAAACGAAGGCTTTATATTCTCAAATTCTAAAACATATATAACTTTCGGTCTATACACTATCGGCTTTATACCCTTAATAATGAGTTCTGTTCCTTTTTCCAGACTTTCTAACCGAGAGCACTTCGGATTTTTATTTGGTCTTTGATTTCCTGCATAGTAATGTTATTAAGTAGATCCACATCCTCTTGCATATAAGTTGTTGACTCTTTTCCAGAGTCTGTTTGAGTATTTATGTAAAATTAAAAATTCTCGAGTTTAGCACACGAACGACCATTTAATGTACTGATAGTCATTCCGTTGGTGTTGAACTCTGCAAAAGGTTTTTCAGTTTTTAGATGAACAATATCCAATCCACCACATGGAGTTACAATAAACCCATCATTTTTAACCAACTCTAAATTTAGCATGTTTCTTTACAAACATTTATTTTAAATATCCTCTTAAGTAGCACACACGTTTACATTTTTCACTTTCTACAAGCACCCCAACGCGTGGATAAGTTCCGTTGTTATTAACAGTAAATGCAGAGAGTTTGTATTTCCCACTCATATCTAGATTTTGCCAGGAACTTTGTTTAAAGTAAACTGTAAACTTGTTTCTTGCATCTACAATTGCCTGTTCTTTCTGCAACACCGCTTTGTACTCTTTCTTTAGGGCAGTAGTCTCTACAACATACTCCACTTTCCTTTTCTTGATTTCAATTTCCTCTAACTCTAATTTTCGTTTCCTTACACATAGCACATTGACTGTACTTAATGGGGTGATTTCCTTAAGAGGGCATGGTATAAGTCTGTTACATTTATTGGTTCTTTTTCTTAACACCTGGGGAAGCATATTATTTGTAGGAATCAATCCAAATTCGCTAATGTTAATATTTGCCGGTATCGTTGAGAACAATGTCTTGGATTGAGAAGAGAACGTTTCCCCAGCTTTAATGAAGCATTTCTGTATAATGCGAACATTGTTGTTTCCTGAATCATTGTTAACAATTTCTACAAAGTTTAGGGTAAGTAATTAAAACTATAGGCAGAGAGAGCATAGTTTGTAAACTTTTCCCGATTTTGTCCATCGCGCAGTTCGATTTGAACACATGTCAATTTTCGAGAATTTTGTTACCCCAATAGACAAACTGCAACACACTGTTAAATACCAAACAGCAACTATTTTGTAGGTTATCCGCTAGTTTGGTCCACATGGAAGCTATCGGCACCGAGTACAGGGGTGCTTTTATAAAAAATTGTTAATTGGCATCTAATACACTAACACGATCTTCGAGAGGGTCAAACACACCATTCATTTTGTAGTTATAAATTGTTGCCTCTAGTCTTGTAATACCATGTTCTTTAGTTAAGGAAGACGTGAACGTTTCCCACGGGTGTCCGGGCATCGAATAAAGTCTATAATATGGTTTCAAATGACTTTGTTTACCCAGGACTTGTAATTTGACATATACATTTGTTAGATATCTCTATTCTCGAATTAGAGTTCATCCATGTTAAACGGTCTTTGCCGACAGTTTTATCGTTATTCACAATAACATTACATTTTTCTCGATACTCTCCTAGCATACAAAAGTTATGATTTGATGTTAGATAATCACACACCTCTGTCTTGTTAAAAACACCGGCCAAATCCAAAAGATAGAACTCTTCTGCACGAAGCTGTTGCAATATTTCTGGACATTCGACTAACAGAACATCTAATTTGACATCGGCTAGCTCTACTTTATATGGTATAGCCACAGGGTTTTATACTTCTCTATAATGTTAGCCATTCCTTTCTCCCCAAGTTGTGCCCTCAGTCCTCGTGCCATTGTACACTCATTGTTAAGTAAAGGAAATGGTAGCTTTGCCTTGACACCATGTTTAACAGAGATGAACTTGGAGAATTTACCACGTAAATAGTGGTTGAAAGCACCACACACCTCTTTCTTTAGCAGGACAGACTTACTCTTTTTCAATTGTTCTTGGCAGTCCACTTGGTCACATATCCTAACCACCATAATGTTATCGCAGAACGGCTCTGTAATCGATGTAAGTAGATTTACATTTTTATCACTTAAGAGTGTCTCGTTTTCTGTATAGTTGATATTACCAATGTCTGTAACCAGATTGTCCAGGTTTTCCAATAACAACCAGAAACCAAACCGCTCGTCGGTAGGCTTCGTTCTGTTCCCCATAAGTTGGGTGACACTCAACACTTTAGAGAGAGACATATTTACACTTTCAACTACCACAAAGTACGGTACTGATCAACATTATCTGTAGCGTCTCTTTTATACCAATACGCAATTCTATTTTTAGATTATGACGTAATTGACCAGTGGCAGCTCCTGATATTTTTGCAGTGTTGCACAACTCCCAATAATTTTACACCTAATTCGTCGTTTTTTACCTTTAATGTTTTAGTTTATTATATCAAACGTATTCGAAAATGTGTCAAATTCAACGATCTTTTGTTATTATTTATTCTAATGCTTCACACTGCACCTATTAAAGCTACCAGCAAGCTCCCGCCTTCAAATCAAACTCCAGGGGGTTACAGGGGCGTATATTGAAAACAATTTCAGGGGGGGGGGGGGGGGCTGACTATCCTGGAAAACTGTGAGAATTCTCAGGGGATTGTCACCGCAAAATACCCAGAAATATCAACCAATACCTTAGAGCATATAACTTTGTGTAATTATTTTAGATAAGATTCAAAGTTTATGTAGCCTACAATCATTACTGACAATACAAAAAAGTTGTAAAATACAACACAACACACATTTAAAATTTTATACTTAATGAACTTTCTATTATGATCTGTGGAGTATGAATGGCAAATATCGAAATATTTGTCAATTTACTAAGCAGAAAGGTATACAGTTTTTTTACACGTATTTCTCAAAAAACATACTGTGGAATTCACAGCTTTACCTCACAAGGCTTGAGTGCACTCCGTTCCAACCCTCAGACTAGAATTAAAATTTCTTGGCAGAGCCGGGAATCGAATTCGGATCTCCGGGGCGGCAGCGAAGAATGCTACCCACTACACCACGAGTTAGTATAATTTCAATTTTAATATGGTTTATAACTCAGCCGATAAGTTAAGATTAGGGTACAACCAAATTTACAATTATTTTATGCTCTTACCAAAGCAGCACTTTCTTAATTTTTATTGGCTTTTTTTCGGGGGGACTCAGCACCCCCCTTATATACGCCCCTGGGGGGTTAGCTCTCTTGTGGCGACTCCCAAGCAGTCAGCGCGGCGTAATGTGATTTCAACAGGGACGAGGCCAAGCCCGTACATAGCATGCCGGCCAGCATGGGTCGCAGGGAGTTGCTAAAGAGCTGCCAGCCCCCTGACACACAGCCGACTGCGAGCTGCGCATGCGAGCTGCGCTCTATACCGGCCTTGACAATCCCAGTTAGAGCCCATGCATAACGTGTAATTGGAAAATTTCTACTCGGCGCCGATAGAGCGCACTCCCATCCCATTGTAGGCGCGATTAATAAACAGCTGTACAGTACGTTTATTAAATGTGTAATCTCACTAACCACTGGATGGATTTTGATGCGGCTTTCACCATTCTGTAAAGGTAATCTCTAGGAAGATTTGTGTAGAAAATAATTTATTTATGACCAAAGGGAACCAAGCAGTAACGATTTCAGTGAAAAGGTCGAAAAAAGAGCCTGGCGTCCGTGCGCTTTTTAAGCTTACGCTGGGCAAACCGTTAAAAATATCAATATACTATGAGTTTAAGAATTGTTCAGCGTGAGAAATTCTACAAAAAAGTCCGCGAGAGCATATCTCTATCTTCGATACATCGCCAACTATAAGTGTTTTTAGTTTGGACGGAAGGGGGATTCGTGTATCATGCACCTCGTCATTCTTAAATTACGTCTGACAGGAATTCCTTGCACATTCATAACTGTTCCCGGGCGAAGCCGGGGCGGGTTGCTAGTGACAATATATAATTATTATCATTATAATTTCCCCATTATCAAAATTAAAATTATATCACAAAATAAAATAGCGTGCTAGTAAATCTAAGAGAAATTAGACATACGTTGCACCTTCTTCGGGTACAAGGACACAATTCCAGCACCGTGTCATCAAAAGGAAAGAGAGGATGAAAATTACAGCCGGGAACAAGTAGCAGCCAATCGTGTGTTGTGTTTTGTGCTAAGAGATCTTTCGACAAATTATCAGATACCGTGTGCCTTCTTTTTCACGAAGCAGCTGACAGGACGGGACTTACATAAACTCCTGCTGGACGTTATTCTCGAGGTTGAACAATGCGGTTTCATAATTATAATAATTGTCTCTGATAATCACAAAACTAACACTACAGTGATGAGGCATTTAGGGGGAGGGAATTTGCAACCAATGGTCAATCACCCATACGACGAGTCTAGGAATTTATTCCCTAGTTTTGATCATTGTCACATTCTAAAAAGAAAAACACATTAGAACGCAGTTTCTGTAACGAGAGATGACTGATGGTACTGGAATAATTTCAGGGAAATACTTGTCATTACTATACACAATGCAAAAGGATGAGATCGTTAAACCGGTCAAACACCTCACTAAAAACACATCGAACCCATTAAATTTGAAAAAATGAATGTTCGGCGTGTCAAGGAAGTGTTATCGTCAGAAGTTATTGGTGCCATTAGTACACTGAAAGAAAATACAGGCATGCACCCGGAAGCGTACACATTCATGGACGCAGAAGCAACCATGTTTTTTTTAACATTAATAAATGGTTCGCTATGCATGACGTAAGCATCACATATCATCATATTCAGTCTAGAAATCCAGATAAAGGGCATTTTTTCTCATTAAACGAGAGTCGCCTAAACTGGCTAGAGGAATATTTTCTTTCTTACCTTGAAACTTTGAAAGCTGCTAGTAACGCTGCTAGAAAGGAATTCCTGAGTTCTGAGACTTACGAAGCTACCTACACAATTAATCACGGATTCAACTGTCCAGTGCATAAGGTATCTTCTAAAAATGGGTAGAGGAAAGTCGCCAAATATGGGGAGTTTTTTTATAGGGCTCACATTAGACATAAGAAGGAATGGAATAATTTTGGTTTTCTCACCAATGTAAAACTTAGGCGATATACTACGTATATTACAAATATGGGCACGTTTGAAGTTGTAATACCCTCTGATATTATTGTTAACTTTAAAAGTCCACTTTGCCCGTATTAGGCAACCGGGTTTCGTAATATGGGGAGGTGAGAAACCTCACGGTTTTTATTTATAATTGGTACACTGAATAGTATACCCTACTAATTAAAGCATTAATTCTGACAATGTAATGAAATCATGAACACAAATAGTACAAAAATACAAAAATGAATATTTTAAGTTAATAACAGTCCTAGTTTCCTGTTGCCGAACTTCCAAACCGTCCAGCAGGAAAATGCATAAACTTTAATGAAAACCGAGTGATTCTGATCGAATTCAACTGTAACGAGGTGTAAGGTATGTCTAATTACTCTTAGATTTATTAGCACGCGATTTTATTTTGAGATATAATTTGCATTTGGATATTACGGGAATTATAATGATAATATATAGTGTCACTAGCAACCAGCCCCGGCTTCGCCCGGGAACAGTTATGAATGTGCAAGGAATTCCTGTCAGACGTAATTTATGAATGGCGGGGTGCATGCCAAATCCCCCTCCCGTCCATACTAAAAACACTTATAGTGGGCGATGTATCGAAGATAGAGATATGCTCACGCGGACTTTTTTGTACAATTTTTCATGATGAACAATTCTTACACTCACAGTATATTGATATTTTTAACGGTTTGTCCAGCGTAAGCTTAAAAACCGCACGGACGTCAAGTTCTTTCTTCGGCCTATTCACTGAAATCTAAAATCGTTACTGCTTGGCTCCCTTTGATCATAAATACATTATTTTCTACAGAAATCTTCCCCGATATTACCTGTACAGAATGGTGAAAGCCGCATCAAAATCCATCCAGTGGTTCTCAAGATTACCCGTGATATCCAAGAATCGGGGACTTTGTTTTACACTAAGTAGTGATAAGTCTTAGTCGTGCAATGTTTGGTCAACAGCGCTGTGTGAGCAGTTGAGTAACTAACAAGATTTCATGTAAAAGGTCTCATTGTCTAGGCCGGTATGAGCGCAGCTCGCATTCAGTCGGCCGTGCCTGACAATACTCAATTCCAAATGGCCCCGTGAGTTTGCACCACTGTGCGCAAATGGAAACATCCCACCCACCTTTCTCTTATTCTGTGACGGTAGTCTATTTTCCACACCACTAGGGTATGCTACACCACTCAGACCACTCACAACAGTACCAATATCGGAATTTCAAAGGCAAACATTAGTTTGGTTCACTCCTTAGATGTTTTCGCATCATAATTTCATTTAATATTTTTCTCAATTGTACTGTAAGCCGAGTCTAAGAACGCCACCATTGTTATAAATAGATAAGTGGCTGAACTATTTTGCGACGTATTGTTGGTGTTACTGTAGCGGTTTACGTTTACTTTTACCTCTCTTGTTCTTGCATGTTTTGAGTTGCGATTATAGTTCTGTATTTAGTTGATTGAGTGTTTTGGTTCCTGGGAGATACTCTACTGTGCATTATTATTTGGTTGACTGTGAGTAGGCCTGTGTGTTCACTACCAAATTTCTAGCCTAGCGAAATTCGGCGTTTTGTTTAGTTTGGCTATGCTTTCGCGCCACTTCCCGATATAGCACACGCATTTATCATCTGTGTACCGTATCTTGTAAGTTAGTATATTATTGTAGATAAATGTTTAGTTTGAAACATTAAATTTTCAAGGACTAAAATGTACCATGGAATGTGAAATAAAAAATAAATAGTGTAAATAATTTACTAGTTAGACAGTTTTCCCAGCTTACTGATGAGGATAAACTTACAGTAAAACACTCGGTAGATCATTGCCGGATTGCCCAAAATATCAAAACTGGAAATCGGCAGTATAGGAGGGTATGTAAAATATAGATTTATGACAATAATGATTGGTTATGTGGATGCGATATTAAAAACACCGTGTTTTGTTTCCCATGTCTGTTGTTTGGTCGAGAATCCGCGTGGACCAAAAAAGGAGTTACGGACATTAATCACCTAAGTACTAAAATAAAGAAACATGAATCTTCAGCTGTTCACATACAACACTGTTTGAGATTGACGCTTTTTGGAACTGTTAACGTAGCTGCATAATTAGACAGTGCCTACAGAAGGAAAATTGCCGAATATAACGAAGACGTTAGGCACAATAGGTATGTGTTAAATATTGTAATAAACTGTATTCGTTTCTGTGGCTCATTCGAACTGGCCTTGCGGGGTCATGCTGAAAGTGAAACATCAACAAATCCAGGTGTTTTCAGAGGACTAATTAATTTTAGCACTGAGTTGGATGCTGCGTTGAAATGCCATTTGGAAAGGGCAACTATTTCAAAGGAACATCCAAAACAATCCAAAATGAACTTTTACAAATTATTTTGGAGGTTTGCCAAGAAGAAATATCAAAGCAAATAAAGGAATCTCAATTTTTAGCCATTATAGCAGATGCAACTAGTGATAATTCAAACATATTTCAGATGGCTGTTGTGTACCGTTAAGTAGTAAGAGGCAAACCAGCAGAACGGTTTTGGAGTTTCCTTTCTCCCTCAAAACATGATGATCATACATTAGCAGCGTGTTTATTGGAAGAATTAGAAAAGCAGAAATTGAATGAAACTCCGCGAAAGTTAATTGTACAGACGTATGACGGAACGCACGTGATGGTGTTTCCTCTGGTGGGGTTCAAACTATAGTAAAAAATCCTATCCATATGCAGAATACAGGGTGTCGAGCGATGGCCTTTTTTCAAATTCCCGTATAATTCCCGTATTTCCCGTACGAAAATCCACCAAATTCCCGTATATTTTAGAACCCTCTAAGACTAGAGTTCGCATACCGAATGGCTGAAAAATGAATCTTAAAGCGCGAATCAAAATTGTCTGGCGTAAGTGTAACTGCATTTTTGGAGACACTTCCGCAGCTCAGGGGTGATGGCGATATTTAGGCCTAACCCGTAGCGTGAGCAAAGCGCGCGCCCGCGCGCGCGAGTGAACTCTCTCGCAGATGGGATGGGATGCTACGAACACAAATAAAATACCGTTTACCTGAGGAGAGCTGATATAAATGACTGTTTTACTGAGGAGAAGTGATGTGCGCGAGTGACGCTTGGACTCGTGAGAATCGAGTCTAGCAGTTCCGAGTCTGAACGAGTAACCCGTGCGAAGGACTCGAGTCTCCACGGTGACGTCACGATCCGTACTTACGATATAGGACAGAATGCGGCCAAATTCCCAACACTCGCTAAACTTGCAAACGACTTTTCTACTAGTGATTTACAAGAGAAATCGTTTGCAAAATGCACACTATGCTTCATATTATAACGACTAGGTAATGATAAAGAAAGAAATGTAATTTAAAAAATCAAGTTTAAAAAAACCTCCTCGCCTGGAATCGAACCCCAGCACGCTGCGTGAAAGTTAGCACCGTTAACCACTCAACCAGATATATCGATAAGACTAATGGCGTTATCAACAGCGATATATACTACTGCTTAGCAAATTATCACGTTGAAGGAAATTTCTCTTTACTGTATTGCGTTCTTTCTTTCTGTCATCAGTCCACTTCTTGCCGGTTTCCAATTTTGAATATCCTATTGTATCACTGTGCATTGATGGGAAACTAATAATACTTGGCCAAGGCGTACCGACATTACTATATATCGTGAAGTTTCCATATATGGCTCACGGATAACGCTGACAGCGTCCTCGGCCTCGATTCCGGACTCGAGTATCTCGAGTTTTCCGGTTCCAGACTCGATTCTTCGCGAGTCCACTCGCAGCCCATCACTACTGAGGAGGGTTGAGAGAGTAGAGAATAGGAGTGTCACATCTTCATATATATTATTTCAGTAGTATGCATCCCTCCTACGGCGCTCACAAGCGACCGATCGTGACAAATGAGCATTCAAATGAAAGAGATAGACATTAGCAGTGACTTATTGCACTATAATTTCATAAATATCTATAATTTCTTTAAAAAAGGACTTTAAAAAAATTGTACGAAGTGTGCGATTTGCAATCACCGTTGATGTAGGATAATACGCTCCATACTTCCTGTCCACGGGCCACTGAGACGCATGTTTCATGTCATATTAACATTCTGAGGTCTTTCCTTTATCCTGAAATGTTAATAGTGTTCTATAATCATTTGGTTGAAATAAAAACATAACCTTTCTCCTTAAGTGTCTCATTATAAACCTATTGGAGAAAGTGTAGTTTATGAACATGCGAGATTTCTCGCACGGGTCCGCTAGTAATAAATATTTACTGGAAGTGATTGAATTGTATGGTACCGTAACATTATAAGAGCTTCCACGAGATAAAATGGCATCGAAGCTTATGCATAACGAACTTCCGGTCCGCGAATCTCCATTTGATTTTCATTGGCAGTGAAACGTTCGTTCGTGATTATCTTCGTTATTATTTCGGATTGTGGTTTTGTTTTTAGGCGTTCAACTTATGAAATAATAACTAAAGGGTTGGTCTTTCATGAATATTCCAAAGACAAGTGTCTCCAAAAAGAGTAATTAGTAGAACTTCGCATCAGAGACGACCATAACAAACAGCTTGCCTACAAAGTGTGCGATTTGCACATTTCAAACGGCATTGGTCTAACATATCTTAGACTACAATAATTAAGTTGGTGCAAATTATATATGTTATATGTGAGAATATTATTATAATTTGCTATCCAGTTGTTATATTGGCATATTATGCATTAACGTGACCTGTTTAAATGCTAAATTGTGACGTAAGCTACGAGTTGTAGGCTATTCGCCGTACCGGTAGGCCTAATATTTACTAACAACGCATCGTTTCTTCTTTAATATTTATTTAATCATTATAATTATAATAGCCTATCTATTAACACTTATTTAACCAATAATCATTTTATAATTCTATACATATTCCAGGTATTGCAAGAAAGCGATTTGATAGCACATGCGGCTCTACCTTAAAATCCAACCATGCCCAGTTTTCATTACCTATGGATGATATTACCGCAAGTTAATAAACCAAACAACTGGCAACATATTTTTTAATGCTCATTTACATCTTCACCCTAGTCTACGTAAAGTACCATACGGTAATCACTGAAAGGGTAGGGGGGTTATGACCCCAATTTCACAAACGAACGGACCTCATTTTGCATGAATTATGGAACTCGAATCCTAATGGAGGTATGGATTGTATGCATTTAGAAATATGTTAGTCAATAATTTAAAACAAGATGCCAGAAAACTAAATACAAAAAGCTGCGTGCCTACTACGGTGTTGAGTTGCTCCGTGAAAAATATACACTTCGCCAAGATTATACGTCAGCGTAGCCATTGCGCCAGAAAGCAAATTCTTCTGATTACAAAGAATTTCCAGGGCAATGACGATCGTAACTTCTTCCAACTTAGGAGTCTCAGCGACCCCTATAGTGTCGAGGCAGGAAATAGCACGGGTCTCTCGTGAGCAAGAGTTGACCACTCTTTGATTTTTTCAGCCATAGGATACGAATGTACAATTTTCGGCAGTTGGTGCGAAATTGCAGCACATCCGCGTCCGGAATTTTCTAATATCTTGATCTGTTAGCTTCATTAAGGGCTGCTCTTGTCGAGAAACCCAGGTCTCCTCTGTGAATAACAAGGCGGACTGATTCCTGTATGTCATTGTCAGCAACGAGCGCGGCACGCGTAGAGGCACTGCCATCACGATGGCAGTGGTAGAGGGTACGGCCGGCGGTCGGCCAGGCAAAGTATGCATTCGACGTTGGCCGGGTTCTCATCCCGCTTAGCGCTCTATCGGTGGCGCAAATTACGGGTGGCAGCGCGGTCTGCAGGCGAAATAGAAGATTGAGCGGGAGGACTCTAACGAGCATTCGGGGGCTAAGAAGTCGGGCATTATGAGACTATTCAAGATTTCCCGTATCAAGTGCGAATTTCCCGTATAATTCCCGTATTTTTCCCGGGTCACTAAAATTCCCGTATAATTCCCGTATTTCCCGTATCGCTCGACACCCTGAGAATATGTGCACTGCTATGCCCATGAAGTTAATCTTGTAATGAGCAAGGCCGCATCAATCAACCGCATTGTGAAAATATTATTTTTGAGTTTGCAAGGAATTTGTGCATTCTTTTCCAACAGCCCACAGTGGACCACGATACTCGATGATGTAGTGAAGAAACGTTTGCCACGAGCGTGTCCTACTAGGTGGAATTTTCAATCAAGATGCGTAACACAATTTATGAGCGCAAGAAAGAAATCATCGAGTGTATGAACGAGATATTGGAAGGCGACACTGTAATGAGTGAAACTACAATTTGCCAAGCTCTTGGTCATAAAAAGGTACTTTCCACTTCTAATTTGAATTATTGGCTGGAATTCTTCCATAAAGTTATGCCACTAGTCGAAATTCTCTTCAGTCAGCTACAACACGGAGACATTGATGTGTATTCTGCGCATAAGGCTATTAAATCATTTGAAATAAATATCACCAAGATCCGAGAAGATATTAATCTAACCAGTGATAATGAACCTATTGATTGCTCATCGAAGAAAAGGAAAGTGGACAAGACTGAGTGGAAAAGAGAAGCAATAGAAGTGTGCGATGTGATAATTTCCCAGGCTAAAGATCATTTTAGCTTCTCAGGTCATCTTGTAGCTTCATCACTGTTTTTTCCAGGGAAGTTCCTCTTGTATTCTTCCAAGTTTCCAGAAGATATCTCAAAGACAGTATGTTCAGTGTATACATTTTTGGACAAAGTGAAACTACGCCATGAACTAGCTTGCATCTATTTAACACAATAATTTAGATCATTATCGGGCGCTGCTAGTCGAGGGGAGTTTATAATAACCAACAACCTAAGGAAAACGTTCACCGAGAGTTTGAAACTGTTGAAATTAATTCTGACTATTCCTATGCCGTCTGTTGAAGAAGAAAGGTGCCTTTCCACCTTAAAAAGAATAAAGACATTCTTAAGGAACTCCATGACCAAGGAAAGATTATCGGCATTGGCGATGATTCCTATTGAAAGAGATCTTGTGATGGAGATCCCAGACTTCAACCAACGAGTGACTGACAAGTTTGCATCGATGAGAAACAGGAGGGCAAATTTCCAATTCAAGCGAGGTAAGTAACCATAATAATTCTGTATTTTTGTGTTTTCTAAGTTTCGTATTTTCTAAGATTGACAATTCCACGAACCGATCAACCACATGACAATTTATTATCAGAAAACCAAACAATGTACAGATAAGTGCGCAACAATGTATGTAAGGCTCTCGTGAGATCGAGAAATCGATAACCGAGTCTCTGGTGGTATCTATGTGTTACCAACTGTTGAGGGTGAAATTTCTTTGGAACATACATTTCTGTGAGTTCGAATACGCAACATGTATAATTTGGCTCTTCTTTCCTTTGGCCGTATGTGAAGGAATGTTCGAAAAATTGAACTAATTTTTTAATATGCTGCACGTCTTTGTTAGTAATAACAGTTTTCGTTGCCGTACATGTTGTTTGGTTGTCATGTTCTTATGTTGAGAATGTTTATTATTCCGAAGATGGAGAGACTTAACCTTAGGGGCTGATGACTTTGATGTTCCGCCCCCTTAAAACTCCAATAACTAACTAGACTTAACCTTAGAAAACCTGCTGTGTTTAATATTCTTCCCATTAACTAAAGGCATAGGGCATCGTTTTGTTACATATACGTGATAATAATGAATTCCTATAGGAAGAGGCCCAAAAGTCATTAAAATCTGTCTATTTTCGAACGTACGGTAATTTTTGAAAATCCCTGTATCAGTTTTAATAGAAGTGTAGTTTTTTAGCCTATCTAACGTTAATACATTTTGTTACTTGTATAAACTTCCCATATAAAATGCGACATAGAAAATTTTGGTGCCACGCCACCGGCCGCCACTATAATTGACAACGCTTATGGCTAAAAAGCAATACACACACATAATTACAGAATTTCCCGAGCATTTCCGAAGATTACTGAAGGCTAACGATTGAAACTCTAACAAGATTTATCTCGTCACATGACGTAACAAAAAGTTAAATGGTGTAACTGTATGGAAATGTTGCATCAGCCCAAATTTAATAAAATATAGGTGTTTAACATTCTACGATTGCCTTAGCGAACAGGTTGTAACTTGTAAAACTGTATAATAATTACAATTGTGGGTAACTGTTTGAGCATGCTATTTAAGCCCAGGTCATAAAATACGAATGCAAATTAACAATATCCTTACTTTTTTAACTTACCAAACCCAAACAAAACCGAAACCCCATACCCGGCATAACTATTACCTCAAAATTGGTTGGAGACACTGTATTATTATGATACTTAGTACACAAATCCGCAAATAAAGCGCATTATTCAAGACCACTCATTAAAAACAGCCAACGACTATCGATGGTTAACGATTGCATTAGGAGTGAAAGGCGGGTAACAATTAAGAAAACAGACAATACACATAACATATTTTTATAAATTTAATTTTTATAATAGATACACATTGAATACAACTCTCTATCTCTTTACCATTGCTTGTTATAGTTTTTTAAACACAACACTTGTTGTAGATCTTTTTTCCACGGCGAACTATAGGCATAAAAACGTCATCCTCTTGTTTTTCATCATTATCACTATCATTATCAGCACCATCATCATCATCTTTATCACTATCATTATATTCATCATCATCACTATTATTATACAGTCCTTTTTCATCTTCTTGCAATACCACCTATTCCATAGTCTGTGTTGTCTTTGATGGTGTTGAGGGCTTCATGGACGTTGACAACTGTCCTAACATGACGTTTTGAGGACATGGTAAGTGCTTTTGAACAAACACTGCACTATCTGGAGCAGCAATATCGTTTTCTCGAACTTGCTTTTTAGCATTTTGATGATTTTTTGTTAAGAGCAACCGTGGTTCGTTTGGAGCACTACTTTGATGAACACTCACACTTAAAACCTCACCATTTTTACTTTTCAGATTGCCACGAATTTTTTTTGACCTCTCTTTTGTGCATCGCCAAAATATTATTCAATTCACATTCTGTCGATTACAGTTATAACTTATAAGAGTAGCCTTGATAGAGTGTTCATTGTTTACCTATAATGGTTGTAGTAAGTTCCATAGTAGTAACAGACCTGTCAGTATGATTTGCACACTACAAAGGTTACAACTGTTCTAGTGATGGAGTGACTTACCATAAGCTTTTATATTGGCTTTTGTGTTGGCTTATATATATGGCATATATGGCATACACATACCTACGTCGCGCGCGCCGCAGGTGCGTGCCGTGGGAACATAGGTGTTTATCGGCTGTTTCCGGCAATGTTCGGAAGAGTGAACTTGAAAAGTAGTTAACCTAGCCAAACAAGATGGCTGTTTCAATGTTGGCTTTGTAACCTGTTTTTCAAAGGGTATTTACGCCACTGACCTACGTCAGATGGAAGCTATTTAATGTTTGTTTACGCGGCAACTTGTTCAGCCAAGATAATTTTCATTTAACTTATTATTATTAATGTTTTTTGGAGCTTTTTCTTTAAAGATTATAACTATACAGATAGGTTTTCAATTTTATAGAAAAAACTATCAAGCGGATTATTCCGATCGACATTATCACAGTAAATTATTTGATCAAGGAGATTTACGGATTTTATTCAGTTAAGGGCTTATGGAGACAGAGATGAGTCATCGGGAATTCGGCTACAGGAATAATCTTGTCATGAAGCGATGGTGCAACCGAGGAACATTTACAACTGGCAGTTTCAAGAAAAGACGAATTGGAGTGGAACGGAAAATTTACAATGTGCAAAGAAATTAATGACGGGAGTCTCGCGTGGGAAGACAGCCAATCAGAGGAGACCGGACCACAGGTAGGTGGTACACTGGAGGGGAACGGCCGGCGAGTGCATATAGTGAGCGCGCGCAATGAAGAGGGGACCATTAACATTGTAAACCTTGTCCGAGGTGGACGCTCGTTTGGTAGGTTCCGTTGTGTTCGGACCGTAACTTGAACATTGTATTTTGCATAGTCTACGGACTTCGTACTCGTGTTCGACGGCGAACATTTCAGTACTGCTACTCTCAACTGACAAATTAGTCATGAGAAATACGCGAGCTCTTGTGAACAGGGAATCAGCGTAGGTGGCTAACGGATTTTGGATCCACCACTATCAAGCATTTAACTTCATCATTTTAACACCGATCTCCGCAAGAAACGAAGAAGATGGCGACGCCCAAGAGGCTGATGGTAGCTCTCTTGATTTATCACGTACGAGGGAAATGCTACTCCTATTTCCAATGGTAAGCGCGACTGACGCAGAACTACGTCATCTCTCTCTTTTCATGGTCCCAGAATCAGAATTTCAGTAACTTCTTAGGTTGGAAATAATAGTAAATTCAATAATTCATCCGTCTCCAACGTTCCGTAATTTTCCAGTGGTAAAATTAAAATCGTTATGCTCATTTTAAATTATTATTATTATCATTATTAAAATTTGCCACGACTGTTTTTTTTTAATATATAATAAATTCATTTCTTATACTATGCAATCTTTGCTTTCAGTAAGTAGCATTAGATATAGACCTAATGCTTTCTCCGGATACAATTGGTAGTTGGGTTAATGATCCAATCATACCACGGTCTGAGTGTCAAGATTCTTAAATGTGTTCTGCCCGAGCTAAATATAAATTTAGATTTCAACGTAGTGTTGAGGTCTTGGCGCACATTAATGCAACTTATCTTAGTCAGAATAAACGTTAATTTTTCACCCAACAGTGGGGACACTAGTAAAACAGTTACACTTGCCCGCAAACCGTGGGATTTGTTGTGGTTTAGCATCACTCACCCCAGTAGAAGCGTTACATTTGTGCGCTCAACGTGGAGCAAAAGCGTTACATTTGCCGCCCAACTGTGGAGCTTCTTATATATGTATATTAAAGTGCAAGGAAGGGCTACCACAAACATTACATTTGTCGCCGGCAACGTGGGACCAAAAACCTAGTAACATTTGTGGAAGGAGAAAGTTATATATTTCTGTGCCTGTATTTTGGAGGTCTTTTATTTATCAGTGTGTATCAGCATGGGTGATGTTGAGAAAGACATGAAGTTGCGTAGTGGTCACCAGTTGAATAGTGAAGATACGAGTAGTATGGCTAGTCTTGAGAATGAAAGCAGCACAGGGATGTCGGAGGTAAATCCCGATACTGAGGGGGGTAATCATAACAGTCCAGCAGGGTTAGAGAGTTTGCTTCTTCAGTTCATGCAACAAAATAAAATTAGCACAGATGCTTTAAACGCTAAACTTGAACAAAACAGCAGGGAAAATAAAGAGAGTAATAGGGAGCTGAGCGATAGTTTAAATGCTAAATCAGAACAAAACAGTAAACAAATGAGCAATAAATTATGTGAGAAATTTGAGGAGAACAATCTAAAATTAGATAAGAAATTTGAGCAGATTAGAGGAGAAATCAGAGGGGTAATGGAAGAGAAAGCTAAAGAAATTATTGCAGATGTAGACAGAAAATTAGGAAAAGTGCAGGAAGGAGCTGGAAAGTAGAATCAGTACACAGGCTGAAAATTTAAAAGAACTAGTGCAACTTGAAACACAGCACGTCAAAAAGCAATTGGGGGGAGAAATTGATAAAATTCAGGTAGCAACTAAGGAGGTTAAAGAACAGCTGGCGGGGGGGGGGGGTATAATTGATAAAGTACATGCAGAAATAGTTACTGAAGTGAATGATTTAAAGCAGAAGAATAATCAAAGTATTAGAAAGATTGAGGAGAAACAGGCTAAATTAAGTGATAAAGTGGAAGCATCGGAAGGAAGCATTAGGTCAACTGTAACTAACATTGAGAGAAAAGCTGAATTAGAACAAAAACTGAAAGCTAGAATTAGGCAGGAAAATAATCAGAGTAGGCCAGTTTATATGAATAGCACACACAGGGAGATAGAGTTAGGGAAATTCAGCAATCGACAGGGGTGTCCCATGGAATTTATGATCGCTATAGAAAACAAATTCAAGGAGAGGTTGGAAGATGGTAGTATTGAGTGGTGTCAGGTAGTTGAGATTTTAGAGCAGGCGTTTGTAGGGGAGACGAGGAACTGGTTTGCTGTCTATAGAGACAATTTTGTGGACATTTCGGATTTCAAAGTCAAGTTTTGTGAAAAGTTTTGGAATGAGGTTATTCAGTCTCAGCATCGAGAGGGAATAGTGTGTGGGAAATGTAACCCGAAAGGAAGTTACACTATGACAGAATACTTTTTAGGACAGGTATTGACGTGTAAATATCTGGATGGTTTGAGGGAGGAGAGTGATGTAGTCAGGCTATTACTAACACATTTTCCATATACACTGACCGGCAAAAAAAGTGGAACACTTCAATTTTTTATGTAATTTCTTAATTTATTCCACTAAAATGTGTCGGTTTTCCAATATTTGCAGTATTCACGTACATTTTAGATGGTTGGCTACAGAAAATACCGAAACATGTTTTACAACACGCTTTAACTCACAAATTTCGTTACATTTTGAAAATCTTACAATCTTCTATTTTTTAGTAATGCTCGTTTGGGCTGGTTTTTATCAAACGTATTGCCAAGCAAAACAGTGCTAATGTTTGCTCTGCACTGCACGAGAACACTGGTCACTAAAAACGAGTGTTTCCACCCTTAGCGTCTATGACAGCTTGTAAACGCTCAGGCATACTGTTTACAACTCGTCGAATGATATCTGCCGGGATGCAATCCCATTCCTCCAGCAGCGATGTTCTCAGTTGTGCCAAGATGGTGTGGTCACGCTGCCTGACGTTCCTTTCAAGCATATCCCATACATGTTCGATGGGGTTCAAGTCAGGACTACGAGCTGGCCAGTCCAGGGTTTGAATCACCACTTCCTGCAGATATTGGTCAACACAACAAGCAGTATGAGGGCGGACATTATCCTGCATCAGCATGAAATTCTTACGAATGAAAGGCGCAAAGGGCATCACATGGTTCATCAGGATCTCTTCGATGTACCTCTGGGAATTGGGCATCCCGTGATCGAAGCACACCAACTCAGTGCGGGCCATAACGTTGATGCCACCCCACACCATAACCGAGCCACCTCCAAATGGAGTCCTGGAGGAGAAAGCAACAGGGCTGTACCTCTCCCCGCGCCTTCTCCACACTCTTTCTCTTCCTTGATGAGATCTAAGATTAAAGCAACTCTCGTCAGTGAAGAGAACAGAGGCCCACTGCTCGTGGGTCCATCCCAGATGCTGCCTTGCGAAGCAAGACGCGCGCCTCTGTGATGTCGTTCGAGTGCGGGTCCACGTGCAGGTCTCCTGGACGAAAGATGAGCTTCTTCAAACCTTTATCTTACTGTTCGCTCACTCACTCTCACATTTATGACATTTTCCAGTTGATTTCGTGCCTGGACTGCTGTGGTATGGCGATCACGCAGAACTTTCAGGGTGAGAAATCTGTCATCCCTGGCACTTGTGCTTGTTCTACGGCTTGACCCTCGTCTCCTGTCGTATGTTTGGAGTTCTCAGTAACGTTGCGCTGCACGGTGAATGCTACCGAGAGATGATCCAATGACCTCAGCAACATAACGGAAGCTGCGACCATCCTCCACCAATGCAACTGCCTGTGCACTCCTTCACGGTTAAGAGGCATGTTTTAGCATGAACTATACATGGATAACTTACTAAAATGTATGACAATGGTTCACAGGTGTTCAACAAATGCCAGCTGTTATCCCTAGAACAACAATAAGCGAGCGGCAACACTGATAAACCTAAAACGCTTATAGTGTGCTTCCCGCCATAGAACCATTAAGATATGCTCATCGAAGATTGGGGGTAATAAACCACCCTAAGAAATGTCATATTAACAATTTCAATTCACGGATGTTTCGGATATTTGTTCTAATGCGTGAAAAGCTTTTAAAATGTGATTACATCTTTTTCATGGCTAATTTTATTCTATTTATATTACTTTTTTAACAGTTCCACGTTGTTTTTGCCGGTCAGTGTAGAATCAAAGAAGCTGCCTGTATCCAAAATGTTAAATCTATTTCGCAAGTGGAAAATCTATTAAGTACATTCGATGCTCTGGGAAGAGGTGGTTACGAGGAGAATTTCAGTAGGAACCAGGGGAACCATAATAATAGGCCTAATGAGAATAGGAATCAGGATGTTCAGGGGAACAGTGGCGAAGGAGCCAATATCCAAAATAGGGGGAACCAAAATCATAATAACAACCAGCAAAATCTGTACAGAGGAAATGGCTATGGTATGCAGTATCAGGGTTAGGAATAATGATTTCAGGGGAAATCAAGGAAGGAATAATGATTTTAGGGGTAACCAAGGGAGAATTATAATAATAAGAATTATAACCAGAACAGGGGTCAAGGAATGGATCAGCCCAATGGTAATAACGAACAGAGAAATACCGTTAACACAGCCCAGAACAACCAGACCAGTGCAGTAGTGAGTAGTACTACACCAAGCAGTAGCGGTACTTTAAACGCGAACCAGGCTGCGATGTAAGGTCAGAATCTCAGTCTGTAACGTGCCCGGTCCATACACTTATACAGGAACCCTATGACCTAAATGTAAGAAGTGAATTATTACGTGAACTAAATGATGAAGGTATTATTCAGGAGGTGGCTAGTAAGAGCCCCATTGTTAAACTTAACGTGTCCGAGGCGTACACGGATGTTTTAATTGATAGTGGTTGCATGAAGAGTTGCATAAGTAGTGCATTTTACGATAAAATGGAAGGAACTGGAATAAATTTTGAGAAGATGCCAATTAAAAGCACTTTTGTTATTACAGCTGTTGGGAAGAGGTCTAAAGTAATTTCTAAGCAAGTTTTAGTAGACATTAAAATTAATAATCATGTAGAAAATCAGATTTGTCTTGTAATTCCAAATTTAGTATTCAGTGTTATTTTGGGTTCAGATTGGCTAAGTAGAGTGTCTGGTAACTTATGTTATGAGGTAGGAAGTTTGAAATTTAAATGGGATGACTCTGAAGTAGAAGTAGCGTTCAACGACAATGTTCAGAGAAGTAGTGTTGTAGGTGTGATTTGTACTTTGAATGAGATATCGCCAGCCGTAGAGCGGGATTCTCCAAGTTTTGTGGGCAGTGTGATTACGAACGGTAGTCTAGAGGACTCGATAGGTGATGCTGCATTTCAGGGAAATATAGAGGAAGAACAGTGTGTTCTGCTCTATAATGTATTATTGTGTAATAGGATAGTTTTTGAGGATCGCATTGGTAAGGCCAATTGCTATACGCATTCGTTGAACGTTATTGATAGCAGTATTCACAGGACATAGATATCCTGTACCTTTTGCTTATCAGAGTGCAGTTGAGGCACAAATTAACCAGATGCTTGAAGATGGCATTATTGAGCACTCCAACATTCCATATGTTAATTCTTTGATCATCGTGCCGAAGGGAGATGGCACAGTCCGTATTTGTTTAGACGCTCGTTTAGTTAACAGTAGAATCAGTTCAGACCAGCTGAAGTTCATGTCTATAGAGGAGTTGATGCAGACATTTGAGGGTAAGAAGTATTTCACTTGTGTAGATTTGAGTTCCAGTTTCTGGCAAGTGCCACTTATGTATGAAGATAGACCATTTACAGCTTTTAGTCATAAATATAACCTTTATCAATTTTGTAGAACACCTTATGGTTTAAAGAGTAGTTCAGCTGCTTTAATTAGAGCATTAAACATCGCATTAGGTGATGACACAGGAGAGTTTGTAACCATTTACATTGATGATATGGTAATTAGTTCACGCAGTTTTTAGGAGCATCTACGTCATTTAGATATTGTTTTTCAGATGTTTTTCAGAAGTTAGATCAGGCAGGGTTCACGTTGAAACTGTCTAAGTCGTCATTCTGTCAGTCAGAAGTGACATTTTTAGGTCATAGAGTGTCAAGTAGAGGTGTAACACCAGAGGAAAGTAGGGTTAATAAAATACTTAATGCAGAGGTGCCACATAATGTTAAACAGTTGAAAACATACCTGGGAATTTGCAACTTTTTCAGAAGGTTCGTTCTTAAATATTCAGGGTTAGTAGACCCATTCAGGGAATTGCTTAAAAGTGGTAATCGGTGGAGATGGGAGCCCAAGCATGGTCAGGCTTTTAGAGCGCTGAAGGAAGGTTTCGAGAAGGCTGTAGTGCTGAAATATACTTTGAAAGATAACGAATATGTCCCATATAGGTATTGCTGGGGTATTGTGTCAGAGAGATGAAGAGGGTAATCTGTCCATTGTATCTTTAGCCTCGCGAGGACTTACTGCAGCAGAGAAAAGATACACTATTACTGAGTTAGAACTTTTAGGTATTGTTTTCAGTTTAGGGAAATTTAGAATGTATTTAGTAGGGGGGAAATTTGAGATCCATACAGATCACCATGCATTATTGTATATGAGGACTTGTAAACTCAGTTCTAACAGAGTTAGTAGATGGATTCTTGCACTGCAGGAATACGAATTCACAGTTAAATATAATAAAGGTAAAGATAACATTCTTGCAGCTATGCTATCAAGGGACACTAATTTATGTAGGGATTATCCTGTTGTCAAAGCAGAGGACGGTATTTTATTATGTGCATGTGTGGACAGTAGCAACAGGGCATCGTTACAGACACTGAGAAAAAGGTAAGTAGAGCAACGTGATGCCGTTCATTTAAGGGAGCCACTTGCAAGGCTGGAAGCAGGTGACACAGAAACATTTATAGTTTCCAAACGTATTGGCAAAACAGCAAATGTGCTGAAGGATGGTAAGGAAAACAGATTATACGGGACGGATAATATACATAGTCTACGAAAATATGTGCCTTAAAGTGGGTGTGTTTAGCTGGCGAGCCAGCCTACCAAATGAGTAAGGGATGTATTTGGTGCGTGGGAGATCTGGTCTTCCTGGCAGGCGTATCAGAGGTCACAAAGGGGGTAGAATATAAGTAATTGAGAGTTTAAGGTACAGGGAAATATGACGGAATTGTCGGATGCTGTTGAGCACTAAAATGTCTCGATACACCAAGGCCAGAGTTTGGTAGCGCTGGTGAATTCCCATTTGTCTCAAAGAGATGGGTGAGCGCTTGTACAGGGCAAGTTTGCTTACGGCGTCCACGAGACAAAAGATGGGCCACCAGAATGCGAGACAGTCCTTCATGAAACTCATACATAACAGCACACGTGATTTCTGTTTACGGCCTCGCCATGTAAGATCTGTACGTGTGAATTTAAGGTAAATAGTACATAGGTATTATTTGAGGGTGGTGGCAACTAGGTCAGGATCGTGGAGAACTGGTGTGGGTTGTGCGCTGATGAAGGTGTGAGGCATGGAGGGTGATGAACTAGTATAATTAAGTAGAATATGGTCGACGGGAACTCAGTAAGACAGGGCAATTACGGCACAGAAATATTTGGTGTTGTATGTAATGCGCACGTACTGTTTTTTTTTCAGAAGTCAATAGTAATTTTATCTAATACACAGAGAGATTAAGTATTATGGTCACGATGCGCAGCCACAATAGTGTGATCGTGTGGTCAGTGAAATTAAGTTACACCAGAAGAAAGAGACAACCATTGATATCAGCAAGTTCTGTGGTGGTATATGCATCAGAACACCTTTGATGCGCGTGAAGTGACATCATTTATACACAGTGCTCACACATCATTTATGTATATCTTTCCTAACATAGAGATATTTGAGAGGCGGAAATATCCGTGGAACATTTATTGGAATGAAAAAACATTGGACTGATTGCCTAGGGCAATCCAATATTACAACAGACTTTGACGCAAAGTGCGTAAAGAAAATTATGAGAGTATATACAAGGCACGTCCAGAAAGTAAGTTCCGTTTGGTAATAAAATTAAATTGTCTACAAATACAGAAAAATGATGTATTGCACAACATTCTACACCTCTTGAACTACTTTTCCACATAACTGCCGAACTGTTGCAGGCATTTGTTATAGCGTGGCACAAGTTTTTGGATACCTTCTTCATAGAAGTTTGCCGCCTGTGTTTTCAACCAGTTGGAAACATCTTCTTTCAGCTCGTCGTCATTGTTGAAGTGTTGACCGCCCAGGAAAGACTTGAGATGTGTGAACAGATGAAAGTCGCTAGGAGCGAGGTCAGGGCTGTACGGAGGATGGTCAAACACGTCCCAGACAAAACCCTGTAGGAGGTTTTTCGTCATATTTGCAGTGTGTGGTCGTGCGTTGTCGTGAAGAAAAACAACACCTTTTGACAGCAACCCTCGGCGCTTATTCTGTATTGCGCGGCGCAATTTCTTAAGTGTCTAGCAGTAAGCATCTGCGTTGATTGTTTGACCACGCGGTAAGAAATCAATGAGTAAGATGCCTTTCCAGTCCCAGAACACCGTGCACATCATTTTCCGAGGTGTCAAGATTTGTTTCGGCTTAACCTTTGCTGGGGGATGAAGTGTGCCTCCAATCCATTGATTGCAGCTTACTTTCAGGGATGTCGTTAGAAACCCAAGTTTCATCTCCTGTGACTATCTGTGTCAGAAATTCTTCGCCGCCTTCATTGTAACGGGTCAAAAACTGAAGTGCACTACCCATCCGTTTTGTTTTGTGTTGCTCCGTAAGAATCTTTTGTACCCAACGTCGGCAAAGTTTACGAAAGTTCAGTTTTTCGGTAACAATTTCATGAATTAGTGATCGTGAGATTTGGGGAAATTCCATAGCGAGAGCACTAATTGTAAACCTGCGGTTTTCCCGGATCTTGTCATCAATCGCGTGAACCGCGCATTTGCGGAACTGCGCTGCAGCGGAACGTACAACTAGTTGAAGACACATGCGGCACACGTCTATGAAGAAGGTATACAAAAACTCGTGCCACGCTACGACAAATGCCTGCAACATTTCGGCAGTTATGTGGAAAAGTAGTTTAAGAGTTGTAGAATGTTGTGCAATAAATATTTTTTCTGTATCTGTACACAATTTAATGTTATTACCAAACGGAACTTACTTTCTGGACGTACTTCGTATATGTAATTTAGGGTGATTTAATTTGTGTAATATGTATTTTGGATGGTGATTTTATGAACGTGTCTGGGATAATCACATGATGTACCGTGGTCACGGTAAATCATTTGATGATCCGCGACGAAATGTAACCTGTTTTTCGAAGGGTATTTACGCCACTGGCATAAGTCAGATGGAAGCTATTTAATGTTTGTTTACGCGGCAACTTGTTCAGCCAAGATCATTTTCATTTAACTTATTATTATTATTAATGTTTTTTTAGCCTTTTCTTTAAAGATTATAACTATACAGCTAGGTTTTCGATTTTATAAAAATCACTATCAAGCGGATTATTCCGATCGACATTATCACAGTAAATTATTTGATCGCGGAGATTTAAGGGCTTTATTCAGTTAAGGGCTTATGGAGACAGAGATGAGTCATCGGGAATTCGGCTACAGGAATAATCTTGTCATGAAGCGATGATGCAACCGAGGAACATTTACAGCTGGCAGTTTCTAGAAAAGGCGAATTGGAGTGGAACGGAAAATTTACAGTGTGCAAAGAACTTAATGGCGGGAGTCTCGCGTGGGGTCACAGCCAATCAGAGGAGACCGGACCACAGGGAGGTGGTACACTGGAGGGGCACGGCCGGCGAGTGCATATAGTGAGCGCGCGCAGTGAAGAGGGGACCATTAACATTGTAAAACTTGTCCGAGGTGGACGCTCGTTTGGTAGGTTCCGTTGTGTTCGGACCGTAACTTGAAAATTGTATTTTGCATAGTCTACGGACTTCGTACTCGTGTTCGATGGCGAACATTTCAGTACTGCTACTCTCAACTGACAAATTAGTCATGAGAAATACGCGAGCTCTTGTGAACAGGGAGTCAGCGTAGGTGGCTAACGGATTTTGGATCCACCACTATCAAGCATTTAACTTCACCATTTTAACACCGATCTCCACAAGAAACGAAGAAGATGGCGACGTCCAAGAGGCTGATGGAAGCTCTTTTGATTCATCACGTACGAGGGAAATGCTACTGCTATTTCCAATGGTAAGCGCGACTGACGCAGAACTACGTCATCTCTCTCTTTTCATGGTCCCAGAATCAGAATTTCAGTAACTTCTTAGGTTGGAAATAATAGTAAATTCAATAATTCATCCGTCTCCAACGTTCCGTAATTTTCCAGTGGTAAAATTAAACTCGTTATGCTCCATTTTAAATTATTATTATTATTAAAATTTTCCACTACCGGTACTTGTTTTTTTATATATAATAAATTCATTTCTTATACTATGCAATCTTTGCTCTCAGTAGGTAGCATTAGATATAGACCTAATTCCTTCTCGGGATACAATTGTTAGTTGGGTTAATGATCCAATCATACCACGGTCTGAGTGTCAAGATTCTTAAATGTGTTCTGCCCGAGCTAGGTGTTTATAAATATAAATTTAGATTTCAACGCAGTGTTGAGGTTTTGGCGCACATTAATACAACTTATCTTAGTCAGAATAAATTTAAGGGTTTTATTCAGTTAAGGGCTTATGGAGACAGAGATGAGTCATCGGGAATTCGGCTACAGGAATAATCTTGTCATGAAGCGATGATGCAACCGAGGAACATTTACAGCTGGCAGTTTCTAGAAAAGGCGAATTGGAGTGGAACGGAAAATTTACAGTGTGCAAAGAACTTAATGGCGGGTGTCTCGCGTGGGGTCACAGCCAATCAGAGGAGACCGGACCACAGGGAGGTGGTACACTGGAGGGGAACGGCCGGCGAGTGCATATAGTGAGCGCGCGCAGTGAAGAGGGGACCATTAACATTGTAAAACTTGTCCGAGGTGGACGCTCGTTTGGTAGGTTCCGTTGTGTTCGGACCGTAACTTGAACATTGTATTTTGCATAGTCTACGGACTTCGTACTCGTGTTCGATGGCGAACATTTCAGTACTGCTACTCTCAACTGACAAATTAGTCATGAGAAATACGCGAGCTCTTGTGAACAGGGAGTCAGCGTAGGTGGCTAACGGATTTTGGATCCACCACTATCAAGCATTTAACTTCATCATTTTAACACCGATCTCCGCAAGAAACGAAGAAGATGGCGACGTCCAAGAGGCTGATGGAAGCTCTCTTGATTCATCACGTACGAGGGAAATGCTACTGCTATTTCCAATGGTAAGCGCGACTGACGCAAAACTACGTCATCTCCCTCTTTTCATTGTCCCAGAATCAGAATTTCAGTAACTTCTTAGGTTGGAAATAATAGTAAATTCAATAATTCATCCGTCTCCAACGTCACGTAATTTTCCAGTGGTAAAATTAAACTCGTTATGCTCCATTTTAAATTATTATTATCATTATTAAAATTTGCCACTACCGGTACTTGTTTTTTTTATATATAATAAATTCATTTCTTATACTACGCAATCTTTGCTTTCAGTAGGTAGCATTAGATATAAATCTAATTCCTCCTCGGGATACAATTGTTAGTTGGGTTAATGATCCAATCATACCACGGTCTGAGTGTCAAGATTCTTAAATGTGTTCTGCCCGAGCTAGGTGTTTATAAATATAAATTTAGATTTCAACGTAGTGTTGAGGTTTTGGCGCACATTAATATAACTTATCTTAGTCAGAATAAACGCTCATTTGTCACCCAACAGTGGGGACACTAGTAACACAGATACACTTGTCCGCAAAACGTGGGACTTGTTGTGGTTTAGCATCACTAACCCCAGTAGAAGCGTTACATTTGTGCGCTCAACGTGGAGCAAAAGCGTTACATTTGCCGCCCAACTGTGGAGCTTCTTATATATGTATATTAAAGTGCGAGGAAGGGCTGCCCCAAACGTTACATTTGTCGCCGGCAACGTGGGAACGAAAACCTAGTAACATTTGTGGAAGGAGGTTATATATTTCTGTGCCTGTATTTTGGGAGTCTTTTATTTATCAGTGTGTATCAACATGGATGATGTTGAGAGAGACATGAAGTTGCGTAGTGGTCACCAGTTGGATAGTGAAGATACGAGCAGTATGACTAGTCTTGAGAATGAAAGCAGCACAGGGATGTCGGCGGTAAATCCCGATACTGAGGGGGGTAATCATAACAGTCAAGCAGGGTTAGAGAGTTTGCTTCTTCAGTTCATGCAACAAAATAAAATTAGCACAGATGCTTTAAACGCTAAACTTGAACTAAAAACAGCAGGGAAAATAAAGAGAGTAATAGGGAGCTGAGCGATAGTTTAAATGCTAAATCAGAACAAAACAGTAAACAAATGAGCAATAAATTATGTGAGAAATTTGAGGAGAACAATCTAAAATTAGATAAGAAATTTGAGCAGATTAGAGGAGAAATCAGAGGGGTAATGGAAGAGAAAGCTAAAGAAATTATTGCAGATGTAGACAGAAAATTAGGAAAAGTGCAGGAAGGAGCTGGAAAGTAGAATCAGTACACAGGCTGAAAATTTAAAAGAACTAGTGCAACTTGAAACACAGCACGTCAAAAAGCAATTGGGGGGAGAAATTGATAAAATTCAGGTAGCAACTAAGGAGGTTAAAGAACAGCTGGCGGGGGGGGGGGGGTATAATTGATAAAGTACATGCAGAAATAGTTACTGAAGTGAATGATTTAAAGCAGAAGAATAATCAAAGTATTAGAAAGATTGAGGAGAAACAGGCTAAATTAAGTGATAAAGTGGAAGCATCGGAAGGAAGCATTAGGTCAACTGTAACTAACATTGAGAGAAAAGCTGAATTAGAACAAAAACTGAAAGCTAGAATTAGGCAGGAAAATAATCAGAGTAGGCCAGTTTATATGAATAGCACACGCAGGGAGATAGAGTTAGGGAAATTCAGCAATCAACAGGGGTGTCCCATGGAATTTATGATCGCTATAGAAAACAAATTCAAGGAGAGGTTGGAAGATGGTAGTATTGAGTGGTGTCAGGTAGTTGAGATTTTAGAGCAGGCGTTTGTAGGGGAGACGAGGAACTGGTTTGCTGTCTATAGAGACAATTTTGTGGACATTTCGGATTTCAAAGTCAAGTTTTGTGAAAAGTTTTGGAATGAGGTTATTCAGTCTCAGCATCGAGAGGGAATAGTGTGTGGGAAATATAACCCGAAAGGAAGTTACACTATGACAGAATACTTTTTAGGACAGGTATTGACGTGTAAATATCTGGATGGTTTGAGGGAGGAGAGTGATGTAGTCAGGCTATTACTAACACAATTTCCATACAGAATCAAAGAAGCTGCCTGTTTCCAAAATGTTAAATCTATTTCGCAAGTGGAAAATCTATTAAGTACATTCAATGCTCTGGGAAGAGGTGGTTACGAGGAGAATAGGAATCAGGATGTTCAGGGGAACAGTGGCGAAGGAGCCAATATCCAAAATAGGGGGAACCAAAATCATAATAACAACCAGCAAAATCAGTACAGAGGAAATGGCTATGGTATGCAGTATCAGGGTAGGAATAATGATTTCAGGGGAAATCAAGGAAGGAATAATGATTTTACGGGTAACCAAGGGAGGAATTATAATAATAAGAATTATAACCAGAACAGGGGTCAAGGAAGGGATCAGCCCAATGGTAATAACGAACAGAGAAATACCGTTAACACAGCCCAGAACAACCAGACCAGTGCAGTAGTGAGTAGTACTACACAAAGCAGTAGCGGTACTTTAAACGCGAACCAGGCTGCGATGTAAGGTCAGAATCTCAGTCTGTAACGTGCCCGGTCCATACACTTATACAGGAACCCTATGACCTAAATGTAAGAAGTGAATTATTACGTGAACTAAATGATGAAGGTATTATTCAGGAGGTGGCTAGTAAGATGTTTTAATCGATAGTGGTTGCATGAAGAGTACTTTTCAGATCGCCTCGACATCTTTTTGACCTCTCCTTTGAACATCGCCAGAATATTATTCCATCCACATTTTGTCGCTTTTAGTTATAAGAGTAGCCTTTATAGAGCGCTCACTGTCTACCTTTGTTAGTTGTAGTATCTTCCATAGTAGTAACTGACTTGTCAATCTAATTTGCATACTACAAAGGTTACAACAGTTCTGGTGAAAGAGTGATTCAGCATTGGCTTTTATTTCGGCTTATTTAGTAGTTTATATTATGTTGGCTTATTTCCTTAACAGCTTTCTGATCTCCGCTTATTTGACGTGTTATTTTATGTTGGCTGATTTAGCGGCGTATTTAATATAGGCTTATTTAGCAGATTATTTTATGTCGGCTTATTCAGTGGTTTATATATTTCGGCTTATTTAGCGGTTTATTTCCTAACTTTGTTAGAAATAAAACAGTATTGTAACATAAAGCATGCATTCTCCCCCCTTTCAACGCATCTATACTAACCACACTACTGATTCAGATAGTTCTAGCAACCCTTAGGTCTACATTGATACACCGTTCATAACCCAAAAGTGTATAATGATTATTGTTTTATTTCATGGTTTAAATCAATAGTTGTCAGGTTGGCCAAGCTGTCTAAGGCATTTGACTTAAGTTCGAATTTCCTGTATAGGAAGCGAGGGTTCAAATCCCTCACTCGACATAACTATTAACCCAATATTGATTTTGGACAACATGGGTACTCCGAATCCAAATGACGATGAAGAGAGATGAGGTGTATACATCTATAAAATCTTTTGTTAAATTTGTCCACTGCAATGATCCCAATAAGTAAGTTAGTATTGTGCCCACTGTAAAACGCGACCATCGATTACATGTTACCAAAGAGTTACAGTTATGACAGGGGGGTTTGGCTCAGTGGTAGAGCGTTCACTTTGCAAGTGAAAAGGGCCGGGTTCAATCCCTGTATCCTCCAACTTTCTTTGCCCACCTGCATCATTCTTAATATCTTTGTTTTACAACTGAATCTATACAGTCGGTTATGCAGTATACGTATTCTAACAACAGAACATAAAACCACGACTGCCTCCTTACCAATCCTATCCTTAATTTGTATTAAAACCAACTAAAACAAACACCATAATAACAATCTTTGCCGGCTTATTTGAGGTCAGCTTATTTGTTGCTTTTTTTATTTGTCGACTTATTTGTTGACTTATTTGTCGGCTTATTTGTCATCTTATTTTGATGTTAGCTTATTTGGTGCTAGGTTATTTGACGTTGGCTTGTCTACACTCGCGTATAAATAAAATGGGTCCCTCGTGTAGTTAAGCCCTTTGACAAAACATTTCGGTTAAATCCATGGTCCTCAGCAAAGGGTGTATAACAAGCTTTCGTTTGAGCCCACACAAAAGTCCCTAGCGTTATTGGTTCACAAAATGTGTGTGGATGACCTAGCTGTTTGTTAAAATTTGGGTAAATCTATAAAATTAGTGCGTCATAGCAAAGTAAAGCGTCACCGCAAGTCCTACGACACCTCATGTACCAATCCGATTATTGGTTTATAAAATCTCAGGTAGATGACCTTGCCGTTTTTGGTTATTTGGATAAATTCATGCGTCATACAAAAATGTACTTCACCTCGAGTAATTTGACACTTCGCACGTCCAAATCCAATCGTGGGTTCAGGAAATTTCAACAAAAGTGTAGTTAGGCCCTTTTGACAAAAAATGAAAAGTAAATAAACAATTATATAAATAATACATTAAATATTAAATGAAATTTAAAAAGTCGATAAATCAAAATTTTCAAAATGTGTAGTTAGGCCCTTTTGTCAAAATTTGGAAAATAAATAATAAATTCAAAAGAGGGGCGTCATACCAAGTCCAACAACACATCACACATCTAAATCCGATCATGGGTTCAGGAAAATATCAACAAAAGTGTACTTAGGCCCCTTTGACAAAAAAAAATAAAAATAAATGGTAAATAAAAGATTATATAAATAATACATTAAATATTAAATAAAATTTTAAAAGGCAATAAATCGAAATGTTCAAAATGGCGAAATTTTGAAAAATAAATAGTGGACTGGAATGGGGACATCATCCCGAGTAATTTGACACCTGACACGACTTCCTCCAATAATTCGTTCGAGAGATATCTGTCAGTCGCCATCTTGCGAGGAGGATGAGGAGGGACTAGAACCAGCCCAAAACCACTACTTGACTACTTCTTACACATACATCTGAAATAACAGACTCCAAGAAGAACTTAATTGTTATCCTGCCATTTTGTCAGCAGTGTAGATGAACTACACACATAAATGAAAGATATCCACTAAAAGCCGAACATTTACATCTGGAAGCCAGAGGACAAGGTCAAGTAGTAAAAATATATTTCCAAAATATTGTAGAACATCCAAACAGTCACTCAGCATTTAAAAGCAGACGACATAAACAAAAAATATCCCGATTCTCATGCACCATCTCGTTGGACATATCATTCACAGATGGGTGAGCAGTCGAAAGGTTATACAACATTTAGTGCGATTGGAAAACCTGCGGACAACTCTGATTGCATGATGAAGTTCATGTGTACCTACCTGTGACTGGTTCTGACACCCTTGCATATTGCATTTGCAAAAGGGCCCACACAATGAACCATTCTTGCGACAACCACATCTGCGCTTGGAACAGGGATTTTCTCCTTTGCAGTAACATTTTGGTCTTCCATTTGAGTCACGTTTTACTGGAACACTTTCTTCTAAGGTGGAATTCTGTAACAAAGAAAGATAAAAATGATACAAAAAAAGTGCAATCAAATAATGGAAACATACTTTTATCATATTAATAAGCAGTGGTTTCTGACACCTATCTTGTAATTAAGTACGGTGCCCGCTATGGAAATCTTTATATTCACGAGAATACTGCAAGAAAAATAAGCAAACAAACAAATAAATAAATAGCCACAGTATGAGAGTACTCACATCTAGTACAGGGTCTTAATTTTCCGTTCGACTTTTGCCGGCGGTTCCCGGCCAAAAGCCGGCTGTTACAAATTGGAAACGCGGACCCCGAACGTATTCCCACGCTCTTCCTGCGGTAGGCGTGCGAGTTCCAAGCTAATTGGGTATTTTATAAAGCTAATGTGTACTGTATATCGTATTGTATAGTGTTTTATTGTGATTGTGTATAGTGCTGTAATGCCTTACGTGAAATATTCGTTACGTGAACGTGTATATCTGCACAATACGTACATAAAGTGCAGGAAATCATGCGCTAGAACAGAGGTTCTCATTAGGAATTTTTCTCGGACTCCCTAAAGCCATCGTTATGTAAGCACGGACACCCTGATCCAAAATCTTTTAATCAAGACTTAAAATATTTTAATTCTTAATGGGAACGTCTGCCTTGGGGAACTGTGCTCAATAATTTGTATGTTAATATTAATTAATTTAATCCTATTACATCATATTTTTTTAAAGCCGTAAAAGTAGGTCGAGCTACAGACCTACAAATAACAATGCAGTGGTTGAGAAGGAAAGAGTCCTATTTATTATCATTTTGTTAAGAGCACTAATGTGTAAAAGGGGCCGGCGTTCAATACGACGAACGTAAACTATTCTTTCCCGCAATTATTTCTCGAGGTAGGGTTGCAATTTCAAAATGTTCACCTGAAATCAGGCCCCATATCTAGTCTATTTCTATATTTGCTTTTCATTACACACATTGTGTGAGTTCGCACAAGTAAGTTGTTGCGAACGGAAGAATAATTTTTATTGCCTTATCGCCGATTCCCATGCAGTCCTTTCAAGCTATCACCCAGAAGTCTTCTAGCTTTCTTTCATTAAAAGTTTCTTCATTTCACCCCTTGAGGTCAATTCAACGAGTTGGTGTTGTTCCTCCTCTGACATTAACTGAATACTTTCAATTTTGAGATTGTTGCTGAATGGGTCTCGATTCCAGCAGTTATCACCATCGGGCTCAGGGAAATATTCCCGAAAAGTAGTTGCAAGACTACGAGGATGTTCGGTTATATTTTCTTTAACTCGCAAGGCAAACCTTCGTTAGATGACTGCAGAAACGGTTTTAGTGTGAGTAAATTGGCATATGAGCCATTTTGGACCCTTGCTGCTCAAATATTACAGTTTCTTACAATCGCACTGATCTTGTCTTCAACATCAGCGTAGTCACCTTGCAAACTCAAATTCAAAACATTTAAGTGATCAAACATGTCAGCCAAGTAAGCAGTTCTGCAAAGCAAAGAAATATCATTGAGCAAATCCTCATGTATCGCCCCAAGAAGGAAGATCCGTACCTCATCTTTCAGCTCGAAACACCTCGTTAAGATCCTGCCCCTTGAAAGCCATCGCACTTCAGTATGAATGCGAAGCTGCTAATGCTCGCTACCCATGTCTTTACAGAGCAATGCAAATAACTTGCATTTTAAGGAGCTGGTTTTGACATTGTTTATTATTTTCACCACTTCAGTAAGGGTGCTCTGCAGCAGTTCAGACAGTCCTTTGGCTACTAATGCTTCTCGGTGAACACAGCAATGTGTCCAGTGTATACAGCAATGAAGTGAAAAAGGTAGCTCCAGATTTGTGTCCACTTCATATCTAGAGCTACCTTTTTCACTTCAGATTGAAGGCCCTTCCGGCATCCGGACAGAGCTTTCGCGCCATCTTTAGACATACCCACACATTTCTTCCAGGCGATATCATGCCTATTACAATAATCGTTCAGAGCTGCGAAAATATCGTCAGCTGTTGTGGGTACTAGTTCACAGGAAAAAAAAATCTTCATATATTTCGTCATGACAAAAAAAAAACGCACAAAAACCAACATTAAAAGAACAACATTATCGCCTTTCTTGATATGTCGGTACTCTCATCCAACCGCAGAGCAAACATGTCGAACATGTGGAGACTTACCAGCAACGTCTCTTCAATATTGCTTGACATATCTGTAATTCGCATTTGCGCAGTATTGTTAGAGAGCTGGACGGTACTTACAAGCTTTGCGGCAACATCGCCCAGCATTCTCTTGCACAAAAAAATTGATGAAGGTAGAATGAGCTCTTCAGCAATTGTATGGTTTTGGGACGTTTTGCGACAAGCAGAGGTACTTCGTAGGATGCAAGCGTTGAATTTTCATTAGCATTGACATCAGAACTTTTGGTAGTTACAGAGGTGTGCAAATTATTAGACTCAAGTAAAGAATTTAAATCAGTCACAATTTTTTATTAAAAATAATTTGTTAAAATTGTTATTATCATATTTAGTGATGTATTCCCCCCTGTGAACTTACAACGTTTCCCTAAGGAATTGCATTTGGAAATTTTCGAAATTGGAGATTCTGAGGGGCACCTGAGCTTTTTCGATTTTTCTTCTTTCTTATTGACTTTGGAATGTGTCCTCTAAATCAGGTTATTTCAATCCATCACTCACGAATCTTTGAATAGTTCAAGAGTGGACAATCAGTAACAAAGGACTTCCAAACTCTCTGGACTAAATTCACACGAAAACTAGAATAAAGTTATCCAAACAAAACGTGTGGCATTCTGCATTACCAGGGCTCCTCTTTTAGTGGAAACTGTAAAACATTACTTCACTGTCAGATTCTTTAAAAAAATATCATTATTGATTAAACATTTGAAGTCATGTATGCGCCTTGCAAAACATCTCTACTACAAAGTAAATGTTGCAAAGATGCCATCGAGTCTTATAAATTGCACACCTCTGTACTTTCTGGCATGATTTCAGTTCAGCTAACTTTACTTTGAAGAATTCAATGGATTTGCCTTAGTGCTCCGAGTGCTTGGTATCTACAGTAGATGCCTCCGGAGGTTTGCAGGTTTCATACTCTCGTTGGCAAGGGTTTCGAAGCATATCACGCATTGAGTCCTAGGACAATCTTCAGGTCCACAATACGTAAAGCCAATTTCCAAATATTTTATGTCGTATTTCCTACTTTTCGCAGTAGGCGTACTCTTTGAATGGCTAGGCTCAAGAGAGACAGCAGGTGGCCCATTCATTTCTATATTTATTACCACAGACTCTTCTTCATCACTATCTGTAGCAGTGGGCCTACTTCGTTTTTAAAGATACACTCTTCAACCAACGATCCATATTCAATGGACTTGTAACAATTAAAACAATTGAAAGTTTCGACTTTCAAACCTTATGTAAATATGTGAACACACAATACGGCTGCGGAGCAGAAAACAGAGAAACAGGAGCAGAACGCTCTCTAGCGGGAAACTTGAAAAGCTCAAATTACGGTGCGCCACATATGCTGTGGGTGGCAACGCATAATTATTATTATTTTTAAGAAACTAATTGTACTTTCTCCGTTTTCCATTTTCATTATTGCGTTACTTCTTGATGACACTTCGCGGAACCCTGGCCAACTCCTCGGACCATCTAATGGGAACCTCTGCGCTAGAACAAGACAAGAGTTTTCAAGTGAAATTTCCAGGGAGACCCATTCCTATAAATCAGACAATAAAACAACTGGCTAAGAGATTCAAACGTACAGGTTCAGTAAATAATAAAAATAGACGTAAAGGTCGTTATTTTCTTACTGAAGCTAAATTGACGGAGTAACGGAAGATTTCATAAGGAGATGCCGATTATGTTTGGCAGCGGAAGGGGAACATTTTCAGCATCTACTGTTAACATGGTGAGTAAATATGCATGATGCTGATTTTTAGCACCGTATTCTGCCGTACATATGCGCGCGCGGTTGCCGGCAACTGAGCCGTCACTGGTGGAGCGCGTAAGCGAGAATGTCCTTGTCAAGTAAATATAAAGACCCTGTACTTGGTCTTGTTTACTTTGGCTTGTACAAGCAATCTTTAGGGTAATGTACTGTACATGCCCACTTTTTTTAGATACTACATTTTTTGTATATGCCCACCCATAAGTTGTTCAGCCCTGCATGTAGCTCCTTGATGTTTGATGATCACGCCCTTTGAACTGTGTTTCTCATGCAATTTACAAAGTTCTCTATGGGGCTTAGGCCAAGTACAGTAAGTTACCTGGCCATTCAACCACAGAACACCTTCTGAACCATCCTTTTTTCTGTGGACAGGGGCAACATCATGCATTAAGTTGTGACACTGATGAATATGACAAAATTCAACACATGAGCTTCCAAAACCTTGATACCAGCTTCTGTTAAAGGGGGTGATGATTGTTGTTTTCAAGGGTGTAACATCTAGCTCATCTTCCCCTATCCATCTATGGTGACAATCTTAGAGAGGAACTAACCATCTGGGATTAAGTGACAGTTCTGGTCCTATGTCAGACCTAGTCTGACAATACTTCAGGATGATATATTTCGTATAGCCTACATGCACAAAAATTGCGGTCAGCTTTACTTGGTATACAGTCTGCACATGTATCTGGTCCGTGCTGCCATCTACTATTCATTTGTCTTCCCCAAAATAATTGCTTGCAGACACGTAAGTGTTTACGTTTGAAAGAAACAGGGTGTCGACCAGCCGTGGCATGTATCCTGACAATATTTATGAGCAGTTTTAATTCTAACGAAAATTTGTTTATGGATTTTGGAATTAGTGTTTCGGAAAAAGAGCAGGGACAAGGAATGATCAAGGACAAGAAAATATTTTGAAGCCTGTGGTCATTTCAGACTTTCACATGCAAAATGGCTGGGATCGACCAAGCAGACAACTACCGTTAGTCTTATGGTTTTGTGGTGAAGAGCCTGAAGAGGTGGAGAAAACTTTACTTCTAGGTGATGGAGGTAACTTGATTGAACAGTTAATTATAGTAAAAAGCAAAAAATATGCCAGGAGTGAGTCACAAGCCCTTCAGGCAGCAGATCATCAGGTTAGCGGGGACATTCAGAATAAAAATGCCCGTAAACGCGGCCGACAAACACCTGTAAACATAAGGTGGGAAGCTGCACATTATACATGCATTCACACATTTTCATTTGAGACTATTTTGCCTTTCAGCATCCAGTCTAGTATGCAAGCCTCTGTATGAGAATAAGTCACCCCCAGGATTCCCATTAGCAGTTTGCAATGCAGCCTCCTCGGATTCTTCATGTCTCACTCCGAAATCGTTCAACACTGACACTAACCGTCACCTCCAAGGCCTACTTCTGCTTCTCTTACCCCTTACAGTCGAACTCATTAACTTCTTTGGTAATTTCTCCTCATTAACTTCTTAGGTAATCTCTCCTCCCCCATTCTCATCATATGACACCAGCATCTGAGTCAGCTCTTACAAACAGCTTCTCATTTCTAACTTAGCCTTTATCTCTACATTACGAGTACCTTCCTGCCATTGCTCCCATCTATTTGTCCCACCAATCTTTCGTGCAACCCTCTTACCAGTTACCTCTAGCTCATGTATCAGATATCTTGAATCTACCCAGCTCACACTTCCATACAGCAAGGTAGGGGAAGCGATGTCTGGAGGGTTTCGCCGTTACATTAACTTCTTTCTTGCAGAATGTAGATCGCAACTGAGAACACACTGCATTGGCTTTTCTGCAACTCGACTCTATCTTTTTCCCCATACTACCATCCTGAGAGAATACACAGCCTAAGAACGATACTTAAAATGTTCCACCTGCTCCAATTTAGTTCCTATCTGACATTCTATTTTCTTGCGTTCCTTCCGTCCTGACACAACGTTCGTTTTTGAAATGCTGATTTCCATTTCATTTTCCTACATTTCTGTTGATGTTTGAGCCGTATTTTGTAATGTGACGCAACACCCTGTAATAATATTTTGAACCTATATTTTGTTTCTACGACTTTGTACAAGTAAGCACGCTTGGTGTAAGTTATATTTTATAAACTGTGTAGGTCTTTGCACATACAGTATGTTTCAGTATTCGCAACACTCCTTATGCTTGGACCTTATGGGCTGATACCAAAAGTTAACATGGTGTAACATTTTGCTACATGCAACTTTCCAACTCCATATGGAGACATTTCAGTATCTGTCTTCACCACTGGCTTCGCCAATATTTATGAAGGGATGAAACTTGTTATTCTTCGCAGTTGAGAGTTGGCACGTTTCTGTCAGCTATCCGCGTCCTAACCCAAGATCTTTCCTCACGACTGTCACGTGAAACTGACGTGTGTTAGGGCGGCTGGCCCGTACTCAAATCCAACTATTGTAAGTACAACCCACCCACAACTTAATTAATGTAAATATTTTGTAATCATTACGTTCCCTGTTTTACATGTCTATATTTGTGTTTTTAACTATACCCTTTAGTCCGCGTCCGTTCCATTCCATGTTATGTCATGGTGAGTTTTGTGTTTTGTTTCTTTGTGTTATTCTTTACGTAACTAAGCACATTCTGAATCTCTAAGGGCTGAAAGTCATACATTACCTATTGTCTTTTTTTTTGTCTTTTGAGTCTTTGGAAGTGCAGAGCACGTGCAACAAGCGGGGATTATGTCCGTTATGCAAGACTATCTACGACGAAGTTCCGAAAGTTTCGTCATTTTATTGCACGAGCAGATGGTACACCAGGTCACACAGACAATCGCAATAAGAATCCACACCCGTGGCTGGTTCAACGACGGAAGGAGCGTCAGCGGAGGTGGAATGGCGCATGCGCAGAAAGCCGGCGAAGAGAGGAGAGCAGCAGCTTGGCGTGCCCCATATCATTGGAGCACAATTCACGATGGCAGACAAACGTGAACTGACAACGTAGTCGTCAATGGAAGTGCGTGTTGTTATCCGGTATAATTGGGCACGTGGGATTAGTGTGTCAGCCATCCATGAACGCCTACAGATCCTGTATGGTGAAGGGATCATGTGCCGTCAAATGGTCGGTGGCTGGTGTTGCTTGTTCTGTGAAGGACGGCAGAGTGTGGAGGATAAAGATCGAAGTGGGCGTCCTTCCACATCCACGAATTAAAACAACATTGCTCGAGTACAGGACAATGTGTTAACGGACAGGCACATAACGGTGGCAGACGTGGCGTCGACACTGCGTATTTGTCTTGCCCAGGCCCACCACATCCTCCATGATGTGTTGGATTACCGAAAAATCTCCGCAAGATGGGCACCGAGAAACCTGACCCGGAACACAAGACTGCAAAAATGGGCATCAGCCTCGATCACTCGAATGCTGTACGCGCGAGAGGGAAATGAGTTCCTGTTCAGAATCATCACGGGCGTTGAGACATGGGTGCACCACTTCACCCCCGAAACCAAGGCCGCCACAATGATGTGGAGCAGACCGTGTGACAATTTCTTCCATCACAGGACACATACTTTTACCAGAGTGGTTGCTTCAAACTGATCTCACGCTACGACAGTGTCTCAATGTCGGTGGCGACTATGTCGAAAACTAGTGCAAGGGTTCATGATGCCATGGTGTATGTCAGTTTGGCAATAAAGGATCCCTGGGAGAAAAAATCACGAAACTCTTTCTCGGGACTTCCCTCGTATACCGTCTTGATGGGTCACAGCTGAGCTTTATGTATCTTGTGATCATCTCCACGGGATAACCAATTTATTTATTTCCTGACTGTGATTTTGTTCCATAACTTACAAGTATATGTGATAAGGTGATTCGTTTGACAGTTCCATGATCTAAATTACTCAGTGTCTCTTTTGTGTTGGGTAGACTACATCATTTTTATCTCGATTTTTCTTAGTATTTTATTTGAGCATATTTTCAACTATGACAGTATTTATGTTTGATTTCACTGTTAAAGTAATTTTGCGTCTTTCATTTCATTCTCCATTGTGGTTCCTTTTTTTAAATCTCACCTGATATTGCCTGTATCCTTTCGTACGCCCCCTCCCCCTTCCTTCAGTATCGCATCCTCTTCCTCTATGAACCCATCCCCCACCATACGTTACCTCCTTGCTTGTACGTTTCATTCATCACTCATCTCGTCACACAATTTAATTTACGTGCCTTCTCAACCTGCAAACTTTGAAGACAAAACTGTTTAATATTGTGGTACATTTCATTTTTATTTCATTGTTGAGTTTTACTTACAAAAACAGCAATGGCGAGAGTACACTTCCCTGTTCAAATCCATGTTCAATTCCAAACCACCCTGTTTTACCTACTTGAGTCTTGACACAGCTGCAACAATATTGCTGTACATTGCTTTTATCATTTGTATTATTTCTTCTCCAATACCTTTTTAGGATTTCCCAAATTCTGTCTCTAGGGACACTTATCATATGCCTTTTCTAAGCCAATGAAGGTCTTTATCATGTCTTTCCCACATTTCCAGTGTTTTTCCATAGCTTGTCTTACAACAAAAATAGGTTCCACTGATGATCTTCCCCTTCTGAATCCAAACTGTTTTTCTTGAATTTGGTTTTCAACCTTTTTTCGGATTCATTCCACTAGTACTCTTTCCATGATCTTGGCAACATGTGAGATTATAGTAATTCCTCGGTAGTTTCCACACACCTTCTTGTCTCCTTTCTTGATTATTCGTATAATAATCCCTTTCTGCCAATTCTCTGCAACTTCGTGCTCTCCACACTCTCCTGAGCACTCTGAAAGTCCAGTATATTCCAATGGGTCCTGCAGCCTTTATAATTTCCACGGCTACTTCGTCTATTATTATTACTATTATTATTATTAAAGGCAGGTTCAAGTTCTGACATGTTGGCTCGAAGGCTTTCGACGGAATCTTTCATTACAACCAGGTCATCAGCTTAAGCTAGATTGCTTACCTGGTTCCTACCCAATTGAATCCCACCTATCCAATTTATGCCCTTCAGCAAATGGTCCATATATAAAATAAATGGTAGCGGTGAAAAAATACAGCCGTGCCTTACTCCTTTACACCAATAACTCAACCTACAATAAACTCTCATTGCAACCTGATTATCAACATAAATACTTTTGATTGCCTGTACCAGCCTTCACTCGATACCATAATCCTTCAGGATGCTCAGCATCGTTTCTCTTGGTAATCTACTGTACGCCTTCTCTAAATCTACAAATCACAAATGTCTACTCGTCTCGTAGCATTTCTAAGCAACTTGGCATATAGGCCTACTAAAAACTTGATCCTGACCCATCTTACTCTCGGCCAAAGATAGAACCTTTCTTTCTACAATGCCTGAGTACAATTTTCCCGGGACACTTAAGAAGAAATGCCTCTATAATTGTTGGAATATTTCCTGTTAATTTGCTTATAAATCGGACCAATTACTGATTTTGTCAAGTTGAGGGTAAATCCCATGCCAATTCGATAATCCTATTCAACGATTTCACCCCTGCTTTCCCACTACACTTCACCATTTCCGGCCGAATTTTATCTACCCCTGCCACTTTGTGACATTGTAGTTTATTTACCACCCTCTCTGCTTCCTCAACTGTGATCCTGTTCCTGTCCTCATTCTTCTGTTAAATACTCTCAAAATCTGCCACATTGTCAAAAAAGTATATATTTACATTTAGCAAGTTTTCGAAATATTCTTGCCAACTTCCCAGTTGTTCTTATGGCATCTACAATGGGTTTCCCTGAATTATCCATAACACTATTCCTTTCCCCCTTTTCCTCCAATTCTTTATAACCCTACAAAAAGGCTTTCCTAGCGCTTGACATATCTTTTCTAATTTAGTTCCAAATTCCTCCCATGATTTCCTTTTGGACTCTACTATTATTTGTTTGGTTTTGTTCCTTTCCACTACATATAACTCACTGTCTGGTGGATTCCTTGCTTGGAGCCATTTTTTGTAGGCCTTTTACTAGAACGGAAGTCTAATAAACATTTCCCATTCGTATTCACTTCACTATCCTCACGCCACTTACTCATTACTTTTCATAACCCCCCGTCCTATTTCCTATCCTAGCATTGAAATACCCCATTAGTACTGCACTATATTGTTAACTCTCACTACCACATCACTCAATGCCGAATCAATCCACATTAATCTTCCATTTACTTACCTTACAGAAACTATGTTACGTCCTATGGTTCTCTTGACACTTTGAGTGATGCTGAGTAATGACATTTGGGGCACAGCTAATGGCTATAGATGCTGTGAAAGGTTCTACTCGTAGGGTTGGTACTGCTGTACCGACTCAGTTAGGAAAGCAATAGCAAACTACCTCACTACCGGTACTCATCTTGCTGAGTGCGCCTTATTGTAGAGCTCCCTTCGGTTTTCGTGGGTTTCAGCCCACATAATCTATAATGGCACTTTTTGAGGATCCAACCAGCCTCCGCGGTGACAACCTAACAGACAGGTACATCTTGTAGTCTCCTACGATCTTCTTTCTCCTTTTATCTGAACTTCACTAATCCCTAGAATATTCTATCCCATGCTACTTGCTGACTCAGCTAGTACTACGTTCTGCCTTCCATAACCCTCCTAGAAATAAATAGCTCCACATCAAAATTATTTAGTTATTGTTGTTTTAAGGGGCGGAGCAGCAAGGTAATCTGCCCCTCGTAACACAACTAAAAATATGAATTTGGTTGAGTCAAAATTTAAACACAATTTTAAAATTCTAACAATTATCAAGATAAACAAAAATCTACGAAATACAAAATTCAGAAAAAAATCAAATAAGTTAAATAAATCTTAGAGTCATGGAACACTTGATAATTTAGATTGCTGGCCCTAACCCACTCTCACTTATAAAGCGTATGACACGATCATCAGCCACCACGTCATCGGCTAATATAAGATTGAGCGTATTCTGCACACTAAGGTTTCTTCGTAGATCACCAAGATGGACATACTCGGTAAAAATGTGGGCCACGGTGAATACGGCTCTGCAGGCACAAAGTGGGGGAGTCTTCCTTTCTCATTAGGTAATTGTGAGATCTCCCATGAGCTATCCTTAAACTGCACAAAATGACGGACTTTCTCTGTGACCGGAAAGAGCTCCGCCACACGCGTTTAGTTCCCCGGTTATTAGGTTTTGGGTCAGCTAGCCACTGACTCTCCTAGAATGCTATTACTTGTCAGCGTAACTGAAAGCGAATATCTCTAGCTGGTACCTACATTGCCTGAGGTGGTAGAGTACCGCCTCTATTGCAACTTGATCTGCTAACTCATTTCCTTCAATTCCCATGTGACTTGGTAGCCATAGAAAGGTGATACGAATGTCAACGCTGTGCAACCCGGCTAGAAGGTCATGTATTTGTTGCTCTAACGGGTATTGCGGGAAATATGAAACAATAGAATGCAACAAACTCAGAGTCGCTACACACAACAAAGAGATGAGTCGTGGATCCTGCAGAGCTTCATAGATGGCAACGAGCACCGCAGTTAAGACACTACAGGTATGTGGAAAATATTTGCACCATCGATGACGTATGCACAACCCACTCTCTCGTCCACCTTCGAACCATCCATGTAGAGGATGCCAGTGCCCGGAAACTGGTGAACTACGCTGTGTAATTGCCACCGATTTTTTTTTAGCGTATGGCTTTTAGTGCCGGGAGTGTCCGAGGACATGTTCGGCTCGCCAGTTTTGTAGCTGCTTCGAGACGGACATCCAATGGGTGAGCTACAAGTACCGTTGGGGAGGGAAGGAGGGGAGTTGGAATGTATGGACGAGGAGTTGGAAGGTAGCGGCTGTGGCCTATAGTTAGGGACCAACCCCGGCATTTGCCTGGAAGGAAGATGGGAAACCACAGAAGACCATCTTCAAGGTTGCCGGCGGGGGGATTCGAACCTCCTCGCCTCCCGGATGTGAGCGACTGCCATCAGTCATGCCGTAACCACCACGGCTAACTCACCCGGTATTGCCACCGATGAACGGAGCCATCAGTGTTCACCCTAGAACCTCGGTGTGGATCTAACCGAATTTCCGGAGCGGGACTTGCCACGGAGGCACCTCAGTAGGTGTCCAGATCATACAGGGACCTACCGTCACTCCTATGACATTACACGAGGTATCAAGTCTTATACCAACCGGCTGGGTGGCGCGAGGTTGGTTGGCGTACTTATGGTGGTATTGGGTACTGGAAAGAGCTTGATAGCGCGGATAATGCACATTTGCAGCATTTGCTAAAAGCATATTTTCGAGTCTGTACCTAAAAGGAAGACCCCCCAATTTGGCATTAGGCTGGGAATTGGGCTGGTCCGGAAAGCACCGGTTCCCGGCCTAATACCACTATAGGGGATACTGTCCAGCATTTTCAAGATTATCGGCCTAGCAGAACTGAATGATGCACAACCGGGACAGGACGAGGGCTTGGTAAAACCAAAGCAACACCCCACGGTCAGCCCTCCACGTCATGCCACTAAGAAACTTGAGCATGATATAACAGCCCGAAAAACTTGTATTTAATTATAAACTTGAGCATGTTCAATTTCCCGAGACATGACGTTTTTAGTTGCTTTATATGGTGCTGCCACGTTAATTTGGTGTTAAAATGGAGCCCCAGGAAGCGATAATTATCAACGACCGACAATTCAGCATCCCGGAGATGTAGAGAGGTGAAAATGTAGCTTCCGGATCAGACAAAAATGGACAACGGAGGTTTTCGCCGCTGAAGTACTAAAACATTGATACGAGTCTACCTGTCAACTCTTTATAGCTAGCTGCAATTGTCGTTCCACAATTGCCACATTTCCAGAGCTGTAATGTAGAGCTAAAACATCTACGTACAGCAATGGAACTACCGTGGGCCGTTTATGGCAATCGCATACAAGGTGACATTTAACACTGAACCCTGTGGAACACCATTTTCTTGGGTATAATACTGTAACAATGTCCTACCGACTATCACATGGAAGAGTCGGATACACAAAATGTTCGCACTGTAAGTCGGTAGGTTACCACGGAGTCCCCACTCATGAAGGGAGGAAAGGATTCCGCAGCGCCATGTGGTGTCATAGGCTTTTTCAAGAACAAAAAAGCCGTGACCAGGTGTCCCTTTTGGAGAACCGCCTCGTGTATGGAGCTCTCAATTCGCGCCAGACGGTCAGTGGTGGACCTATGAGAGCGAAAACCACACTGGTAATTACACAAGAGGCCTTTCTTCTACAAGAACCACACAAGCCGACAACCATTTTCTCTAGCAGCTTATTTACGCCATTTGTGAGACAAATGGACGTACAGCTGCTAACAAGCTTGGGATCCTTTCCAGGCTTGGTAATTAGTATTACAATCTCCCTTACCATTGAGACGGAAACTCCCCTTCAATCCATATACGGTTGAAGAGGGACAGCAATGGTTTCAAAATGGAATCACAAAGATGTTTCAGCATATGATAATAGATGTTATCTACCTCAGGAGATGTAACCCTGCACTGTGCAAGGGCACTGCACAGTTCCCATTCTGTAAATGGTATATTGTAGAACGCCGAAGCAGCTGTGGCAAAGAACAAGGGGTGAGCCCCTGCCTACCCCTTCATAGTCACAAATGCTGGATCATAACACATGGAGTTGGATACATCAGAAAATTGCAATCCAATACTGTTGGCAATGGTGAGATGGTCCGTGATGATTTCCCCGTTGATCGAGATTCTGGGTATCGTCTACAATGTCGGGAGACGGGAGATCCGACGACGCTTATTCCACAATTGAGATGAAGGAGTATGTGCGACCTTAGACAACATATACTTTTCTCACAGATATCAGGCACTAGCACGCATCCTATTGAAGGTGATAAGGTTGGCCATTATATGTTGCGTCCAATAGCGCTTGAAAGCTCGCCGACGATCTTTAATGGCCACTGCAATTTCCGCTGTCCACCAAGGAACAAGTTCCCGGCGGGAGTTGCCGAATGAGAAAGGTGTTGTTTCCTCTGCTGCAGCCGAAATACCATTCATTACGTGAATGGTATGATCATAGAATGTCACAAAGTTATTATCGGCAATAACAGCACGTGTCGTGAATTCTGGAAAATCAGCTCGGCGGAGTAGCCATCGACTGGGTATCGCCATGGCTCTCTGGTTCGGAAGAGTAAGGTTTACTCTTACTATTACAACTCACCATGGTAGGGGAACCAGAGCACGGCTGCACAAGATGATATCCACGTTCGAGAACGGGCCATGTGCTACAGAGAAGTGCGTAGGTTCCCCTACTGTTTTCTACACAGATCCAGCTGCCTGATCAGCGTCTCAAAATCTTTCCTCTACCGGCAGTGTTAGCGGAGCCCCAGATGGTATTGTGGGCATTAACATCTCCCAAATTGAGAAAAGGACGGGGAAGCTGAGAGACTAAATCCACCAGCTGGTTGTAGCCTAGTTGAGAATCTGGTGAGATGTACAAATTATACACTGTTGCCATTCTGGCAATGAAGTACGAACTGCAACGGCTTCTGAGCATGCAGCGGCACCTTTCCAATAAAAAAGACTAGAGTGGACAAGAGTGCAGACACCACCGGCGGCCACAGCTCCAACCAGCTGGTCCTTAGAGAAGAGTTTGAAGTTCCGCATTGCTGTCGTATGTTCAGGATGGAATCTACATTCCTGATGACAGACAATGGTCGCCGCGAATGATAAAATCAACTGTCATAACTCACCGTGGTGACGAATATACAGTAGCTATTACAATTCCATTGTATTAGTACCATAGTGTTGTACCCGCATTTATCATGAGAATGCACTTGTCGTATCCAGAGAATAGCTGGATTGTAGAATCTTGAAGGTCCCCGGCTAGAAAAACCTGTAAATCATACCGACAAGTACTACAAGATGGGAACACCTAAATATCTGATTGTACTATGGACTATTCTACTAGGACATGAACCAACTACTAAGGAGAGTGAGAAACTTGCGCTTCTCGGGGAGTAACGGGTTAAAGGAACTAGGTAGCGGGCGCCAATAACTACCTCCATAGCACAGTCTAACTATAACTAACATAAATCATAACGACCTGTTCTATAAAAACGAACGAAAAACAATTTATTAACACAAGACAAATGACAAATTAAATAAACTACTCCTGAAATAAAACAAAATCTAGCCGTAAAATAACTCGGCTCTGTCACTGAAATAAAATATAATATCAATGTCACGACACTCGTCAAGACTAAAAATAATAATAATTGCACTATCTGCTGTGTTGGAGTTTCAAAAATGAAGAAATAATTAAAATACCCAAAATACGGTTCATCGCTGACTTTAACAAGAATATACATTCCCCTATACAAGTAAACTCCGTTAATTAGCTTCATGTTCATTGTAAGGCTATTTATGCGCTTTCGTCACTGATCAGCTGTTTACTGTCTTGAACACTAAACATATACAATATTCACATATTTAAAGTACCGTACTCAAATCTTCTTCCTTTTTGAATCCACTTAATAAAGCATCCTTATTGCCTCCTGCTTCACAAATCATTGTTACCTCTTACAAAAATCTTCACCATCGAGTCATAATCATGTATATTGCTGTCAATTCCAATAATATAGTCGCACATCTAAGTGTAGCTTATATTCAAATATGTCAGGGGTGCTCAAACTTTTTCTGTCGCGCCCCCTTCTGAAACATGAAATATCTAGCACCCCCCCCCCCCCTTCTCATTTCCTTTCTTAGCACTTCACATAGGCTACTTCCCCCCCAAAAAAATCACACAAGAACTACTGTGTATGCTACTGCCTAATTAGGATTTCAACTACCAGTTACATTAATAATAATAATAATAATAACACACAATTCATTATTCTTAGAGCACATCAAAGTAAAACAACGTTTTGTAAAAGAAAATGTCATGCATATGTATTACTTTTGCTTATAGAAATAAAAACAACTGCTGCACGTGCAGTTATTGGAATTGAGCAAATTTTGTTTGTTTCACTAATTAGCTCTATAGCTGTGACACCTGTGTTCAGTAGTGCTTTTCATATTTGAAAGCTCCTGACTTATAAACGACAATAGAATTAATACATACAATTTTCAACATTTCAATGTGAATTTGAAAACTGTTATGTTGAAACTCTTCACCCATGAAAAAGCAAAACAGGAGAATAAAAGTGTACATGGATCAGAATTCGGTAATTCTCAGACACTTACGGAGTTAGTGTGATGTGTGAGCTTGAATTTGAGATGAAAGTAAATCCAGTCTTGGTTGGATGTTTGAAACAGCAACCCGCAGCAACCCCCAGCTGCAGCCGAGACCGATGCTTCGTCTTGACGGATGTCATTGCGGAAAATGTTGACTCACACAAGAAAATTGAAGCGAAGGGTAATAACAGGTCCACTGCTTTTCTTGATAAAATGGGATATTCATTCCGAATCTGCACCCAAAAATTGTCTAGAGACTTCGACTTAAATTCATTTCGAAGTATTCTGTCACTTGAGAGTTCTATTAGTTCCTCCTGTTCTGCCGTTGACAGGTGAGCTGTTACGTTCGTTTCAAAAGGACTGCGAATCCAGTCATTCTCAGTTGAAGGTTGTGGAAATCTACCCTCGAATTTTTGACGAAGGTTTGGAGGTGTTCAATTCCACTAATCTGACAAATATCTAACTAATTTTCTTCCAGGAATTCATTCAGACAATGAAACATCTCACAGTTACCTTTGTCTATCTGGGCAATCCAAAGTTCAAGTTTTCTCTTAAAAGCAAGCACTTTGTGGCTTAGAATGAAAATATTACTATTTCGTCCTTGAAGTGACACGTTAAGATCATTCAGTTTTTCTAATACGTCAGCCAAGTAGCACAGTATTAGAAGCCATTTCTCATCCAGAAACAGGGTTGCGAGTGCAGGACTGCTGTCCAATAGGAAAATACGAAGTTCATTCTTCAACTCCACAACGCGACGAAGGACTCGACCACGAGACAACCAACGTACCTCCGTGTGCAATAGAAGCGAATCATGTGAAGATCCCATCTCCTCGCAAAGAATGGAAAATAGCCGACTGTTTAAGGCTCTTACTTTCACAAAATTTACAACACTAATTACATCGTTCAGCACTTTATTGACTTGCCGTTATAGTACTTTTGAAGCCAGTGCCTCCCTGTGTATCATGCAATGTGTGAATTTTACAGAATTAGTAACAGCACTCACTCTTGCTTTGAAACCCTTTTTAGTTCCAGTAAATGACGACGCCACATCAGCACATATATCAACACAATTTCTCCATGAGAGATTGTTGTCAATAAAAAAGGAATTCACAAGAGAAACAAGAAGTTCCGTGATGAACTAAAGAGCCTACCTTACTTTTCCTAAAATTTAAGATTCATGCCAATGATTAATCTATATGGATCTATCTAGAATAATGACAAAATTAAGTTGGTAATATCGACATTTCTGATTAGTTCGAAATACTGTATACCTGGCATAATGTAGCCTAATAGAGCACTACAGTTGGCAGCCCTTGTGACTGAATATATTCTTAGTTCCATCTCTTAAGGTACAGAATACAAAATTTGTTTGAAGTCCAATGGATAGCATGGACGTTACATGCAGTTAAACATTGGATCTTACAGCGCGCGTAAAATTATGTTGGCAACAATGACATGCATGTATTGGTCAGAAATAATCTGAAATAATAAGATCTATTGTTGGGCCAATTTTCAATGAAATCCATTAGTTAGTATAGAAGTTACATGCATTTTAAAATTGGACCTATCAGCACGCTTAGAATCATGTTGGCAGCATTGACGTACATTAGTTACTCCAAAATTAATCTAGAATGTCAGGTACTATACGTGTGCAAAGTTTAGAGCTATTGGCTTGCACACTTTTTGATATATTGATATTAGGGTAACAAAAATAGAAACAGCATTTATTAACAGTTGGCAGCCCTGGTTGCTCTTAAGAATATGCATAGTCATATCTGTTATGGTACACATACCACATACGAAATTTGGTTGAAATCCAAATGATAGTATAGAAGTTACATGTATTTGAAGTTGGACCTCTCAACAGTCTTAGAATCATGTTGGTAGCACTGACGTATATAAGTTACTCCAAATTAATATAGAATGTCAGGTACTATACGTGTGCATAGTTTAAAGCTGTCAGCTTGCACACTTTCTGATATATTGGTATTTGGATAAAAGAAATCGAGAGCATTTATTAACAGTTGGCAGCCCTGGTGGCTCTTAAGAATACGCTCAGTCATATACGTTTATGTACACATAGCACATACGAAATTTAGTTGAATTCCGATTGATAGTGTAGAAGTTATATGAATTTAAAAATTGGACCTATCAGCATGCTTATAATCATTTTGGCAACACTGTCATGCATGGCCTCCTAAAAACTAAACTGAAATATTATTATCTATGCGTGTGCCAATTTTGAAATAGCTCCCATTCATACCTTCCAAGATATCCAACATGGAGCTCAAATTTCAATTGCGATTTTTCAGCAGTTGGTAGCACTGACATCATTTTCAAATACGGCATTGATATATTCAGGTATAGATCTTCACTCCTACCAAATTTTGTTTCGATTGCTGAAGCCTTTAGGAGTTGATATGGGGGACACACACACAGCCAGACAGACAGACAGATAAACAGAAGGACAGACAGACAGACACACACATTTGCCCGGATCAATCTCTTAAGTCTACTTTTTCCTCATTTTTGCAGAATGTGAAAAGTAGGCTAAAAATATCTTCGCCTGTAGTCCGACCTTCCAGAGCTTTACAAAATAGAAAATCCTCGTGCATTTCATTTTCATGACAGTAGCGTACAAAAACAAGAAGCTGGGCACTGTTTACGATATCAGTACTGTCATCAAGTTGCAGGGCAAATTTTGGGCTATCATGAAGACGTGGTAGCAATTGATTTTTTTAATGTCAGAGGCTATTACATCAATACGACGAGTTACTGTATCATTTGAGAGCGGTAATGACTTCAAACACTCGCCGAACTTTTCTCCATGCATGATCGCGCACATTTTCACGGCTGCAGGAAGAAGTAATTTCTCACCAATAATATGTGGTGATTTGGATTTTGCCTTTAAATAGGATACTCCAAGGATGCTCTTAGCGCTTTCTAAGGAATTGCTGCGTGCTTTTCTAGGAATCTAACATTTCCTTTTAGTTGTTGCTCGTGGCGCTTAAAAAATGCTCAAGGTTTACTTACACAGTCTGGATGTTTAGTCTGCAAGTGTCTCTTTAAGTTTCACAGGCTTCAAACTGTCGTTTGCTAAAATCTCCAAATAAAGAACGCATTGAGGTTGTTCCTGATAATTATTCGAAAGAATGTTGGTAAAGCCTAATGTCAGATAATTGTATTGATATTTACGCACTTTCACTTTGTGTGTAGAATTAATAATCCAGATGGGAGCAGAAGTAGACGCGGAAGAACAATGGACTTTGTTTAAATTCGAACCTTGTTCTTTTTCCGAAGGAGGGCAAGCACTATCACTTTCATGGGGTCTCTTTTTACCACTTCTAATAAGCCACTTATCCATGGGTAATGGCGTCACTCGTATCAGGTTATTGTCAAGTTGGCCAAACACGCACTAGAATTCACCTATTCACTCACTGTCTTTGAACTGACTGGAAAAGGCCTAGTTGAACTCGAATCAGCAACGGCAGAAATACACACATCAAAAAAAGTTTTGCATCACCTCGGTTCCCAGATCTCCGGCATATAGACGTTGACTGTGTATATTGTATCCAAGATACAGTCCCTTTGACTGTTCATAGATGTCACTAAAACTGCTCAAAGATGTAAACAACCATGCATGAGCAGGGCCTATTAGACGGAGGGGGTACGACAGCCGATCAGTTCCAGTCATTCCACCAGGACGAAGGTACGCTGCTCATGTTGTCTGTAGTTCTACCATGCCTAGAAGGTCAATACCGCAGTTCGATCGCGTCCGCATTGTTACTTTGTGTCAAGAAGGGCTCTCAACAAGGGAAGTTTCCAGGCGTCTCAGAGTGAACCAAAGCGATGTTGTTCGGACATGGAGGAGGTACAGAGATACAGGAACTGTCGATGACAGGCCTCGCTCAGGCCGCCCAAGGGCTACTACTGTAGTGGATGACCGCTACTTACGGATTGCCGCTCGGAGGAACCCTGACAGCAATGCCACCATGTTGAATAATGCGTTTCGTTCAGCCACAGGACGTCGTGTTTCAACTCAAACTGTGCGCAATAGGCTGCATGATGCGCAACTTCACTCCCGACGTCCATGGCGAGGTCCAGCTTTGAAACCCCGACACCATGCAGCGCGGTACAGATGGGCCCAACAACATGCTGAATGGACCCCACGGAATTGGCATCACGTTCTCTTCACCGATGAGTGTCGCATATGCCTTCAACCAGACAATCGTCGGAGACGTGTTTGGAGGCACCCTGGTCAGGCTGAACGTCTTAGACACACTGTCCAGCGAGTGCAGCAAGGTGGTGGTTCCCTGATGTTTTGGGGTGGCATTATGTGGGGCCGACGTACGCCACTGGTGGTCATGGAAGGCTCCGAAACGGCTTTACGATACCTGAATGACATCCTCCGACCCATAGTGCAACCATATCGGCAGAATATTGGAGAGGCATTTGTCTTCATGGACGACAATTCTCGACCTCATCGTGCACATCTTGTGAATGCGTTCCTTCAAGATAACGACATCGCTCGACTACAGTGGCCAGCATGTTCGCCAGACATGAACCCTATCGAACATGCCTGGGATATGTTGAAAAGGGCTGTTTATGGACGTCTTGACCCACCAACCACTCTGAGAGATTTACGCCGAATTGTCGTTGAGGAGTGGGACAATTTGGACCAACAGTGTCTTGATGAACTTGTGGATAGTATGCCACGGCGAATACAGGCATGCATCAATGCAAGAGGACGTGCTACTGGGTATTAGAGGTAGTGGTGTGTACTGCAATCTGGACCACAAATGCTGAAAGTCTAGCTGTATGATGGTACAACATGCAATGTGTGGGTCTCATGAGCAATAAAACGAGCTGAAATGTTGTTTGTGTTGATCTCTATTCCCTTTGTATTTAACGGTTCCGGAACTCTTGGAACCGAGGTGATGCAAAACTTTTTTTGATGTGTGTAGAAGAATCCATTCTTGAAAGGAAGTGGCGGTCACATTGTCAAGCGGCTTATTGTCATTGAGTGTTTGGTAAGGAGATGTCACTGCGGGTGGCGAGTGAAAGGGAGCTGTGTGGGAAATGTTACTCGCCACCTTTTCTCAGAATTCCTGCTGGCAGGATCTACTGGTCAGTTCTTGAGAAATAAGACAGCAAAGGTACGAGTTTATTATTCTTGAATGGTCTTGGGAGCTACCTGCCTATGATAGGTTCATGAATATGAGGATAGTAATATTTGTTACAGAATCATCATCACCTTGAGCAGTTTCCGACCGCTGGTCGGGTCTGCTATTTGTTACAGAATATGAAATATAAATATTTCAATCAAAGCCGGCGCCCCCCCCCCCCCCTTTATCACTCTCTGCGCCCCCACTTTGAGAACCCCTGAAATACACTGAAGAAAATGGAAATTGCAACACCATGAAGGCATTGGTCGTTTGTGTTGATTTTCAAAATATGGAACGATGCCATGTAGGTATGTAAACGATCAAAGTTCAGACCCATTGGATTGTTGCTACAGGTCTCCCCACGTGATTGGTCGCGGAGGAATCAACTCCAGTATACGGACTCTGGTATAGCGTAGTTGACTTGCAGTCTTGGCAGTGAAGTGTTCCCCGTCAAACATGCCTCGACGACAGAGAAGAGCACGCTATCAACAACTGTCGCCGTTTGAGATGGCTCGGATAATTGGGCTGTGTGAGGCTGGATTATCGCTAAGGACTGTCTCTGCACGTGTTGGCCGACAGGCATCTACGGTACAACGTGTATGGCAACAGTGGTCAAATGAAGGTACCCACACTCGTAGCCCTGGCACAGGCCCAGCGCGACAGACAACTGTGAGAGAGGATCGCCGCCTCATTCAGATGGCCCGGATGGAACCCCACGTAACAGCAGCGCAAATTCGAGCAGCTGTGGCACCCCACGGTACACAATAAATAGTTGGTAATCGCCTGCGTGCAGCTGGCTTACGATCCCGTGTCCCTGCAGAAGGTGTTCCATTGACCCCACAACAGCGACGTGTAAGGCTCGCCTGGTGTCGAGAACGATCGACGTGGGTCGACGAATGGCATAGGGTCGTCTTTAGTGATGAATCGCGCTTCTGCCTTGCCCGCAGTGATCGCCAGAATCGTGTGCGCCGACGTTCCGGGGAGAGGGGCCGCCCAGACCTTATTGTCGAGAGGCACACAGGGCCAACACCAAGCATTATGGTCTGAGGAGATATTGGCTTTAATATGAAATCACATTTAGTGCTTGTTGAGGGCACTATGACTCCTCGACAGTACGTTGATAGGGTACTCAATCCAGTGGTTGTCCCTATGATGGAGAACATTGCTAATGGGATGTTTCAGCAGGACAATGCCCGGGTTCACACTGCACGCATCTGCAGAGAAGCTCTCCACGGCATCACAACCTTAGAATGGCCCGCCAGATCCCCGGACCTCAGTCCTATTGAGCATGTGTGGGACATGATGGGTCGACAACTGGCCAACCGTCCTTAGCCACCCACAACTCTGGAACAACTGGCCAGTGCAGTGCAGCAAGCATGGACCACAATTCCTCTGGAAGCGATCCAGGGCCTTATTGACTCCATGGCTCGCCGAATTCATCAATGTATTGCATCTCGTGGTAGCACATCCTGTATTGATTGTTGTCCAAACTTGCGGTCAGAGGGACCTGAAAGTGTAATCATCGAATCACAACCGAACACTCGACCTGCATGTTCAATTGCAGCAATGTAGCACCACTCCTTCTGGGTGTTGCCATTTGGTGTATTCTTGGAATACACGGTACTAGAGATTATAATTTTCAATGCTTTTGCATGTTCTTTCCTTCCTCTTTGTCAAACACCAACAGTGATCTTCTGTTTTCTCTTAGGTGTTCAGGTCGCTTATATCTTTTATGAGTCTGTTCTAGATATATATTCTCTGTGACTCACCTAGCGTCATCTAGCAGCGAATCTCTGAAGCTCTTCAACTTTTCCTGGTGCAAGAGGATTTACTTATCCATTTGGCCACCAGATCCTGTTACCATCGCCAGCTATTTTCTCCTTGAGCAAGAGGACTCTGTCTACTTTTTTACTCACCATGCTGCGCTAGTATCGCCTGTTATCAACTCTTTGAAGACCAGCTCATCAAGAGAAAATATTTTTTTGTTATAAAGTTAGCAATGTTTATATGTTCTCCTTTTGTCTCCTATCCCCCACTCTTTTCCCCTTCCTTGGACCCTCCGTGCTTCGCTGAGCAAGTCTCACTTCTCAGTCGGCAGTTGACTCGGTCAGTTAAGGCTCCTCTCGAGCCAGCCTCCTCAAACCAAGAGGCATACTCTCTTCTACGCCATGTTGGCAAAGTAGTTATCGTCAAAAGGAACTTCAACGTCAACATGAAATCAAGATAAGTACCTTCTTAAAGTTTTAACCTCATCTTCATGGTTTTAACTTTCACGTGCTTTTAACGATACTTTTATAGACAGTGTGAGATTTTTTATTTTGGGGCAAAAATCATTCTTCGTGGGATTTGCCATGTTGAGCTTTTGTTCGTACAAGCCAACCTTACTAGAAAAGAGCTTTCTTAAGCTATTTAAATGAGAAATCCTCTCACTACGTGGGATATTATCTAATACCCACTGTCTATAATTCACCAAGCTAATTCCTCCGTTGGATTTACATTAGCCCCATTTTTCTACTAAGATCGTTCTGGAACCTTCCAGATCTTGTACTTTATCTGCAAGTCCTGCCGTCATGTATTTCTCACTTATTTGTGAAAATGCTATTTAAAATTGAAGAATCTTACTTCTAAATTACTACAATAGTGAATTTTCGTCCACCGCTGGAATTTTCTATGGCGCATTCAATTGTAATTTACAACTTTCTCAAGAAATAGACTCTAGCCTACCTAGTGAAACCAGTTATTTTCATCATTGCAATAACTTTCTTTCCCATAAACTTTGTGTTTCCACAGTGAACTTTTCATATATTTCAACCAACTATAGTGAAAACCAGTGCTTGCTCAACTTTTCTACCGCGTCGCGATCGTCCGTTTATATTTAAATAAGGCCATGAACATTTTTCCTCAATCCCTATTTCTCTTTCCTAAACCTCTTACTAACAATCTGTAATCAACTTTTAAATTTAGGTCTGTTTCAACGAGGTGTCAATCCATAGATGTGCCCTCCCATTTTTTCTCATGTGTAATTAAGTAATCTCTGTATAATTACGTGTCCAGCACACGTTTCAACCTTACATTGTTTCTCCCTTATAATGAGAGAATACAATTCTTTCAACTCTTGAGTGAGTTATTTTTAGGTCTCACTAAATGGAAACTGCCCCATTTTGCTCGTGATTCCTATTTAAAACATAGGAGGTCGAGAACCTTCCTTTTGATTATCTCTTCAGGTTTCACAGTAAGTGACCTGCCCTCTTTTGTATAATTCTCATAAAGAAATTCTGTTTAAATATAAGAAGTTGTAGGAACTTCTATTCCATTCTTTATGTTTTTCTTATTGTTATTTTCGAAGTTGTAACCTTTTCTAAATCAGTTACCTGGTAATTTTTTAAAGTACACTCCTTGTACTCTTGTGAATGTTTAAACTTTAATCATTTCATTTGCCTTTTTAAAATCTTACAAAGATTTTAGTACCAGGTTTAAAACCTTAAGAATTATTATTTTCCTGGAGCAATTTCTAAATGTTGTCGGAGGTCTGCGACCCCAAATTGTTAATAAGATTGAAACATATTTAATTGTTAAATTTATCAACTTCTTTGCATTGTTAAATAAATTAAATATTTGTTTTTGGATTCATAATTTCGAAAATACAACGGTTAAACAAGATCCTGTCTTCCCTGACTCTTCCCAAGTGCATGCCATCGTTAATACAGAACAAATCTGCTATTATTTGTATTGCCAGACTATCACCCTTCCCTATAGTACTTTTATGCATGCTTGGGAGGAAATACACTAAAGCCTTTCTCTGGCAAACCGCCCAAGTTTTAGCTGCGGTTCCCGTTAGCTTCGACCAAGCTCGTACCTACTTTAGGTATCAGAGAGTTAATTTTCAGTGGCAACTGCCTCTAAAGGTATTTAAAGTTAAATTTACTACTTTTGTGGAACTCTCCTCCTATTTTTCTATCTTTTTTCTCCAATCCAAAACCTACTTCCTTCTCTTAATCATCTTCCCTTGGTGGGTGGGTTATTCCTTATCCAATAATCTACCCACCATTTTCTTCAGTGTATGTCATAATCTTGATATACGTGTAATAAACTTAACAAACAGATACTTAAAAGAACACCTCACCAAAAATTTCCGACAATCTCTCCTAACATGCGAAAATACTGCCAGTTGTTCCAAAAACATCCATGACTTCCTTACACCTCATAACCTACTTGTTATGGCATCGTTAAATTTAATATAGCACATTCCTTAAAACTATCAGAGTCTATAAACACCTAGCTGACTCAACCATTATCTCAAACTTGCACGGTAATATATGAGCCATTGAGAGCCCCAAGTGGTGTAACTCCTCTTGGAATTACAGGAAAGTCTAAACCTTATGGCAAGCAGGCATAACTCAGGGCCAGGGTGTGAGAAGCATTGGAAGTGAGCATTTCGTCTGTCAGCCACAAATGTTAGACTTGCCTGTTATTCCGAGAGGAGTTACACCTCTTGGGATTTCATCGGCTCATATTCCAACATAAAACAACTCTTAAAGAACTCTTCATTACGCTGCATGAACATTACTACAGTACCACAACGCCTAAAAAGATTCTCATACTTAATAAACATACTGTAGTTCCATCGTGCTTTTCCACCATCTAATATTGTGCGTTTAAAATACCAATTTATGCTGACTACTATTACAATACCCTTAATGTATTGTTCTCAATATTGTCCTACTTGTATTAGTTATTATGTGTTACAATACCCATTCATTAACATGCAATAAAAATAATTATTTCCATCAACGCCTATCTTATCGTTTCTTATATTGTTTCAAACAATATTCAAATGTCTTTACAGTGACGTTTATCTCACTCAACATTAAATAACAAACTTGTTGCTTTCAGTTCATCAGGGTCTAGTAAGAATTCTAGAAATTCTACTAAAATAGAACAATGTCTATCTGCCTGTCATACTAATAATGATCTGAATAGTGATCAAAGATCAACATGAATAATGCAAATACAAACTTCTCCACTCCTGTCTGTTCCTGTCTTAATATCAGCTGTTGAATACAGTCCTCCATTTCTATCATAGTTCAATAAACAAAGTGTTCTTCCAAGATCTTAAAAATCACTATAAGTCTAAATAAGAATCTTCTTCCCCAGATCATCTTTAAAATCTGCATAAGGATTAATACAGACCGAAATATCTAAACTCTCAAAAATAATTAAATTCAAAATCTAAAAACAACACTGAAAAACTCGAAATCAAATTCGAAAAACTCCTGACTGGAATTCAAAAATCTCCTACATCTTAAAATAGCTGAAATACGGTGAACAAAAAACAAGATCCTACTCAAATCTTAAATTATGAAAATCTAATAAAAACTGTCGACAAAGGGTTCTCCAAAGTATTTCTACCAATAACCAAATACTACTCATAATGAAAACTTCTCTCTACCTTTGCTGGCAAGTTGAATGATGTTGAATATACCGGGATAAACTGTATACAGGTCCAAGATGATACGCCATTTACGAGTCTTGCTCCCCCGTTCGTACAGCATCTCGCCCTCATACTTGTCCTGCTCGTACTCGAACTCACTTTGGTCTTGGGTTGGATTCCGTCTCGATCCTCGGTAGCCATCTCCCTCATTCTTCTAAGTGCTGCATCTTGAAGTTCTATCTTCTCTCTTCTTAATTTAGGCATGACGTACTCGTGGTTCTCATTCACTCCATAATTTTGAAAATGTCAGGTTACTCGCTGTATTCTTATTTCTCTACATGCTGTATTACCATTCCGTAGTTTACTCGCTCATACTCAACATTCTTCAAGTCGAATTCCAATCCTCTCAACTTCGGAATGATTGACAAAGTGAAATCAATTTTATATAGCAGTTTCACTCTTTTAATATTTCTCATAGATAAATCTATTACTTGTAGAATTCTGTAGTTGCTTAACAATGCTGCGTGATGTTGTAAAAATAGCAATAATTTTAGTAGATATCGTAGATTTATTGACTTTTATAATAATTTATATTTTTCGATTAACCTTCGTAGATTCCCTTTGTCGAGCTAATTTCTCGAAGAATAATGTTAATATATGTAGAAGTTCAAAATTGATTATATATGTTTCACATTCAATGTCTGTAGCACTTTGGTTGAAATTCAGTTTCTATCCGTAATATAACAAAGTTCGATTCTCGTACAACACTTCTTCGAATCGTGAATTATCACACAAGTCCACAATACTATGACTTAAGCCCGCCCGACCGTCATACAATTGACCGACACAACCGTCTCGTCGTCCGTATAACATTTTACATAAGGGTCCCACTCTGGTCACGAACTCGCACGGCACGTCCGTCCTTCACGACGCATTTCAAAGCAAGGAAGCCTCGATTTCGTTCGGAAACTTCTCCCTCAGCGACTATTCGCAAAATCCAAGGTAAATCTTGGCGGTCGATTAAATAATAGTTCGTACTCGCCCGTACTCGCCATACTGTGCTTCTAAAAGTTGTTATCAAGACGTAATAACATTCTTCACATGACAAGGCAATTTTTGATGCAATAAAAACTCTTCTGAAATATCTATGAGTAATTATTTGAGTAATTGAAATTAACCATGAGATCTTCTTTATTGATTGTTCAATTCAGCCCAAGTGATCCATCATATCCCCACTCTGTTGAATAAGCGTGTCGAAACGTACTTCCTTCGCTGGCTCGCGTCTTTTTTAATTTATAAGGTGCGTGTCGTCTCACTCCCTTGTTTTCGCTACTGCGGCCAAACTAGTTTTCACCCTCCTAGTTTGGTTAACTCGTGGCTTTGAGCGCTGATACCGCAACTCCGCTGTCTCCCAATAAAACTTGTTTCCATGCACTGTTCCAATGTCGAACTTAAACCATGTTAAAATTTATGCAGTAGAATCTGTTAAACATATTCAAATGGACAGCAAAATTCGGTGTCAGTGTGGAACGAAGAAGAAAGCGTCTGCCAACGGACCGCAACTTCAGGATGAGATGATGGGACTGGCAAGCACACCTCAATCTCCATCTCTGCGTCCGAAGATTCAGAAGGAGGTACCCTCTTAGACGGCTTTGTAGCTTCATCGGAGATTTCCTCTCTCGAGCGGTGTGCCATCGTCCGAAGACTGGGAGTCCAGTACCAACACATCCCGATGCGAATTGTTTTTGACGTATGTTCGGCGCGGTACAGGGTCCTTTCCTTCCAGCCATCGTGTACTTGCAGAAAATGGGAGCTCGTTCAGGCACCGCTCCACTGATGGTCGTGGGAGCGCAATGGCCAGCAGATATCGGAGCTGTCTTTTCAGCAGGAGGACAAGAGAGATCGCAATGGACCATCTCCTCGCCGTTAATGCTCCCTGTTTTGTTGGTCTGGATGAGGTTCTAGCCCTGGTCGGCGAAGTCTTCTTCCCCGAATGAGTCGGGGAAGATTTCCTCGCTGGCTGGTTTCAAGAAGTTGATCATCCGAAAACACCGGTTGAGATGGTAGCACCAGCGCGATTGGTTTGGGGGCTAAAAGAAGCCGCGTAACATTTTTCGGGGCAACAGGACTGACAGTGGGACGTAGAGCTTTCGGTACCTTTTTCGTGTTCTCAATTGAATGTTCTCTTGTGGTGTTTGAAGCCATATTTTCAGTGTTGCCTTAGTAAACAAGAGTTTAGTGCTTTTCAGTCGGTCAACACGAATGTACCCAAAAGAGATGGGTTATGCCCTAATCCTGAAATAAATTACATGAGATTAATAAAACACTAGGATGACCAGTTTCGATCGTCAAGCGATCATCATCAGATCCATTACACTTAGGCTACAAAATCTATGTTTGAAATACAGGTGAAAATATTTACAATATGTACAATTATTTAGTTGCAGTATTGGTACTGCAACTGTCAGTGTATGCTAAATGCAGTATATATGTTAGGTGAAATGCTAAATGGTGATAGCTATCCGGAGATTGTACTTTAGAGAGATTATATGGTTGTAAACTATGGTTAAACTATAAAATTTTTGGCTAACTACTTATCTGATTGTCTTCCGTATTACAGCTACTCGCAGTTTTCGTGCTCACTGGAACTCGCTGTGCGGTCGACTGCGGTGGTTATCTTAACGACTGGTTTTTCCCCTGCCTCCTCCCCCCTGTCCCTACGTGCTGTGGGGAGTGATAGCGATGTGTTTATGTGAGGTGTTGCCAACCTAGATAAGATGTATGTTATTGAATGAGGTGGGTCCACAACTATTAAAGACCGTGGATTGGCCCTCGCCACGCGTGGAGCATAACCCATTCGAACTAAGCGTTGACGGTCTTATGAGGACGTCCCGGCACCTTTAATACTGCCGCGAATATGGGCCTTGGTTTATTGCAGAAGCAAAGTACATCGTACACCTGATCCAGATAACATTTACCTATTAAAAAACCCCTAATTTCCCCCCTTTTTTATCTAGCTTGGCTGTGTCGCTAAATTGTGTTTTGTTTCCGACAGGGTGTGTTTTTAGTAGCGTGAAGAGGGGTGAGCTCTCCATGAACGTGTGTTCATTTAGATTGTTGGGATTGTTTCGTTTGGCTAGGTGTATCTCGATTGCTTCCTTTATGTCAAGAGCTCTGCCTTTCGATTCGTGATGGATTATTTTAAGGTCCGACTCTATGTTGGTAAAGCTGTGCCCTGCGTCACACATATGTTCGCACACGGCTGAATGTGTTCCGTATCTTATCGCATTCCTATGTTCATTATAACGTGTGTCTACTCGCCTTCCACTCTGCCCGATGTAATTAGCTTGACTATCGGTGTCTTGGCACGTTATAGAATATACCCCTGACCTTGAATACGGGTCACGTTTATTTAGATTACTATTTAGGAGGTGCCTAGCGGTTGTGTTTTTCGTCGTGAATTAAGATTAAGAATTAAGATTTGCATACATAAGAAAGCAAAAAATTAACCAACAATTATACGACATTCAATTGCAACTAAGTAATTTCTGGCACGCGGCCCAATGGGACAGCTTCACCGAGCACCTACATGACAACATCAAAATCAGAGCAACGAGGAAGCATGAAACGCTAGAAAATAAATTAAGAAAACTAGGAGAAACACAGAACCATCAATCTAACGAACAACACACGAATAACAATGAATTCAATTTCCACAGCAGAGTAAACAACAGAACAAACGTAACCTTTTCTCAAGGTGAAATGAATATGTTAGACAAAGGTTTGAAATACAACTGCACAGACGCACACACGAACCACAATATAAAACAGTTAATCACAGATATTGAGATAGCCAGTCACAAGCTCCCAGCAGAAGACAGGGAATTAACCAAAAATCTCGCCACCAACGAAGCCAAAAAAATCCTCAAACGAGAGGGCGATAACATTCAAAACAACAAACAGCTCAAAGAAATAAAGTCGTTGAAACAAAAAATAAAAGAACATGACTTAATCATCACAAAAGCAGATAAGGGAAACACTACAGTAATTTTGAACAAAACAGAATACATTGAAAAAACAGTCGAATTCCTAAACAACAACGAAATCAAGGAATTAAAAAACGACCCCACCAACAAATTCCAAAAACAAATAAAAAGTGCGCTAAAAGAAACAGAATACATACTGACCAAAGCCGAAAAATCAAAACTAATAAACATGAACCCGAAAATACCGTCATTGAGGGGACAACCAAAAATACACAAAAAGGAATGCCCAATGAGACCAATAGTCAATTGTAGGAATGCCCCTAATTACAAAATCAGCAAAGAGTTACTAAAAATCTTAAAATGCCGTCTTTCCAACGACAAAAACAACTCTGTAAAGAACACAACAGAACTAGTAACAGCATTGAACACCCTACAAATGAAACCTAGCTTCAGGCTAGTATCCTTCGACGTAACTAACATGTACACCAATATTCCGATTATTGAAGCAATCAACACTATCGAAAACAACTTAAAATCCAACAATTCGGTAAAAGAAATTGAAGAGATTGTGAGATTACTGAGGGTCGTTCTCACCCAAAACGTGTTTCAATTCGACAATAAAATATACACACAGAGAGAAGGCCTAGCAATGGGATCGCCACTAAGTGGGTTAATCGCTGACATCTTCATCAATGCACTAGAAAATGCGTTCTTAGAAAATACTTCAACAAAGGGAATAGTAATATGGAAAAGATACGTAGATGATGTAATTTGCATCTACGATACTGAACTAACAAGCGAAGAAACAATTCTCCAATCCATTAATAGCCTTCACCACTCTATCAAATTCACCAAGGAATCCGAAATAGACCGGAAAATAAATTATCTCGATATAACTAATGAACGTAAAGACAACGACCTTTCATATTCCATATTCCGGAAAGCAACACAAACCTCGCATGCAATCGACAATCAGTCTAATCACCCCAGTACGCACAAACTAGCGGGTTTCAATTCAATGGTGCACAGAGCTTTAAACATAACCATGTCAAAAGACAACTATAATAAGGAAATAAGAACTATTATGCAAATAGCAAAGGAAAACAACTTCTCGCCAAGCAAAATAAATCAAATTATAGCCAAACATAAAAATAAAGATAAAACGATTCCCAAACCGGACAGTAATGAGAAAAAATCTGCGCGTTTCAACTATGTGAATGCGAATACATATAAAATCACTAACCTATTCAAAAAACAAGGCATAAAGATAGCTTTCACGACGAAAAACACAACCGCTAGGCACCTCCTAAATAGTAATCTAAATAAACGTGACCCGTATTCAAGGTCAGGGGTATATTCTATAACGTGCCAAGACACCGATTGTCAAGCTAATTACATCGGGCAGAGTGGAAGGCGAGTAGACACACGTTATAATGAACATAGGAATGCGATAAGATACGGAACACATTCAGCCGTGTGCGAACATATGTGTGACGCAGGGCACAGCTTTACCAACATAGAGTCGGACCTTAAAATAATCCATCACGAATCGAAAGGCAGAGCTCTTGACATAAAGGAAGCAATCGAGATACACCTAGCCAAACGAAACAATCCCAACAATCTAAATGAACACACGTTCATGGAGAGCTCACCCCTCTTCACGCTACTAAAAAACACACCCTGTCGGAAACAAAACACAATTTAGCGACACAGCCAAAGCTAGATAAAAAAGGGGGGAAATTAGGGGTTTTTTTAATAGGTAAATGTTATCTGGATCAGGTGTACGATGTACTTTGCTTCTGCAATAAACCAAGGCCCATATTCGCGGCAGTATTAAAGGTGCCGGGACGTCCTCATAAGACCGTCAACGCTTAGTTCGAATGGGTTATGCTCCACGCGTGGCGAGGGCCAATCCACGGTCTTTAATAGTTGTGGACCCACCTCATTCAATAACATACATCTTATCTAGGTTGGCAACACCTCACATAAACACATCGCTATCACTCCCCACAGCACGTAGGGACAGGGGGGAGGAGGCAGGGGAAAAACCAGTCGTTAAGATAACCACCGCAGTCGACCGCACAGCGAGTTCCAGTGAGCACGAAAACTGCGAGTAGCTGTAATACGGAAGACAATCAGATAAGTAGTTAGCCAAAAATTTTATAGTTTAACCATAGTTTACAACCATATAATCTCTCTAAAGTACAATCTCCGGATAGCTATCACCATTTAGCATTTCACCTAACATATATACTGCATTTAGCATACACTGACAGTTGCAGTACCAATACTGCAACTAAATAATTGTACATATTGTAAATATTTTCACCTGTATTTCAAACATAGATTTTGTAGCCTAAGTGTAATGGATCTGATGATGATCGCTTGACGATCGAAACTGGTCATCCTAGTGTTTTATTAATCTCATGTAATTTATTTCAGGATTAGGGCATAACCCATCTCTTTTGGGTACATTCGTGTTGACCGACTGAAAAGCACTAAACTCTTGAATGTTCTCTCTTGTCAGGCTGGCTATATATGAATTTATCAGAATTTGCAGGTTGTGCAGGAGTCATTGTAAAGTTCTTAGTGGAGATCTGCACTTCCTTTGCATTTTCAGCGAAGGAGATGGAGAATTCCGGTGCAGCCATTGGCCTGAATTTTTCTGGGCTTCTAGGTTCGATGTTTTCTCTAGGGTATTTATCTCCTGTATCTTCTTCTCCTTCTTGAATGTTGGAGGCAATCTTGGAATTGAGGCGCATGCTCTCCGGAGCAGTTCACACACACTGGTGGCGATGTGTACTCAACGACCACATGTTCCTTCTTTCCGCAAGAACTGCTGGCTGTACAGTCTTTGCAACGTACGGAGATAGGGCCGAAAATACTGGCAGTTGAAGCACCTCATAGGAGCCGGGATGTACGATCTCACCGTCAGGCGGTACATTGAAACCTTGGTTTTCTCAGGAAGCGACGGTTGATTAAATGTTAAGATGAAAGCTCCAGTATCGACCAGATGTCTTCAGACACAACTCTGCAGTCGTTTGATATCACTTACCCCTCTGGGAGCAGAACGGCATCTGAGAACGTCATTGAAGGTTCGAACCAAAACCCTGTGGAAAATGACTCCTTTGCAGGGGTTTAAGGATTTGTGTCCTTCGACCTTAACGGCAAGTTCAACAAAATATTTTGCTTCCAGTAACTTGCGACTTTGATCCACCGTCACTGTCCATCAAAACAGAACCATCCCGCAATTTTCGCATGAAATATACATGACCACCAACAACACTTCTCTACCGCATCGCTTATCAGGAATGGGTGCTCATTGAGAAAAACGTGGCCATCGATCCTGGACGAATCGAGGTAAATTTTCTGCATTTCCTTCATTATTGTGAATTTCTAAAGGACTAAACCTGTTTTCTTTCTTTGATCGATTAAAATACGCTGTTTATATGGTGCAACCCTGTAAATTATTTCACTCAGAACTATCTATTTTGATCCCACGAGTAGCTAGGGACTAAAATGCCAAGTCCAAACAGAGCCCGCTTGCCAGGGGTAAGGCTGAGGTACTCTAGAGGGCGCCAGGTATTTGGAGGTAGGTCACTTGGGACTACTCGCCCAGTAGCCACGTATCACCTTGCCATGACCGCAAAGCTTATGATTGGGGAAGGATTCCACCCCCTGTCATGCACACACACACACACACACACACATTCATAAGAAAAAACACCACATGCAGAGAAGCTGGCTAGACAGAGGAAGCATTGAAAATTTAAAGATAGTGTAGACAGGTGAAGTTTGGTATGAAGAAAAGAGCACAGAAACTTCTCAAGCAACTTGGTGGGTACATTGTTAGTCTGGCTCAACCCCATGGAAAATTCATAATGGGAAAACCCAGGGCCGGCATCTTGGGGTTAGTGAGCACACAAGCCCCCACACCGACATCAAGTTCTTAGTGTCCCTACAGTAGTGTGCCCCCACCCCATTTGAATGCCAGTTTGTTTCTAAGGAGTCCCTGAGATTGGAGTGGAATTCCGTCACACTCACAGGGGCCGAGGCTTGCTCCCGACATAGCAGGTTTATAAAGTACGAGTGAAGCAGGTTGCTAGCCTGCCACACACAGGGCCCTATGATTGTTACCTAAATAATAATAATAATAATAATGAAATAGTGTAATATTAAGGGTTAAGATGCCACTTTTAACGGCTTTGGTTTTTAAAGACACCAGGTTGCCATAGATTTTCGGTTAAAAGGATTATTGATGTGCCAATAAACCTACTGACATGGCTTCCTATAGGGTGAGCTAAAAGAGAACGAGCAGGCTGCACGGTATTTTGCCTTTCCGCGTCCTCGGCGCTCGTTGTCGTAGCCACTATCATACAAAGGCGCGGATGAAACCATACAACAATTTTTAAAACTACTTTTAAAGGCTTTACTTACCAACTTTATGAAAGGAGATGCTGAAACTGGCCACCGTCGTTGTCCATACTTTTTTGGCACCTCTTTAGGAAACTATCCATCACTCGCCGTAGTTTACGTTGAGAAATTCCCGCAATTTCCGGACGGATATTTTGTTTTAATTCTTCCAGGGTGTGGGTTTGTCTTGTACACTTTAAGTTACCCCAGAGATAGAAATCGCAGGGGGTTAGGTCGGGGGACCGAGGGGACCACAAATCTCTACTAATAATTCTGTCATGAAACAAACTTTTAATTGTTCTCATCGAAAGATCCACATTTTTTCGTCATGAAGGGGTATATCATGAACAATATTAGGTTTCTCAGAGCCCCAATACAATTATTTTGTGTGCACACATATCCATGAAGGTGGAACCAAGCCTCGTCCGTGAAAAATATTAAATGTGGGCCTATTTCTCCACTGTATACACTATTGAGAGTCCACTCACGAAATGTGCGCCTAATTACAGGATCACCCGATTTAAGAGCATGTGCCACAGTTATTCTGTATGGTTTTAACTTCAGCAATTTAGTAGCTTTTCGCAGAGCCACAAGAAATGCCTACCTGTTGTGAAAGGCGTCTAAGCGATTCTTTGGGGGAATTCTCCAAACAATGACCGACGTCGTCTTATGTTTCCCCGGTAAGAACCGTACGCCGTCTTTTAGATTTCTTAGCCTGAACACTTCCTGTGGCCTGAAATGTATTGTAAAGTTCATGGATGGTGGTACGGCTTGGAACTTTTACACCTGGAAATCGATCTGTAAATCGTACTTTCACTAGGTGACCTGAACGAGTTAACACATACCGTACGACTCATAAATAAATACACGATGTGCAGTAGAAAACAAATGCTGAGCCATAATACACTTTGTGACTAAGTACAGGGCACACTAATAAATCACACTGGTAATAACTGAATCACATCATATAAGCATCAACGCAAAACTGAACGTCAACAGGGTGAATTTGCCTACCGCAGCTGTGCAATGTCATGTGTCCATACGTGCAGTGGAAAATCACAGCAGGCGGTCCGGAGTTTATTGGCTCTCCCTGTATAACATGGTGTCCACAGAATTTTCAATGTCAATTTTCCTGACTTTTCCTGACCATTTTTCAACAAAATTCCTGACTCGCGCAGTCATCGTAACATCGGAAAAAAGGTTTATTGAGCAAAATTATTTATATCTTTTTTCATGTGCAGAATTTGCCCAACGCTCGCTTCTTTATTCATTTAAAATAGAAAATAGGTAGCGGTTCACTTTAGACCATCCTTTGTATGAATATTTTTAAAAACTGAAATTACCTGATTTAATAGTCGGGAGGATATCAGAAGAGGATTGAGTATTAGATGTTCACTGCTCCGCTGTCATAGACCCGCCATCCCGCCCAAAAAGCGACACGACTTATATAGTTGAAATCGAAGTCCTCACCCCCATCTTTCTCACTGAGTCAGTATTGCCAACCCCACGCGTTTGGTACTATTTCGCACGTGATGTATGAAATCACTAAGTGAACTCAATTACAGTGTTTATTTATGTATTTATGCTGTTTTACATACAAAAACAGACCTAACCTGGGGCTTACGCCCCAGACCCCCTTGCTTGTGGTACTAGCATTAATTTTCGACCAGGCAGTACCTAACCTAGTAGCGGACATAAATTGTATGTTATTAATGTTTTACATACAAAAACAGACCTAACCTGGGGCTTACGCCCCAGACCCCCTTGCTTGTAGTACTAGCAGTAATTTTCCACAAGACAGTGCCTAACTTAGTAGCGAAGGCGTGTGGTGAATTTCTTTATTCAAGTTGGTAACGTAGTCACATGATCGACTTTCGGGTGTCACATGACTGTCAAAGATGGCGTCCGTAAGTGAAGAAAAATTGCATTCTTTCCGTGAAATAACAATTATTGCGGTGCAGCAGTGGCTATTGAGTATGAAGAGATTGTGAAACGACTCCCAACAACTCCCCGAAAGGTATGCATATCATAAATGATATATTTTCAACAAGCTAAGGTGTTAAAAGTTGTCAAAAGTGATGAAATGGGAGGATGGTCTAAAGTGAACAATAAATGAGGTAAATTATAATGCAATAACACATAAATATAAGTACTTAATGGGGGGCAGATGACTTCGTAGTTCCGCCCCTTAAAACAACAATAACTAACATATAACTTAAGTACTTAATAACCTAAACTATAGCGATGGGGTCGCCACATCCCTACGCCAACGCAAAAAAAAAGCGTACAAAAAACAGGTAAAGGAGGTTTTACTATGATGTACTGTAAAAATGGAAACTTACCATAATGTCCAGTGAGTTATTGATTTTTATCTTTAGAGATTAGTTGAACTAGTAACATCAAAATATGACTGTAAAACACAAAACACTGTATGGTTAATATTGTTACGGCTGTGAGTTTGTGTCATCACTCGCCGCATGAATCACAACTGCCCCAGGGCTGGGCTGTGTCCTGCCTCCTGTATTGCGCGCGCCTTATGCAACAGGGCTACTAAGACAAAGGGATAGTCCAGAATATTCGTGACTGGACCAGCGATGGAAACCTCGAGAAGCCGTGGACCCTGGATGGATCAAGAAGCATTTATTGAGTCACCGGCCTGCTATATAAGAGTGACCCGTCAAGCAGTGGTTGTTGTTGTGTTTTACGAGCTAGTGCGAGCGATTATCTTGTGCGACAGAAGTGTGGTGACGAAGTGCTGTGCGAGTTACGAAATCCAGTGACATTGTTTCTCCAGCTTGTGGACAGCGAAATAGCCTGCAGCAAGTGATCGTAAGTAATTGTGGTCGGTGAACATAATGGAGAGGAGCAGGTAGTTTCTGTCAAGGCCACCGTACTCATTAGGACGGATTAACTTCTGTGATCTGTTGACAAGTGGAAGGGCCAAGAGCGCTCAAGGAAGAGACTTGAGGAAACTGGAGTAAGGCTCCTAATTGCTCGTATTTGCTGATTAGTGTAATTTTCTGGCCACAATAAAGTTAATTATTTCTTTAAGCAGTAATTGGTGTTGTGCTTTGAACCCCACCGTAATCCAGTTAACAAAAGTGCCACTAGGGGGTGGCACGTAACAACTGGTGTCAGAAGCCGGATTACGAACTCAAGCACAACACCTGACGGTCCTGGTTTCAAAACCCGAGCAGGTCATTTTCTCTAATTTTCCTGTGAGTGCATGCCCTTTACAAGACAAACAACTAAAATGGAGGAGAAATTGGCAGCATTGCTAGAAAAGTTAAATGGCATGGAAACCAAGATGGAGGACGGCCAGAAGAATTTAACCAAGGAGCTAACCGCCAAATTAGAAGACGGCCAGAAGAAGATGGAAGACGGCCAAAATAAGTTAGCGGAGGACCTGAAGAAGATGAAGGATGGCCAGAAGAAGATGGAGGATGGCCAGAAGAAGTTAGCAGAGGACCTGAAGGACAGCCAAAATAAGTTAGCAGAGGACCTAACCGCCAAATTTCTGGATGGCCAGAAAAATCTGGAAGAGTGTCTGCTGACGAAATTAGAGGAGAGCCAAAGGAAATTAGAACAGGGTCTGCGTGAGGAAGTCACGGCAGTGGAAAAGAAGTTCGACGCCTTACAAGTGGAAGTTGCCGAGCTGCGCCAACGCCCGCTGATGGGGGTGGAGGAGAAATTCAACGCCTTACAAAAGGAAGTTGCCGAGCTGCGCCAACGCCCACTGACGGGAGTGGAAGAGAAATTCAACGCTTTACAAGAGGAAGTTGCCGAGCTGCGCCAACGCCCGCCCACCGTTACACCGGGAATATCAGGAACGGGACATAGCAGAGTGACGCCCCCAACCTTCGACGGAAAGGTCCCGTGGAGCACCTACTTACGTCAGTTCGAGGCGGCCTGTTCCATAAATAACTGGAACAACACTGAAAAGGCTACAGCTCTCTTTGTAGCGCTGAGAGGTGACGCCCTTAACGTCCTTCAGGCCATCCCGACTGGATCCCAGGACTACGGTTCACTGATCGCCCATATGGAGTCCCGATATGGAGATAGCCATCTTCGGCAGGCCTACCAGATGCAGCTCCGGACCCGGGTACAAAAGAACGCGGAAACCCTGCAGGAGTTCGAGATGGACATCGCACGCCTCGTAAGGCTCGCCTACCCAACAGAGCCGGCCGACTTTCTGGAGCAGATAGCGACGCAGACTTTCACCGACGGGCTACGGGACTCGGACACTCAACAGGCGCTGCGACTCGCGCGCAATAAAACCCTGACAGATGCGCTGAGCCACGCACTTGAGTTCGAGACGGCAAAACAGGCATCCAGAATGCACGCGCGGGTGCGTCAAGTGGACGTCGACGAACCAGTAAAAACCAACGAGACCAAGCCCCTGGCCGACGAATTAATGGAGGCGCTAAGCCGTTTCTTCGATAGTCGCGGTACCACCAGCAAAAACGTAGCCGAAGGACATCCGGAGAGGCGGCCCGGAAGAGGACTACCGACCTGCTGGACCTGCCGTAAGAGAGGCCACCTGAGCAAGGACTGCGGTGATCGCCGCCGCCAAGGGTTTCCGTCGGGACAGTCAGTCGTAGGGAAACCGCGCGGCCCAGGAAAGCAAGTATCAGCCAGCCTAGGGGGGCAAAGGTTGGCTTGTGGCAGTCGTCAAGTCCCGGCAGTCCAAGTTCGTGTGACGCAGTTACGGAGGGACAATAGCAGCCTGATGGTCGACGGAGTCGTCAACGGAGTGAGCTGGCCCATGCTGATCGACACGGGAGCGTCGAGGACCATCGTCAGTCCCACCGTGATCCCGAAGTGGAGAGTTCAACCCACACAAAGGAACCTCCAGCTAATAACCGCGACCGGAGAGACCGCACCGGTACATGGCGAAGCATCACTGGAGTTCGTCATTGGTCGACGGGCGATAAAGCATCCAGTGCTTGTGGCCGACGTATCAAATGAAGTGATCATTGGACTGGACTTCCTGGACCAGAACAACATCATCTTGGATCTGAGTACCAACACTCTGCACTTCGGAGGTGAGGAACTTGCTTTGCAACCTGCGCACGGGTCCATCACCGCACGACGAGTAAGGCTGAGAGAAGACGTCATCGTTCCCGCCAGGACGGAGGTCAGCGCTGCCGTAATTGTCGACGGAACTGCTGAGGGAGTGGCGGCTGTCATCGAGCCAAAATATGAGGACATCCAGACAAAAGGATTGCTAGTTGCCAAGACTCTCATCAACACGACGTCTCGGCCGTACGTCCGCCTGTCCAACCTGAACGACTACGACATTACGGTTCACCGGGACACCAACCTAGGAGTCTGCGAGCCCGTTACCTGGATTGCCCGCATCACAGATACGACGGACGGACACCTGCAGACGGACAACCGAAGAAGACGCGCCCTGCCAGAAGAACTACAGAAGCTGTACCAAGGATCCCAGGACCATTTAGACGAGGAGCAATCACGCCAACTTCAGGACCTGCTACGCGAATTCCAGGATGTCTTCTCCGTGGGGAGCAAAGACTTCGGTAGGACAAGCTTGGTCCAGCACAGAATCGACGTTGGGGACAGCACACCGATTAGGGCCCCATTCCGACGTGTCCCGCTCGCCAAGCAAGCCGAAGTCGACCGGATGGTAGAAGAGATGAAGGAGCAAGGGGTGATCGAGCCATCACATAGTCCTTGGAGTTCTCCGGTCGTGCTAGTGAAGAAGAAGGACGGTTCCACCAGGTTCTGCGTGGACTACAGGCGGGTGAACGACGTCACGAAGAAGGACAGCTACCCTCTACCCCGGATCGACGACACGCTGGACACCATATCAGGATCAAGATGGTTCTCCACCTTGGATTTGAAGAGTGGCTACTGGCAGGTGGAGGTCCACCCTAAGGACCGCGAGAAAACGGCGTTCTCTGTGGGCAGCGGGCTCTGGCAGTTCACCGTCATGACATTCGGTCTGTGCAACGTCCCTGCAACCTTCGAAAGGCTAATGGAGTCCATTCTGAGGGGACTACACTGGAAGACCTGCCTGGTATACCCAGACGACGTCATCGTTCTGGGGAGGAGCTTCGAGGAGCACTACAGCAACCTGAAGGAGATCTTGTTGAAGCTACGGGCTGCCCAGCTGAAGTTGAGCCCCAAGAAGTGTCAGCTCTTCCAGAAGCGGGTCCAGTACCTTGGGCATATCGTCTCCGAGGAAGGGGTGCGCACCGACCCAGAGAAGACCGCAGCTGTGAGGGAGTGGCCAGTTCCGAAGGACAAGTCCCAACTACGAAGCTTCCTGGGACTCTGCACTTATTACCGTCGCTTCGTGAGAGGATTCGCCGACATCGCCAAACCTTTACATCGACTGACTGAGAAGGACCAACTCTTCACGTGGACAGCAGAATGCCACAGTGCCTTCGAACAACTCAAGCAGGCTCTGTGCACCGCACCTATTCTGGCCTACCCCAGACCTGGAACAAGGTTCATCGTCGATACCGATGCCAGCGACTTTGGCATAGGGGGAATCCTGTCGCAAGTAGTGGACGGCGAGGAGAGAGTAGTGGCCTACTTCAGCAAGGCCCTGTCAAAGCCAGAAAGGAACTACTGTGTCACCAGGAAGGAGCTGCTCGCCATCGTGAAGACCATTGAACACTTCCACAAGTACCTGTACGGGCAAGAATTTCTCATCAGGACCGACCATGCATCCCTGCGGTGGCTCCTGAACTTCAAGCAGCCCGAGGGTCAACTCGCGCGGTGGTTAGAGAGGCTTCAACAGTACAACTTTGAGATTCAGCACAGGAAAGGCCAACTGCATTCTAACGCCGACGCCCTGTCACGAAGACCGTGCCCCGAAGACTGCACCTTCTGTGCCCGAAGGGAGGAGAACACCGGGATACAGTGCCGACGGACTACTGTGGAACTTCAGGGGAACTGGAGCCGCGAATCTTTCACGCGGGCACAATCAGAAGATGATGACCTGGGACTGATAGCCGAATGGAAGAGGGCCTGTGTCCCCAGACCCGGGTGGAACATTGTGAGTGACTGCAGCCCAAAGTTTAAGTCCTACTGGGCACAGTGGGACTCGCTGATTGTAAGGGATGGCCTCATCTGCCGCGCCTGGGAGAGCACCGACGGGAAGACATCTCGGGAACAAGTCGTCGTTCCAAAGGCTATGACGGAGGAAGTCCTGAAGGAAGTTCATGGAGGATCATCTGGTGGACACCTAGGGATAAAGAAGACCCTGGAGAAGCTGAGAGAGCGGTTCTACTGGATCGGATGCCGAACAGACGTGGAGAACCACTGCGCGAGGTGCCACGATTGCGCAGCCAGCAAGGGCCCAGGACGAGGACGACGGGGTCCACTGAAGACCTACAACGTGGGCGGCCCCATGGAGAGAGTGGCCATCGATGTTGCTGGGCCATTCCCGTTAAGCGAGGCAGGGAACCGCTACATATTAGTCGTCAGCGACTACTTTACCAAATGGCCGGAGGCGTATGCGCTCCCTAACCAAGAAGCCGCGACGATTGCAGAGACCCTGGTGAAGGAATTCGTCAGCCGGTACGGAGTACCCCTGGAGCTGCACTCCGACCAAGGGAGGAACTTCGAGTCGCAGGTGTTCCAGAACCTATGCCAGCTGCTGGGAATCCGGAAGACAAGGACAACGCCGCTACACCCTCAGTCCGACGGGATGGTAGAGCGATTCAATCGCACCATCGAGAACCATCTCCGAATAGTCGTCAGCGAGCACCAGAGGGATTGGGACAAACATCTTCCACTATTTCTCCTGGCCTACCGCGCCGCCATGCATGAAGCCACCGGGTGCACACCAGCCCGGGCCATGTTTGGGAGGGAGCTCCGTCTACCTGTCGATCTTGCCTTCGGCCGACCTGGGAATGATCCGATCCCGGTAAGCCAGTATTGTCAAGAACTGGTCGACCAACTGGAGGACGTACACGCGTTCACGAGGAGGAAACTACGGATCGAGACCGACCGAATGAAGACCCGATACGACCAGCAGACGGATGCCGGCGGATTCCACGAGGACGACCTGGTCTGGCTCTTCAACCCATTACGGAAGAAAGGCCTGTCACCCAAACTGCAGAAGTCCTGGGAGGGCCCGAACCGAGTCGTGAAACGGATCAACGATGTCGTCTACAGGATCCAGCGGAGCCCGAGGGCGAAGATGAAGATCTTGCATCGAGATCGCCTGGCAGCCTACGGAGGGACACAGACGGACCAATGATTGATCGGGACGATCAGCCTTTTTAGGAAGGGGGTGGTGTTACGGCTGTGAGTTTGTGTCATCACTCGCCGCATGAGTCACAACTGCCCCAGGGCTGGGCTGTGTCCTGCCTCCTGTATTGCGCGCGCCTTATGCAACAGGGCTACTAAGACAAAGGGATAGTCCAGAATATTCGTTACTGGACCAGCGATGGAAACCTCGAGAAGCCGTGAACCCTGGATGGATCTAGAAGCATTTATTGAGTCACCGGCCTACTATATAAGTGCGACCTGTCTAGCAGTTGTTGTTGTGTTTTACGAGCTAGTGCGAGCGATTATCTTGTGCGACAGAAGTGTGGTGACGAAGTGCTGTGCGAGTTACGAAATCCAGTGACATTGTTTCTCCAGCTTGTGGACAGCGAAATAGCCTGCAGCAAGTGATCGTAAGTAATTGTGGTCGGTGAACATAATGGAGAGGAGCAGGTAGTTTCTGTCAAGGCCACCGTACTCATTAGGACGGATTAACTTCTGTGATCTGTTGACAAGTGGAAGGGCCATGAGCGCTCAAGGAAGAGACTTGAGGAAACTGGAGTAAGGCTCCTAATTGCTTGTATTTGCTGATTAGTGTAATTTTCTGGCCACAATAAAGTTAATTATTTCTTTAAGCAGTAATTGGTGTTGTGCTTTGAACCCCACCGTAATCCAGTTAACAAAAGTGCCACTAGGGGGTGGCACGTAACAATATAAAATTCCTGACTTTCTAATACTTGTCGCCATTTTTTCCTGACCCACGCCATTTTTTCACACCTTTTCCTGACTTTTCCTGACCAAAAACAAAATTCCTGACTTTTCCTGCCTGTGGACACCATGTAAAGCACCCTCAAATGCTCAACGCTATGCCATAAGCTAAATGTTGTCATTTAGTAGTATAATGTACAATATCATCCCCAAATCCTCAACAATCACATGCCTCCAAAATTGGAACACAGTTCTCAAAAAATGTTTTGCATATGACGATTACACGTGGGTGATGGGACGATACTGCAAACACGTTTACAGTACGCACTCTACGTCATGTTTAGAGCCACACAATGACTGTACATCTTACGAATCATTGAATATTTGTCCGCTAGGAGGCATGTCTGGTGTCCGTCCGTTTGTTTGTTTGTTTGTTTAACAACATCACTTGTAGAGTTGGTTTCAAGAGCACGGGGAAGACAAAGGTACTGTAGCCTACTGTCAACATGCCATTCGTACAACAGACCGTATTCGTATTTGAACATAGTTTTAGGAGGGAATCCGACAAGTGGATGTTGCTGCTCGTGTTGGAGTGAGTCAAAGTGATGTCTCGAGGGTGTGGAGCAACAGGGAGACCTAACAGTTGCTGATCGACAAAGAACTGGACGCCCCCGCAAAACTACTGGCAAGGAGGATCGGTATCTGTTGCTTTCACCACGTCGTAGGCCCATTGGTACTGCCACGTCCTTTCGCCGGGTTCAAGGGCGAATGGAGGGCATGTGTCCGGTCAGACAGTACATCATTGGCTGAATGAAGCAGGACTGATGTCAAGGGTGCCTGCGCCAAAACCTCCTCTGAAATCACAGCATAAGGTAGCGCTTGTAAGGGGAGAAACAACTCATCTGGCATGGTAACAGGAAGACTGGAAGCGAACTCTCTTTATTGATAAGGTCTCCATTGGTTTGAACCCATACAACAGGAGCATTCGAGTGTGGCGACAAGTGGGTGAGAGATTTCATGAGCCCCTCATCCAGGAATGCCACCAACAGCAAGGAGGTTCAGTGATTGAACCGTTTTTATCAGGTTCAATATTTTATTTTCTCTCGTGTTATTATTATTATTATCATCATCATCATCATTTCCTTCATGTCGCATTATTGTGACATACGTTTCTTCGTCACTCTTACTGCGCTCCAAAATTGTAGTTATGTGTAATCCACTTCGTAAGGTGGTGAAACTTTTCACCCCTACTAACTCAATTTTATTCCATTGACCGAGGCATAACTTGTTGCCAAGCTTTGCTTCTCCCACTGGCCCCCCTTCATGTTCTGGAGAGGGGGTGTTCTGCGACTTATTTTTACGGGCGCGTTACAACGCTCTATTGAGAGGAAGCTTCGTTCTTCCAATTCTGACCGTCATGTGAAACGGTCACAGCTGTGTGTATCGGGCTTTCGCCCGTGCCCAAAGCAACTAAGCGTAAGTACGATTCGATCACTTGATTTATCTGGCATGCTATCATTTTGAATTTCTGTTTCACCATTTTTAATGCTGTGTTTCCTTTTGATTTGCTTACATTCTCCCCCCCCCCTTCTTATAATGATGATGTGAATTCGATCCATGAACCCAAGTCCTTTCGCCTTTGTTTACGTTAGCTTAGCGAAGTCATTGTGTTTTGTTGTCTTCCTGCCCTTTCATGTAAGCGATTTTATTTTTACTTAAATCTCTCAGGTCTGAAATATATGCTATTTTTCATCGAGGCTTAATTATGCTCTGCATTGCGTCACCATCTGGTTCGGCGTTCTTTTGAGACGACCTCCGTTGGATTGTCGCATCAGAGCCATGTATTTTGTGGATGGAATCAGCGAAGTTACGGAGCTGAGTCTCACGTCTTCAGCTTGATCCTCCCTCTGTTTTATGAAATGTATGTGACCAATGGTCGGTCTGTGTGTTAGTCACTGTCCATGCGCCACATTACTTTCTTTGTTTCATAGTACGTCGTTGTGATTCGGCATTTCTACCTCTGCGTAAGCCTACATCTTCCTACAAAGCATATTTTCTTAGCTGATTGACTTTTCCTCTCACTTGTGTACCCCGCTAACGTCGCGTAATTTTGTGTAATTTTCATTTCCTTTATTTGATAATTTTGAATTACTTCCTCAGACTTCGCTATATTACGTAATTCAGTGTCATTCCCCCCACCCTCCGTTCCCTTGTTTTTCCTTTTGTTTCCTACACGCGTCCACCTCCACTTCCCTACCCCCAACACACCCTTCTTTGACCGCCCCTTTTGGATTTCACAACATCATGAGCGTCTCACTCCTGTTTTTGACGCTGGCTTTCTAGTCCAGGTCATCCTCGTAAGTAGAGGTTTTCTCTTATTCGACTCCATGAGTATCATCCATACTCTTTTTTTTTGGTTTTTGTCTTTTAATTTTGGTTATCGAGTCGCGCTTACGGTTTAGTTGCACATTAATTGTAAGTACCTTTTAATTTATCTGGTTTCATCTTTGTTTGTGCTTAAGTTCATTTATACAATTTTCTCTTGATTTTTTTTGTGTACCCCTTTTTCGGGTACCATCTTTAGTCATTAACTTTATTTTGCTTGTTATTAAGTGATTGTAATGCCTCTTCACGTTTACCTTCCATTTTGTGTTTAGATTAATCCTTATTCTTATGCGAATTTGTTTTATTTTACTTTAAATACATTAGTAAGTAGTTCATTTTGGCTTCGTTCTCTTTCATTTGTAATTTTAAGTTCCCTTATCTCTCGTTCGACTTCGTCGGTCTTGGCTTCGTACTGTAACGCAGTCACGACCTACCCGCTTCTGGGTTCTTTGATCAATTTATGTAAATTTAATTCCTCTTTTTGATTTGCTTTAAACATTTTTTTTTGAAATCATCTTTCTTTCGATCCGGAATCTTGGGCCCAGCACGCAGCGAAAGAGATATCCTTTCCCCCGCTCCTTAGCGATCCTGTTAGTATTTTTAGCTCCCACTGTATTATCTGCGACTCTGTTACATTTAATAACGTGCTAGCCAAAGCGTTGCATGATGTGTTAGGCTGGGATCATGTTTGGTCTACGTATGCCTCTGATTCTTATCCACAGTAACATGACTGGTCTGTTGTACAGAGACAACATCCTCAAGCCTGTTATTAAAGGATTCACTGCCACAGTTGGTGAGGGCTTTACACTAGTGGACGATAATGCTCGCCCCATCAAGCTAGGGTGGTCAATCAGTTGCTCCAGATGCATGGCATACGGAAAATAGAGTGGCCTGCATATTCTCTGTACATGCACTGTATTGAACATGCCTGGAAAGATCTTAAGAGGACAATTTTGCACCGTCCAAGTCTCCCAACAAACACTCAGCAACTGATTTAAGCTGCTATCAAAGAGTGAAATAATCTGCCCAAACCATGTTGGATCCATCGATTCTCAGTAAACCTCGTCGTCTGCAAGCATGCCTTAAGGCTCGTGGTGGCCATACATGGGATTGATATGCCCCAACTTGAAAAAGACGTATGCACCACTTTTGTTATTCCTTTTGTGTTTCTGTCTCTTTTGCAGCAGAGTGTGTGTTGTATTTCTTTGTATGTACCATATATTGTGTAAAATGTGATAACATGCACATAGAGAAATAAGCAAGTCACTAAATCGCAATATCCATAACTTTTTGAGCTCTGTATTTGGATTAGAAAACAAATAATTTCCCATAATTTATTTTGAACAGAGCTAAAGAGACAAATAAACACATTTACCTTAAGTCTTTGTATCCTTCGAAAGATAGGTGTTTTCGTCCAGTCGGGATCAGCAGAGGTATCATCTTCAAATGACACCTCTTCTTGATCCAGATGATAAAGTAACTGCGGTGTATCATATGTCGTTATCTTTTGGATCTTCTTTTTGGGGGGTTCTACCTTACTAACTTCAGCCAACAGGGTTGCAACTTTTTCCTCATGTTCCTTTTCAAGGCGCAACATCTCTAACTCATGGGCAGTATCCATTGCATTGCGTTGTTTCTCAAGGTCCCGAATGGTTTTCTCAGCAGTGATTCTTGATACCTAGAAAATACGACAGGAACATAAATGAAAATTTGAAAATTACAAATTGAAATGTATCTGCAGCTCTTATTATTATTCCTGTTTCTCAAAATCATGTGTTGCGCTCCATATGCAGTAATTATTTTTCACATGGCTACTCGGGTGAGAACGTTACCGCCGAGTCCTACAGCCAGCCTCTCATTGGAGACCACACATTTGTCACACCATTCCTGTGAAAAACAACATTCCATGCAAGCTCCTTGTTTCAATCAATGTTCGTCAATTCAGTACTAGTACCATAGCTACAGGAGCCGAAAGAACTACTCCAAAGTACCTTTGAAATGTCATCACGTATCATCCCTGTACCGAAGAAAGCAGGAGCTGACAGATGATGTGAAGATTACCGTACTATCAGCTTGATTACTCATGCTTCAAAGATCCTGTCAAGAATAATTTAAGAGGATGGAAAGACAGATAGAAACAGAGTTGGGTAAAGATCAATTTGATTCCAGGAGAAACGTAGGAACAGAGGAAGCTGTGCTAAGTTTTAGGCTGATCTTGGAATGTAGAAAAAGGAAAGCTAAGAGAACGTTCATGGCATTTGTAGACTTAGAAAAGGCTTTTGATAACGTTGTTGGAGTCAGTTGTTTGACATTTTGAAAACGATTGGAATAAATACATGGACAGGATTTCGTTAGTTACTTATTGTTGTTTCAAGGGGCGGAACAGCGAGGTCATCTACAATTTGTACAAAAACGAGACGGCAATTATTCGAGCAGAAGGACATTAGAGAGAACCCGGTATTCAGAAAGTTGTGAGACAAGGCTGCAGCTTATCCCGCACACTTTTCAACCTGTACATTGAACATGCAATGAAGGAAATTATAGTAAAATTCAAAGTAGGAGTAAAGATTCAAGGAGAAATAATTTCAACTATGAGATTTGCAGATGATATTCTCGTCTTAGCCGATACACCAAACGATTTGAATGTGTTTTTAAATGGTATTGTAACCTCCCAGGCTGCAAAGGTTCGAACCCTCAATTCTGGACTTAATAAATATATTTTATTCAAGTGTCATATAATTTTATTTAACAGTGTGTGTAATATTTCATTTTGTCATATGTATTATATCATAATCTCATCATTTATAGAATTATAATCTGTAATATATCGCGAGGTTTGTGTCTGCGGTTTCGGTGGCGTAGTTGGCAGAAGGCTGAGCTCCTATGCCCAAGATCGCGGGTTCAAACCCAGCCGAAGTTGTTGGATTTTTAAGAGCGTTAAAAATCCCTAAATATGCCTTTCTTCGGAGAGGAAGTAAAGCCAGCGGGCCCATGTCATAGATTTATGACATGTAAAAGAACCTCCCACTTACTACAATTGTGTGAGGCTAAATTTGTAGGTTAGATTTGATTAACGCTCCAAGTTCCAGTGTTCGTCACCAGGTGCTGGTTGCGGTGGTATCAATCAGCCAAGTTCGCGGCTAGGTGTCGTTGACGGTAGCATGTGGTAGCAAAAGTAGGAACTACTTGAAATTGATCGTCTGTAGTCCTTACATGAATTACAGATAACACACACTAATACAGCCATGACAATTAACACCGGTTATCAGACAGTTTCTACACACACCCGCAGTACACGGGGCTACATGACCGCGTTGTCGCAGCCCCTAAACTGAGCAACCAACCAACCGAGGTTTGTGTCTGTTAGGGAAATTAGTTCCATATTCTACATGGCTTTCTGACAGTACGAAACCCCCGCTAGTCACCTATTGTGAAATTATGAAAGGTCTCCCAAGTTAGAACAGGGAAATCTAAACTCAGTAATTCTGATAAAAGCTGAGACCGGTGGTGAAGCAATCACCTGGTCACAAGGAAACTTATAACAGTACATTTGAACTTGGCATCATTGGATTTAAATGTGATTGGCTGGTGTCAGAGTAGGGGGGGGGGGCTATCACGTGGGTGGACTAACTGCATTTAAGAGCGTGTTGTGAAGCTTTCAGCCCCCATTTCGCCTTGGAAGATGATTTGTGCAGCTTTGAATATCTTGTCAGTCGGTACCGTATCACGAGTGTGGGAGTTGAGAATCTGCACTATTATACTAGGGCATTCGATAAGTAATGGCAATACTGTTGTCAATCAGCGATCTAGTGGTGACCGTTGTAATCTTGTAGTATATCACTGGGCAGTCTTTGTTGTATACATCTGTAAGTAATACCGCCATAAAAGGATGTTCAGTAGATATGAACAAAGGTGCTTCATAAAAATCCAAGTTGCAAGAGGAAAAAGTGCAACTCAGTGCTTTAGAGCATTGCAAGAAGCTTGCGGGATAGAAGTCCTACCTTATCGAACTATTGCAAGATGGGTGGAAGTCTTCCGTCAAGGAAGAGAGGAACGTCAACACAGAGCACGTGCTGGTAGACCCATTGCTGCAACTGACGATCTGCATGTTCAGGCTGTAAGGGCATTATTGGAAAAAGACAGGCACTGGACATGTGGGGAGATTTCCAAGGAACTTGGTATTGCAGCATCGTCTGTCCATCACATTTTAAGAAAAAAGCTGAAGATGCGAGAAGTTTGTGCCCACTGGGTTCCACACACACTACCCGAAATTGGAACGTGGCAGCGAATGGAGACAGCAAGAATGCATTTGGAGCGATATGAAGGTGAGGCCCTTCGTCGTCACGTTATCACAATGGATACGTTCGTATACCCCTGAGCTGAAACGGCAATCAAGCGAATGGCGACATACAGAATCACCACGCCCAAACAGATGTCGAGCATTACAGGATCCTTTGAAACTGATGATTATTGAATGTAATGATTATGAACGCATAATCTTGGTACATAGGCCTACTGTACCTCATGGCATAAAAGTAAATGCAGACTACTATTAGCGTTACTTGGAACATCATTTGCGCCCAGCATGGCGTCGAAAACGACCTCAGGCCTTTGGGAGTCCTATTGTGTTACATGACAATGCTCATTGCTATGTAGCCGCAACAGTGAGGAATTTGTTTACAAGGTGGAACTGGGGAGTACTCAAATACCAACCAAATTCACCTGACATGAGCCCTTGTGATTACGACTTATTCTCAAAGATCAAAGAACCTCTTCGAGGCGTTTGATTTCAATCAAGAGTTGACATCCAGAGAGCTCTAGATCAATCAGTGAGAGAGATATCCAGAAATGGTGCTGCAGATGGAGTGCGTCGTCTTCCTAGGATTTGGCAACGTATTGTCGACATGGCAGGAGACTATAAATGAAGTTCGTAATGTCAAAATTAACCAAATAATATTCTTTGTGATGTTATAGCAGTGTTGCAACTACTTATCGAATGTCCTAGTATTCAAGTGGCCAAGTGACCAGTATTCCTCTCATCAGCTTTACGTGTTTGGGCACGCTGCCAAGTCCAAAGTTACTGCTCGGGTCTAAGCTCTGTGAACTTGCGGGGTGAAGGTCAGAGGCAGAGAAGGGTCAGGCGAGAATTGAGAAGCCTGTCAACAGCCCGCCGTGTTACCTGATATTTCCATCTATTCCAAAACTGCTAACATAGGGCCGTTGCTCAAACCACTGTGGTGTTACGAATGAGTGAGTGAGTCACCGACCAATGTATATGGTTCTGTACTATGCACGGACCGAGAAACCTCATCACTCGTCAACACCACTTCTCATAGTCCGCGATGCACATTCCTCTCAGGTTCACGCAGCTTAGACCCGAGCAGTATACGCTAAGGCATTCACTCAGAGCGGAAACATGTTAGTAAACAGCTGTCAACGTGTGAAATCAGTAAAAGTAAATACACCGACATCCTCGCAGGACAGTAGGAAGCATTCTTTTGAAAAATCTAATCAGCAATTCCTAGAGTAGGACTGGTAAACAACACGACACTAAAGGATGGCGACCGCATCTCTGTAAGTTCAGGCACATATATATTCCATCACATCAACTAGATGCTTGTAACAGTTTAAGCCACTGTCTAAGTACTACCCTACCTGGGAACTGTTACCGTTAGACGTGGAGCGCGGCTGTTGTGCATACATTACGTCAACTTGCCTCGTTACGGCTTCCGCGAGCGGTTGCGGGCCAAGAGGGGGAACGCATGTACAGTCATACAATGAGAACACACCGCACAGCGCACGAATCATGCAGACAAATGACATGCGATTAGGTTTCACTGGCGACGACTGCACGTCTATCGCAGGCGTGTGGCTGGGCGGAGCGCATTAGTTCCGATTTTCGCCACCGGTAACAATTCGCTGGTAAGGTAGTAGTGCCAGGGAAAATTTTCCTAGATCATGTTTGTAAATAGTAGAATATAATCTAATTTTACCACATGTAATTAGAAATTGATCACCATATAGGTAAATTATATCGATCACTTATGTAGTGTTGATTTTCACTCCACTACCCAGGATTGTTATGTGCAGCCTATAGGGAGGAACCATTACAATTCGCACCCAACAGTGGGACGATCTTCAATATTGTTGTCTCTAGGAAAGAATTCATAATAAAAATCAATCAATGTAAAACAAAAATAATGGAACAAAGCCGAAAGAAATTAGAAACCCTAATTGACGTCAAATTGGCAGGTGAATAGTTAAAGGAAGAAATGTCACTGAAACTGTAATAGAGTTCATTAATTAATGGTAAATTCACCAGCAAATCATGATTGAAGAACTTAGCTTTCCTCAGAAGATGCTGAAAATGCCCCCTCAGCTGACAGACAGGCGTTGTACCGAGTATATACACACATCAAAAAAAGTTTTGCATCACCTCGGTTCCCAGATCTCCGGCATATAGACGTTGACTGTGTATATTGTATCCAAGATACAGTCCCTTTGACTGTTCATAGATGTCACTAAAACTGCTCAAAGATGTAAACAACCATGCATGAGCAGGGCCTATTAGACGGAGGGGGTACGACAGCCGATCAGTTCCAGTCATTCCACCAGGACGAAGGTACGCTGCTCATGTTGTCTGTAGTTCTACCATGCCTAGAAGGTCAATACCGCAGTTCGATCGCGTCCGCATTGTTACTTTGTGTCAAGAAGGGCTCTCAACAAGGGAAGTTTCCAGGCGTCTCAGAGTGAACCAAAGCGATGTTGTTCGGACATGGAGGAGGTACAGAGATACAGGAACTGTCGATGACAGGCCTCGCTCAGGCCGCCCAAGGGCTACTACTGTAGTGGATGACCGCTACTTACGGATTGCCGCTCGGAGGAACCCTGACAGCAATGCCACCATGTTGAATAATGCGTTTCGTTCAGCCACAGGACGTCGTGTTTCAACTCAAACTGTGCGCAATAGGCTGCATGATGCGCAACTTCACTCCCGACGTCCATGGCGAGGTCCAGCTTTGCAACCCCGACACCATGCAGCGCGGTACAGATGGGCCCAACAACATTCTGAATGGACCCCACGGAATTGGCATCACGTTCTCTTCACCGATGAGTGTCGCATATGCCTTCAACCAGACAATCGTCGGAGACGTGTTTGGAGGCACCCTGGTCAGGCTGAACGTCTTAGACACACTGTCCAGCGAGTGCAGCAAGGTGGTGGTTCCCTGATGTTTTGGGGTGGCATTATGTGGGGCCGACGTACGCCACTGGTGGTCATGGAAGGCTCCGAAACGGCTTTACGATACCTGAATGACATCCTCCGACCCATAGTGCAACCATATCGGCAGAATATTGGAGAGGCATTTGTCTTCATGGACGACAATTCTCGACCTCATCGTGCACATCTTGTGAATGCGTTCCTTCAAGATAACGACATCGCTCGACTACAGTGGCCAGCATGTTCGCCAGACATGAACCCTATCGAACATGCCTGGGATATGTTGAAAAGGGCTGTTTATGGACGTCTTGACCCACCAACCACTCTGAGAGATTTACGCCGAATTGTCGTTAAGGAGTGGGACAATTTGGACCAACAGTGTCTTGATGAACTTGTGGATGGTATGCCACGGCGAATACAGGCATGCATCAATGCAAGAGGACGTGCTACTGGGTATTAGAGGTAGTGGTGTGTACTGCAATCTGGACCACAAATGCTGAACGTCTAGCTGTATGATGGTACAACATGCAATGTGTGGGTCTCATGAGCAATAAAACGAGCTGAAATGTTGTTTGTGTTGATCTCTATTCCCTTTGTATTTAACGGTTCCGGAACTCTTGGAACCGAGGTGATGCAAAACTTTTTTTGATGTGTGTAAATTAGTGTTTACTCCCTTCTGTAGTGAGGGATATCTGCGGCGTAATATAGTTCTCCAACTCCACTAGTACGGGTAATTGATCTGCACACTTAGTATTTTAAATTACCCCACAATTAAACACGAAACGGGATTAGATCCGTGCTTCAATTAATTACAGTAAACACGCCGGATGGTACAGGAGTAGCTACATAATGTAACGATGTAACTTCCGAAGATTTAAAATTCAAGTGTTGAGGAATGTTGGCTATTGTCATTCGTCAGCTGAAAATCTAGACCTATTTTTATTTTGTGCAATTCGTTTGAGCGCCACCGGGCACCTGGAGTGGCAAGCAACGACAGATACAGACCAGTAGGTGTGATTGCTGCAACAGCTGCGAACGGCAGGGAATGGTCACTAGCCACACACAAGTATGGCTGCGAAGTTCACCACAGAACAAAGAATTTCCATTTGCTTTACTTTTATTAAGAGCGAGTCTGTTAGAGTAACTCGCAGAGCATTTCAACAGGAATTTCCTGGTGTTAAGGTGCCTTCGGAGACCACAGTTCGGAAGGTTGTGATAAAGTTCAAGTCTACGGGGTCAGATTAAAAAAAAAAAAAAAAAAAAAAAAAAAACAAACGGTGACGTCGCCTTTTGACCGAAAGAAAATTAGAGGACATTACTGCTCGATCATTGCGGTCACCGAGAAAATCTTTGCGAAAACTTTCTCAACATGCCGGCGTGTCATATTCAACGGCTCAGAGGGCCACACAACTAATTAACTATCGTCCGTACAAAACTACTCAGGTTCAAACCACAAGACCAACAGACCCAGTGGCAAGAACGAACTACTGAAATTCGTTTTTCCAGTCCGTGCGTGACGGAATTTTAGATCCACAGTTGGTGTGTTTCAGTGATGAGGCATGGTTTTATTTACACGGGCGTGTGAATTCACGAAACAATCGATACTGGACACCGGTGAACCCACGACTGATCCACCAAAGCATGACCCAAAAATCGGTGTGTGGTACCTGCAAAAAGAATTATAGGCACAATCCCCCCCGTGAAACTATTAATTCTGCTCAACACGTTCAGGTTCTTTTAAATGTCCAGTTAACAGACAGGGAAAGATTGTATGGTTTTTTGAGCAAGACGGTGCAACTGCGCATACTGCGCACAATTCATTGGACGCAATAAGTGCTGTGTTTGGTGACAGGGTGATCCGTGCAGCATTGTGGCCGCCTCGAAGCCCGGATTTAAAACCGTGTGATTTTTAGCCTATTTTCATTTTATGAAAAAGAAAAAAAGTCTTATGAGATCACCTTTTGTCCGTGTGAGTATGTGGATGTGTGTACCCCCTAATAACTTCTAAACGGCTGGAGCGATTTCAATGAAACAGTAAGGTCATAGTACTATTTTGGCCGACCCCAACCTTCAAATTTTATTACGTCTCACCAATCCAATATGGCGGCTGTGCGAAATATTTCACCGGCATTCCATATCTCCGAAACTATTACCGATATCAACCTGAACATTTTTACGGTGATGAAAGGCACTGCAGGAAAATCACCAGTGGGACTTTTAAAAACCCGTTAACCTCAAAACGAACAGGGCGGCCATGCAAAGTTGAAACTTTTAAATAGACTTTTCTCGCGATTTAACCATCCAAACGCAATGAAACTTGGTACAGCAAATGTTTAAACACGTTGTAATGCACTGGCATCTAATTTAGTCCAATTGTCTACATAACCTCAAGATGGTGGCTGTGCGAAATATTTCACCGACATTCTATATCTCCAAAACTATTACTGCTATCACCCTGAAATGTTGTACGGTGATAAAGGGTACTACTAAAAGTTCAGCTACGAGACTTTCAAAAATCTGTAAAATACAAGACGAACATGGCGGCCAAGCGAAGGTGAGACATTTTAATAGACTTTTCTCGCGATTTAACCATCTGAGCGCAGTGAAATATGGTACAGTAAATATTTATACACATTGTAATGCACTGGCTTCTAATTTAATTCAAATGTTCGCGTAACCTCAAGATGGCGGCTGTGCGCATTTTTAAAAATAAACTTTTATTCACGTGAATTAATCATGCGAACGAAGTGAACGTTTGAATAAAAAACCTACCCAAAAATCGTCATCTGATAGTACATAACTCTATGGCCTACATAGACTATATAAAAATCCCAAATGACGACCAACCTAAATATTTAGACGGTTCTCTATATCTTTTAATCTACGATAGCAATCAAACTGAAATTTTGTATGTTGACAGAGTCTATGAACATGAGTTCACATATAGGACTTTAAATAACCTGGTGAGCACAAATCCAACATGGCGGCGACGCGAAATATAAATATTTAAATGGACGTTTCTCGCGATATAACCATCCGATCGCAGTAAAACTTGGTATGGTATATGCTTATACAAATTTCAATCGACTGGCACCTAATTTATTTCAATTGTTTTCATAACTACAAGATAGCAGCTCTGCGAAACTTTAAAATCTGATTTTCATTTTTTGTGCCCAAATCATGCGATTGATGTTTGAATACTGCACCTACACAATAATCTTAATGTGATAGTACATAACTAAGACCTACATATATAAAAATCCAACATGGCGACCATCCGAAATATTTAGACGATTCTCAATATCTACGAATGTATCACATCAATCAAACTGAAATTTTGTATTTTGATAGAGGCTATTAACATAAGTAGGATATATGAAAATAGGCTCTGTAGTTCTTCACGGTACTACGTTACTTGTTATTTGTGGGGTAGCTTAAAATACAAATTATATCGGTTTAATCTCCGTACTCGTATCTCCCGTAAGATGACGCCCACTACATATCGAGTGTAAAAGTGCTCCGTAAGTCACCAGCCAAAACAGCCAGTTAAGTTTTATTTATTAGCATCCTCATTGTGCTAGTTCATTTCAACAAGTGCTTAATAGGAAAAATGACCCTAAAGGCAGTAAACGAGCGTGTGGTTAAATTTGAAAAGGGGATGGCTGAATTCCAAGCTCACTTGGAGCAAGCCATGGAGGCTTCCACGAACAGTGCTACCAATCCCAGCGACACCCAGAATGTTCTCGCGCCAGACTTCAAGGACTTCCTAGATGTAATTACTACGGAACTGGACGAGAGGAAGAGAGAGGTAATCCACGCCCAGGAGCATCTCGTGAAGCAGGACATCCGACAAGATGAGGCAGAACAATACAGTAGGCGAAACTGCCTTCTCCTCCACGGAGTACGTGTCACGGATGACATAAGAAAGGCTATGGATAGTGGGCTAGTAACAATCTTAACACTGCTTGATTTCAGTAAAGCATTCGATTCTATTGACCATGACATATTACTCACTCGTCTATTTAAAATTCATCTCTCCATGAACAGTATCTAATGGATGGACTCTTATCCACGTGGACGTCAACAATGTGTTAAAAGTAACTCAAATCAAATGTCTTCATGGCGTTCAGTTGACAAAGGAGTCCATCAGGGGTCAGGCCTTGGCCCGCTCCTACTTTCGATCTATATAAACGACATAACTTCTTCAATCACTAAATGCAAACACCACTTATATGCTGATGATGTACAACTTTACCTGCATTCAGCACTAAAACTATCGGAAGCAATCGGTATCTTTAATGAAGACTTAACTGAAATCTGTAACTGGACTCACTTACATGGACGACGACTCAATGAGGCTAAAACTCAAGCAATCATAATCTCCCACCCGAAATCCTCTTAATATTAAAACATGAACCCACGTTACCAAAATCACGCTTGTGCGATTCCCCAATCGAATTCCGAGAATCAGTTGAAGATCTAGGCGTTATATAGATGAACATCCTTCTTGGACACAGCACGTCTGCAATGTTTCCAGTAAAGTATTTTCCGCATTGAATTCACTTAGAAGATTCTGGGATATTTTCTCTCGTGTATTAAAAGAACGACTTGTTTCCTCCCTAATATTGTCTCATTTTGATTACTGCGATGTGACGGTTTATCTTAAAAACAAACTCCAACATGCGCAAAATGCCTGTGTACGCTACATATGCTATTTACGGTATTATGACCATGTTACCCCCGCTTATGAGCAACTTAACTGGTTTAATCTAAATCAACACCGCGACTTCCATTCCTTATGCCTTCTTCAACAAATACTCTCAACTTCCACTCCAGCTTACCTGCATTCTCAGTTTCACCACCTGTCATACGAGCATAGTCTTGGAACACGGTCAAAGAACGACATGCTGATACCCATACACCGTACAGTACGCTATACCAACTCCTTCGTTGTTGCTACTGCACTGCTGTGGAACAATCTGCCTCGCTCTGTCAGAGGAGCAACCCCGTCCAGCTTCAAGCAGCGTTGCCAGCTGTACATAATCATTAAGTAAATGAAAGTTGAACGCAACACTTAATCTTGCCTGACAAAAGAAATCTATCCATCTATCTATCTAGACAACCAACGGGGACGTTTATGCGAATACCAAACACACTCGCAGGGAAACTGAATGTGATTCTGCAAATTGACAGCATAGACCGATGTCACAGAATGGATCGCCAGCCAAAGGAACAGTGGCCACAGGGAGTAGACATATAACAATTACGTTCCTACGATACCAGTTCCACCAACGTGATCGTTTTTGGCGAGCCAAGCGCTTGCTTAAAGGCACACCATTATTAATAACTGAATCCCTTACTGCAACTAGGAAGGACATTTATAATAAAGCACGGAACTTCTGGGGATTATGTAATGTATCCACACCAGACGGCCGAATTATTGTCCACCTCAACAATGGCAGAACATTACAAATTAGCACACCTGCGGAACTAAAGTCGCAGGAAGGTGAAGGAACTGGAATAAGTTCATAGACATGTGTAGCCTACTAGAAGTTATTTTAGGTTTGTGTGTGTTTAGTATTTAGGTAGTCAGCTGTTAGTTTCTACAGGAAGTCGAGGCATGGTAAGTTCTTGACCTTGTCAGCATACCATTTCGAAATAGTTCTGTTGCCCGCGTAAGAGCCGATTCACCCTTGGACAATGACCGAGGCACAAACAATACAAATTTTCCCCTTCCTCCATTTTCACCAGCGCATGCAGGTGCTGAGTTAAAACAAGTATTTTCTACCTGCCCCCGAGCCTTACATTGTTGCCATTTGAGTAGCCAAAGCTTACCAGCACACATAGATGAGATTCAAGCAATATTCTGTGAAAACAATGCTCATGCAATAGGAATAACTGAAAGTTGGTTGTCTGAATCACTTCCAAATTGTGTGGTTAAGCTTGAAGGATATAATCTCCATCACCATGATCGAAGCGATAGGATGGGAGGCGGTGTTGCTCTTTAGTGCAGATACGACTTGATAAGCAAGGTTATTTGATCATCATCGTCCGTCGAGTTACTGAGGGCAGAGTTCATGTTTGTTGAACTAACATTGAGTGAGAAGCAAGTATTGATAATTATTGTCTATCGCCCACCTACTGTATTGCACATTTCCGAGTTTAAAACTAGTCTGCTTACTTTACTGCCATCTTACGAACATGCCATTATTTTAGGAGATTTTAACACTAACTTACTAACCATGACGTACAAAACACAGAAACTTGAAGATCTTTTTTCCTCCTGTGGCATGACGATACTTCCGCTTGAGCCAACTAACTTCGTAAGCACAATAAGTTACAAATAACATACCGGTACACTAATTGATCTCATCATAACAAATAACCCACAGAAAGTGGTGACTCGTGGTCAAATACCAGAGCCGGGTATATCAACCCATGAATTAATATACTTAGCTTATTCACTCCGCGTTCTAAAGCACAAGCCAAAAATAATTATGTAACATGCAGAAATATAAAGGACATAGTCCCGGACCAACTGAAATATGACGCTTACAGCCTTCCATGGAACTACATATTGAGACTGGACGACATTGACGAAACAACTTTAACTTATTAATACACGAACTATTCAACAAACATGCGCCCAGGAGAAATACACCGGAAGCCAAGAAAATGATGTCCCGTAGAGACAATCTTTTCAGACAATACAAACGTTCTGGTCTACCAAATGATTCTGGAAACTACCGAGTACTTCGGAACTAAATTAAGCAAACTTTACGTGTTCGTGATACAGCCTGCCGACTAAACACGGGTAGAGCGTGGAATCAACTCGGTGCTTTGGGCAGAGGAAGAAACCAGGAGCAAATTCCTATACCTGACATTCCACTTAAATGCAGCCAAAGGCCATGTGGTTTTCTTTTCAGGACGGGTCAGGAAATCGGCCGTGGGCCTATTGAAAGGAACCGTCCCGGCATTTGCCTGGTGGTGAAAATGGGAAACCACGAAAACCATTTTCAGGACGGCCGAGGTGGGATTCGAACCCACGCTCTCCCGATGTCAGCGAGGCACGAGGTAGCGCGTTAGCGCTCTCGGCCACCGCGGCCGATAACTGATAACAGCGAAAGCTACACACCATAATGACATTCCACTTGACAACCTAAATGCATATTTCACGGAAGAAGATACTCAACCTAACTCAGATAACGCTGCCAGCGATGACCACGGCCCATCATTTTCATCACCAGATCAACAGGCCCGGACTTAGAGATCCAGGGCCCCTAGGCACTTGACATTTGAGCCCCCCACCATCTCGAAGCTATTTTGGAAATTTAGCAAATTAAATGCACTAGAAGCCTACGGAACATATAATTTTTAATCGACTTTAATAAACATCAGAATAATACAGTCTATGTTACTATAGTTACGGTATTCTCTAAAATGTATAGATTCATACGACGAACTTTCTTCTGTGCAAAAGAATGAATTACGTCAGCATAGTCAATTGACTGCATTATTTCTGACTCTATGTACATTACAGAGAGTGAATTGAGCCTGTTCTCTCCTATGTTAGATCTTAAGTAATTCTTTACTCTCTTTAGCGCTGAAAACGACCGTTCTGCTGAGGAGTATGACGCTGGTGTACACAACAGCATTCGAAGCGCAATTCCTACGTTTGGATAAATGTCCAAAAAAGCCTTTTTCCGATAAGTATTTGTATAGCTTACGTGACGATAAATCCATAACTTCATCATTCGACGACAAATGAGCTTGCAGGTGCAGACACTCGTTTTCCAAAGTCCTATCCAAGTCCCCCGGATAAAAAGTTATACGGTTTCTGGCTCCATCACGGATACCTTTAGATTCCAAACGATGTAGTTTCGCAATAAAGTCAAACTTTTTACTGAACTCCTCATAAGCAGATCCGCGTCTCCGTAGTTCTGTAATTAGTCTATCTATAATGACGTTAGAATGGCAACTCCGAATCTGTCCCTGCCAAAGAGTTCGGTCTCGTTTCCTTTTACTTCGTCGAACTGGACTTTACGCTTACGTTTCCTCTGCATGTCATATGCATAGCTATTTTCACCGGATTTTTCAATAACTTTCGACTCATAATGATCAAAGGTACTGGGTTTCCTTAAGTGTTCTAGGTATGTTACGAAAGACTGATAAAGTTCAAAAATCGTACCCAGGTCGATGTTAACAGATTGGAGAGATTTGCTTACTTTTCGAACCTTTCCATGATGTCATTACAGAGAAAAGACAAAAAGCAAGTTTCCATCGAGTCTAATGAATTCAGAAGACCTGAAGCTTCAGAGCGCGGAGATGGATTTACATTTACATCATGGGCAATTATCTGAAGAGCTGCCATGATCTCATCCCAGGAGCAACATAGATTTCGGCAGGCGTCAGCTCGAGCAGACCATTTTGCCTGAGAAAGACTCTTCATGGCTGTTGAATTTTACTTCAGGTTCGACAGCAAAATTTCCCATCTGTGTGTTGAAGCCGAAAAAAATTATACAATGACTGCAAAATACCGAAGAAAGATACTGCTCGGGTCTAAGCTCTGTGAACTTGCGGGGCGAAGGGCAGAGGCAGAGAAGGGTCAGGCGAGAATTGAGAAGCCTGTCAATAGCCCACTGTGTTACCTGATATTCCCGTCTATTCCAATACTGCTAACATAGGGTCTTTGCTGAAACCAGTGTGGCATTGCGAATGAGCGAGTTTGTCACCGACCAATGTTTTTGGTTCTGTTACTAAGCACGGACCGGGAAACCTAATCACTCGTCACCATCACTTCTCATAGTGTGCGATCCACATTCCTCTCAGGTTGACGCAGCTTGGGCCCGAGCAGTACAACAGCTTGACAAGACTCGGCCGCACAGGATCCAACAAGATTCAGTGAGTGAGCCGAACAGGGAACGAAATCTATCAGAGGCTTCACTTGTTTTATTCTCGCTTGAAGACCAGAATATACACCCGACATATTGCTAGCGTTATCGTAAGACTGCCCCCGGCAATCGGCGATATCCAAGTCGTGATTTTTAATGTCTCTCGGACGACTTCAGCCAAGTTTTCCGCATTATGGCCACAATTTGGAATGAATTTCAAAAATCGTTCGACAGGACATTTGTCTTCAGAGAGATATCTCACTATGAAAGTAAGTTGATGTACATGAGAAATGTCCGGAGTAGAGTCCACAGAGATAGAGAAATATTGGCATGTTTTATCTCAGTCACGATTGTATTTATTACATTTTCTGGCATGATATTGATCATTTCATAGCATATTTTTGACGAAAGATATGATGTTGGGCCACTTCCTTTGTTGCCGTGGCGTTTTATGTGTAGCGTAAGTCCAGAAAAGGATCGAACTCAGCCAAAAGTTCTAGGGTCATAACATAGTTCCCACTGTATTTTGATCCAAATCTCTCATGGGAATCTCTAGACAGCAATCCGCATGCAGAAAGTGACCTCATAATAGCCACAATGCGCCTCAAAACCTCATGCCAGTATTTTATTTCGTCTTCCGTTTGAAGAACACGACTTTTGTCAACTCTACCGCCAGCATTCTTCCTAGCTAATAGTGTCGCAAGTTCGTGTTCGTCCGAATTCTCATGTTCCTTCATTCTTTGAACTGCGTTTTTCCAGTCGTTGTACTACTCATTAGCTAGCGACCCCAATTTCGCAAACATCTTACAAGGGGCGCAAAACTCTGCACCCTTGCTCTTCGAAAATATAAGCCAAGGTCGAGGACGTGTTTCACCATTGCATAATGTTCGGAAAAAATAGACAGTGATAGATACCTGGTTTTATCTGCGTACTGACGCCTTGAAGAAGAAAAGTCGGCATCAGTATTTTGTTTCATGCCGTTTTGAACAAGGTAACTTCGTTTAGCATCCACTCAGCAGGATTGTCACTTATAGAAGAATTAAAATCAGAATTTCCCTGCACATCGCTTCACCTCGGCCATGGTAGCATCAACGCCGACTGAATGCGAGCTGCGCTCTCCACAACCGGCCTAGACAATGAGACCTATTACATGAAATCTTGTTAGTTACTCAACTGCTCACACAGCGCTGTTGACCAAGCATTGCACGACAAAGACTAACCTCTACTTACAAGGGAAGTCTCTGAACCGGGGAATCGCAGATCCTGCAGTAACTTTGCAGATACGTTTCGTGAGCCCAAATAGGCAGAACCGTGAAGAGAAATCTTTCGGAAGTTAACTTCCCCTTGTACTAGATGAAAAATTAAGATTTAAACGTTTAAATTGGCGCGCCAGCGGCGTGAGCTTCATTGGCTGCGTCAGAGGTTGATTCCCGGCATACGGCGTACTGTCACCGAATGAGAGGCGACAGACCCGGCATACGCTTATATCCGTATACGGAGAGTGTCCCATGCATTGCATGATGAATATTAACATTGCAAAAGTTATATGTTGTCTGGAGGAAAAATATGGAGAATGTATGGAAAGGCCTCTCAGCATTCAACGGACAGTTGGATGGTAGGCTATAGGCTATTGATGGTTTTGTGCCTATCTGACTTTCTGGCGTTCGTCTCTTGTAACAAGTGTGTTTATTTGTTGTGCTTATTGATATTTACAGGTATCATAACTGGTTGTATAGAGAACAGCACTATGAACGTGGACTCCTATTCTACTCTTACTGTCGCCACACATGAGCTACCGGATGACAGTAACACCAACAACTCTGATGAAGATAATATTTGGACTGCCACCGATAGCTCACCCAGGAAAGTGTCAGATGAAGCTGTAGGTACGGAATACAAACAAAATGCTGTTGATTATTGGAAAAGCGGTAAGAGGCGCCCGCTTTCCTTTTCGTCGGTAAAAAGTAAGTTTCGCCGTTTAAAAAGCAAGAAAGATTTATATTTGTGGGCAGAGCAAGTGAAAAGGGGAGGCACCCGCCGCGACAAATTGAGGAGAATAACATGTGTCGTAAGAGTCCAATTTGACATTGCCCATCAGAATAATGAAGTTATATATGACGTGACAATTCAGCAATGGGCTATGCTAGCTGCACAGGACATAAAATGCACGGGGTTTAAAGCAGGGCATTCCTGGGTGCAGCACTTGAAGGATCGCTATACCATTTCGCGAAAAATAACAACTGTGACGACATCAAAGAATGCCCATCGAGAAATGGACATTATGTCAGCAGCAGAAATATTCGTAGAAGAGGTTACATCGGTTCTTGATTCTCTCGGCCCTGGGAACGTATGTAATAGTGATCAAAGTGGGTTCAATTTGGAGATGTGTTCGGGTAGGACACTGGCTATAAAAGGGTCGAAAACGATTTGCTCCAAAGTGCAATCAGTGGGAGCCACAACGCACAGTTATACAATAATGCCAACAGTAACAGCAGCCGGCAAGCTACTAGGACCTCTCTTCATAACTCTGAAAGAACCAAAGGGTGTGTTTGGAAAAAGGGTGAAAGAAACTATGTTTGCACATGACAATATTTACGTTGTTCCTACAAAATCTGACAAAATGGGATCCGCACAATTGAAGGATTGGTTTCACAATGTTTTCAAACAGCATGTACCGTCCGGCAATGCGGCACTCCTTCTGGATTCCTTTTCTGGACATAAATCGTTAGAAAGTGAAGAGCGCATACGACTGATGATGATACCTCCTGGAGCCACAGCCTATTGTCAACCATTGGATGTATACGGCTGGTACGGATGTATACGTAGATTTTCGAACACCGTTCGGTTATTGAATTTTGACATCAATTTGGCTCAGAGAAATACAATCTTGAAAATGTAGTCTCTGACATATCAGCAATTGCCGTCCCCTCGTTTTACTTCAATGTGGTAATACGCATGGTACCGAAGTCAGTACCTGTCCGACAATCCCGGTGGGTTTGAACACCCTGTGCCATATTGTTTCGATATCAGTGCAATACAATGTAGTACTTGCACTCGCCCGTGTTTCATACGGTGTGGATGGTGTAAGACCAGTTTGTGTTTCCAACATTATTACCACGAACATCACTGTTGTCAGAACTATGTGAAGTAGCTTGGTCACTTACTCACTTGTTTGACTATTGGTTCAGTTTACTCTGTGTTGTGTTGTAATGATATGTATTTGTGATACCTTACATTGCATGATTAATAATAAAGCACGACGTGCAATATATTGTAAAGATGCAGCATTAATGTCCACACCGCAGCGCAGGTTGTGAGCGCGAGTACGGGAGGGCAGTCGTTTGGAGCATGACCTTTTGAGCCACCAATCAGGCGTGAGGCACACCCGCGCTTGACCAGCGCACACAGTTCAAAATTGTTGTACTTATTGCCGTCTACGGAGGGCAGGAGTTAATTTCCGAAAGATTTTTCTTCATGGTTCTGCCTAGTTGGGCTCAAGCAACATATTTGCTAAGTTTCAGCAGGATCCGCGATTCCCCGGTTCAGAGACTTCCCTTGTTAGTGTAAAACAAAGTCCCCGATTCTTGGGTGTTACGGGTAATCTCGAGAACCACTGGATGGATTTTGATGCGGCTTTCACCATTCTATAAAGGTAATATCGAGGAAGATTTCTGAAGAAAATAATTTATTTATGATCAAAGGGAGCCAAGCAGTAACGATTTCAGTGAATAGGTCGTAAAAAGAACTTTACGTCCGTGCGCGTTTTAAGCTTACACTGGACAAACCGTTAAAAATATCAATATACTATGAGTGTAAGAATTGTTGAGCATGAAAAATTCTACAAAAGAGCCCGCGAGAGCATATCTCTATCTTCGATACATCGCCCACTATAAGTGGTTTTTAGTTTGGACGGGAAGGGGTTTTGTGTCGCTTGCACCTCGCCATTCTCAAATTACGTCTGACAGGAATTCCTTGCACATTCATAACTGTTCGCGGGCGAAGCCGGGGCGGGTTGCTAGTGACACTATATATTGTCATTATAATTCCCGCAATATCAAAATGCAAATTATATCACAGAATAAAATAGCGTACTAATAAATCTAAGAGAAATTATACATATCTTGCACCTCGTTACAGTTGAATTCGATCAGAATCACTCTGTTTTCAATCAAGTTTATGAATTTTCCTGCTGAGCGGTTTGGAAGTTCGGCAACAGGAAACTAGGACTGTTATTAACTTCAAAGTTCTTTTTTGTATTTGTGTACTATTTATGTTCATGATTTGATTACATTTTCAGAATTAATGCTTTAATTAGTAGGGTATATTATTCAGGGTACCTATTATAAATAAAAACCGTGAGGTTTCTCACCTCCCCATACTACGAAACCCGGTTGCCTAATATGGGGAAGTGCACTTTTAAAGTTAACAATAATATCAGAGGGTATACAACATCAAACGTGCCCATATATGTAATATACATAGTATATCGCCTGAGGTTTACATTGGTGACAAAACCAAAATTATTCCGTTCATATGACTAATGTGAGCCCTATAAAAAAACTCCCCATATTTGGCGACTTTCCTCTACCCATTTTTTTAGAAGATACCTTATGCACTGGACAGTTGAATCGTTAATTAATTGTATAGCTTCGTAAATCTCAGAAGTCAGGAAGTCCTTTCTAGTAGCGTTACTAGCAGCTTTCAAAGTTTCAAGGTAAGAAAGAAAACATTCCTCTAGCCAGTTTAGGCGACTGTCATTTAATGAGAACAAATGCCCTTTATCTGGATTTCTAGACTGAATATTATGATATGTGATGCTTACGTAATGCATAGTGAACCATTTATTAACTTGTTTCATAAAAATTATGGTTGCTTCTGCGTCCATGAATGTGTACGCTTCCGGGTGCATGCCTACATTTTCTTTCAGTGTACTAATGGCACCAATAACTTCTGAAGAGAACACTTCCTTGGCACGCCGAACATTATTTTTTTCAAATTTAGTGGGTTCGATGTGTTTTTTAGTGAGGTGTCTGACAGGTTTGACGATCTCATCCTTTCGCATTGTGTATAGTAATGGCAAGTATTTCCCTGAAATTAATCCAGTACCATCAGTCATCTCTCGTTACAGAAACTGCGTCCTAATGTGTTTTTGTTTGCTTGTTTTTTTTAGAATGTAACACAGATATAAACTAAGGAATAACTTCCCAGACACGTCGTATGGGTGATTGACCATTGGTTGCCAACTCCCTCCACCTAAATGCCTCATCATTAGAGCTGGGATTTTTATATAATATCAAGTGGCATAATATGTGCATAAATATGTAACAAAAAGCACCAAAATATGTAGCAAAATATGTAATATTGTATAATTATATAAACTTAACATTTTGTCAGTTACAACACACTAAACACGCTTTATATTACATTTTGTAGCACAACGAACAATTAATTAGTATTTTTCAATGCTCTTTGGAGTCATATTATATGAATATATCACACACATATTCAATAGAAACTAATTATTTTCATAACTCAAAGCACGTTTATTCATTAAATTTTGTAGCACAGTGACCTATTAAGTATTTTTCGATTTTCTCTGTGGTCAAAGAAAGGCGTTAGTCACTTAGGATGTTCTTATATGAAGAGAAAGATCTTTCAACATCACATGATGTAACTGGGGCAAATTTTAGGAGAGGAATTTTCGCTGGAGCAATGTCCTCGGGAGGATCAACGTCAACTCCATTTAGAATCCAGCACACACTGTGAAATGTTGAATAACCAGGATTTCTCTTCAACACTTTTTGCAATTTACTCAATACACTTGCACCAGTTTTCCCATGCACAGCATACCTGTTACTCATAATTTCCTTAATCCCCCTGTTGAGAGGACAGACAACAGTCCCACATTAAGTGTGAAACTTCAATTCAGCAATTTATTTCATATAAAACAGGAAAACTCTGACATATGTAACATCACTAAGAATATGTAGAATACCCACAAATATGAAAAAAATATGTAAAATATGTAATTACATAGAAATCCCAGCTCTACTCATCATTGTAGTGTTAGTTTTGTGATTATCAGAGACAATTCTTATAATTATGAAACCGCATTGTTCAACCTCTAGAATAACGTCCAGCAGGAGTTTATGTAAGTCCCGTCCTGACAGCTGCTTCGTGAAAAAGAAGGCACACGGTATCGGATAATTTGTTGAAAAAACCTCTTAGCACAAAACACAACACTCGATTGGCTGATACTTGCTTCCGGCTATAATTTTCATCCTCTTTCCTTTTGATGAGACGGTGCTCGAAATGTGTCCTTGTACCCGAAGAAGGTGCAAGGTATGTCTAATTTCTCTTAGATTTATTAGCACGCTAATTTATTTTGTGATATAATTTTAATTTTGATATTACGGAAATTATAATGACAATAATTATATAGTGTCACTAGCAACCCGGGGCGGCTTCGCCCGGGAACAGTTATGAATGTGCAAGGAATACCTGTCAGACGTAATTTAAGAATGGCGAGGTGCATGAGACACAAAAACCACTTCCGTCCAAACTAAAAAAACTTATAGTGGGCGATATATCGAAGATAGAGGTATGCTCTCGCGAACGTTTTTGTAGAATTTCTCACGCTGAACAATTCTTACACTCATAGTATAGTGATATTTTTAACGGTTTGCCAGCGTAAGCTTAAAAAGCGCACGGACGCCAGGCTCTTTTTTCGACCTTTTCACTAAAATCGTTACTGCTTGGCTCCCTTTGATCATAAATAAATTATTTTCTACAGAAATCTTCCTCGAGATTTCCTTTACAGAATGGTGAAAGCCGCATCAAAATCCATCCAATGGTTCTCGAGATTACTCATTTAATAAACGTACTGTACAGCTGTTTATTAATCGCGCCTATAATGGGATGGGAGTGCGCTCTATCAGCGACGAGTAGAAATTTTCCAATTACACGTTATGCATTGGCTCAAACTGGGATTGTCAAGGCCGGTATAGTGCGCAGCTCGCATCCAGTCGGCCGTGGTAGCATATTCGTGCTTATAAATTTGGCCACTCATAGCGTGGCGGTGCATTTCTCGCCCCAACGCACGGAGCCTATTGGCAACTCAAACTAACACTTGGGGCGCTGCGGTCGGTATGGATAAGTATGGTAAAAATAGTCAATAACACGCGTTTGATATGGAATACCTTTTATTTTTCGGTTATAATCAGTAAATGTGGTCCCTAAAATAATGACTGTTATTTTTAATTGTATATATGTATAACTGTGCGATACACGTGATCTAATTTGTGTGTTACACTGGATTTCATGTCTCAATTGTATATTATCAAGCAGCGGTTGTCTGCTGGTATTTGTTTTTGAGCAGTTCGAGTCATGGCGCTGTTACGTTTAAAAGCTAAATTTGAGTTTGCTCACTGTACCATCGACTCTAGAAATTATTTTCTGCTTGGTAGGGCGAAGGGATGAGTTTAACTTGTATTAAAACTCGGGGGATACAGGAATTGCTTGATTTGGATGGTTAGCAGGTGGGTTTGGTGTTCAATATCGATATATTTACTCTGCGAAGTCAATTGGGCCTATATGACTCGTAGTGGAATGGATCGGATATCGCAGAGAGAGGTGATTGCGGTTGGTAGGGTTATTGGAAATGAACTAGGGAGCGGGGAAGGATACCTGACTGATGAAGCTTGGCTGTCCTCGGCTGGTGTAGGCTTGGCTGTCTTGGTACGGCTTGGCTCAGCGAGACTGTGCTTGGCTGTCTAGGTGCGGCTTGGCTCGGCGTAACAGTGAACAACCCGCCCTATCGTCAGTGAGTGGTCCAACCCACTCCTGTTATCCGTATTTAATTGGTATCGTCACCTTTCGGCTATTGCTATTTGCATATTTTGGAAAGTTATGAACACTTATATCCGCAGCCCTCTTATACATCGACTTACAGCCGTAAACTGAGCAATATACTTTGCTTTTACTCATTTTGCAGTCTATCAACGAGTAAAACGTATTACTTATGTATAAAGGCACGAAGAATTTACCACGATCTGCTTACCATTACAAGAAACCATATACAGTCACCAGGTGACAAATGTACCTTACTTGGTAAGTTTCTCATTTTTACCGCTAATGTCATATCAGATAGCTGGAGTTGCCAATACGTTGCCGAAGTGACGCGCCTAGCAACCGCATAGGCGCAGCCACATTGGACCCAAACAACTGGTTGCTAGGTTTTCTATACATAGGAAGCTGCATTATCGCTGCGCAGCGTCTTGAATTTTGTGGATAAAAATATGTAATACGCGTGAAATTAGGCAAACGCCTCCCGTGAAGATCATCTACAGTGTTGGAGCTACAAAATAGAAGTGAAATTTTATGGATAAATTCGAGAATTTTGCGAGATAGTATGAATAAAGCTGACCTCACTCCTGAGGCAAGAATTGCATGGCGGGTACTACAAATTATAAATATTTATCATTTAGTGGATAGAGTATATCTAATATAGAGAGATATTTAGGACATATATGTCACATAAAGGGGTTTTTGGTTCATGTGGGGAGTGTAGTTGTAATTAAATATGGTTTGTACTATAAGTAGTCTATTATAAACGACAACCTACATAACCTTATAGCTGATTCACTAACACCAATACATTTTATCCTACAACTTTTCTGAGTGGCGATTTTTCATTTATTTAAGCAGTGAATTGTGTTTCCAAATAACAATTAGGCCTATCCCATCTGAAAGTTTCTGCCTAAATATTTTATTTTTTGCACTTTCAGAAAACAATTATCATGTAGGCCTACACCCTGCAACAAAGTTACAGTACCGCATAGTGACATTATTCAAGCCAATTAATACTGTTTATTTCTGAAGTGATGGAGTGGCAAGTCTTGTTGTTGAAACGTTTTGCTAGCTCCTAACTGTTGGGTGAGAAATGTAACTGTTTACCTTTGCCTAAGCTATGTTGTTTTAATGGGCGCCAAGACCTCAACGCAATGTTGAAATCTAAATTTGTATTTAACAACGTCTAGCTCTGGCAGAACACCTTCAAGACTCTATTCACTCAGATCGTGGTATGATTTGATCATTAACCCAACAAACAATTGTATCAGGAGAAGGAATTGGTCTATATCTAATGCTACCTACTGAAAGCAAAGATTGCATTGTAAAAGAAATGAAATTATTATATAAAACAAGAATAGCAAAATTAATAATAATAAGTATAACATTTAAATTGGAGCGTTGTGATTTGAATATTACCGATAGAAAATTACGTGAAAACGGAGTCTGATAAATTGATTTTACTCTTATTTCCAAGCTATGAAGTTACTGAAATATGAAATGTAAAACAAAGAAAATGAGAGATTGCGTATTTCTGCGTCATTGGCGCTTACCACTGGAAATTGCCAAAGCATTTCCCTCGTTCTTGATGATGTTGTGAGCTTCCCACAGTCTCCTGGACGTCGTCATCTCCGTCGGAATTTGATGATATTCTGGTAGATTAGATAATTCTATGGTCCGTACCTCGGACCCAAACACTCGTACAACCAAGTTTTACAAAAGTTCGTCGCTAACTCCACTGAACATCGGAGCGACACGCACTTGCGACCGTACACCTCAAGTATTTCACAGATAGTCCTCGTCCCACGGAACATCGGAGCGACTCCCGCGTATATCCACACTCGGCAAGAACTATACAGATTGTCCTCGTTTCACGGCGCGTCGAACGATATATGCACACGTTGGCTCCCCACTCTTCAGTCCCAACTAGCTTACGTCGTCTCCCCTGATTGGCTGACCCACCACGCGATCTTCTCCTCCTCCGGGTCATTACACTCGGCGGGAGGGTTCCGTTCCAACAATTCGTCTTTTCTAGACCTTACGACCCAAGATTGCGTCATGCTTCTCGACAAGATTAAGCGTGTACTCGAAATCCCAGTGAGTCACGTCTCTCGATATACCCTAACTGACGAAAACTCCGTAAAATTCCGTAATCAGATAATTTTCTATGATATCGTCGTTCGTAATAATTTGCTGGATAGCGTTTTCTAAGACATAGAAAACCTATCTGAATGCTAATAATTTTTATAAAATGCTCCGAAAATACCTTAATAATAATTATAATAAATTAATAATAATAATAAATTAACATGAAAAATTCTCTTGGCTGAACAATTTGCCGCGTAAATAAATATAGAATGGCTTCCTACTGACTTATGCCAGTTGCATAAAACCCCTCGAAAAACACGTTACATATTCGCCTCGGATCATCGGATGATTTACCGTGACGACGGTCCATTATCCGATTATCCCAGACACGTTAATAAACCCCATCCAAAATACATATTACATAAATGAAATCACCCTAAATTACAGATATATACACTCATATTTTTTTCTTCACGCACTTTGCGTCAAAGTTTGTTGTCACAATGGATTGCACTTTGCAACCAGTCCAATGTTTTACATATGGAATAGTGTTCCACGGATATTTCCGCCTCTCAAATTTCTCTATGTTGGAGAAATAGACATAATTAATGTGTGAGCACTATGTATTTATGATGTCATATCACACGCATTGAAGGTGTTCTGATATATTTATATCACCCTAGAACTTCCTAATTTCACTGGAGGTCCCCTCCTTATGGTGACATTTAATTCCACTTATCACTGAGCACACGATCACACTATTGTGGCAGCGCCTCGTGACCATAATACTTAATCTCTCTTTGAAGTAGATTAAATTAATATTGACTTCTGAAAAAAAAACAGTAAATGTGCATTACATATAACACCAAATATTTCTGTGCCGTAATCGCCCTGTCTTGTTAAGTTCCCGTTAACCATATTCTACTTAATACTAGTTCTCAACACAGACCATTTCTCCTCACACAAATAATACCATTGTACATATTATCTTAAATTACACACTTACAAATCTTACATGGCGAGGCCGTAAACAGAAATCACGTGTGCTGATATGTATGAGTTTCATGAAGGACTGTCTCGCATTCTGATGGCCCATCTTTTATCTCGTGGACGCCTTAAGCTAACAAGCCCTATTCAAGCGCTCCCCCATCTCTTGGAGATAAATGGGAACCCATCAGCGCTGCCAAAATGGCCTTGGTGCATCGAGACAATTTAGTGCTCAACAGCATCCGACAATCCCGTCATATTTCCCTGTACCTTAAAAACTCTCATTTACTTACATGCTACCCCCCTGTGTGACTTCTGATACGCCTGCCTTAAGACCAGATCTTCCACGCACCAGACACCACACTTACTCATTTGATAGGCTGGCTCACCAGCTAAACACACTCACTTTATGACACATATTTTCGTAGACTATGTATATTATACGTTCCGTATAATCTGTTTCCCTCACTATTCTCCAGCACATATGCTGTTTTCCCAATACGTTTGGAAACTATAAATGGGCCCTCGTAGAGATAAAAGAACTTGGACATGACTTTCTCTAGCTTATTTGACTGTTTCGGCACTCTAAGTAAGACTCTGTCTCCCGGCTCGAATAGGTCAAATTTAGTTTCTTTTTGTTGGCGAATTCTCTTTTGTGCTGACTTAGATAAATTCTGTTTCGCCAACTGGACAGTGTAATCCATCCCCGGTTGCTTACCCTCATTTAATCCCAACACCCTCGCTAGTTCATTTTGTGGTCTTTTTCCGAAGTGAACTTCGTATGGCGTCAATTTCGTGCTCTCATGCTGGACAGAATTCAGCCAAGTCTCGACCTTGGGAAGATGTCCAACCCAGGCCGCATGCTTGTCATGCACTAGAGTCCGAAAAAGACGAGCCACTTCCCTTAATGGACGCTCTGCAGAATTACCCTGAGGGTACCTTACAGAGGAATGAACGTGTGTTATACCAGCTTCCTGCATACTGGTTCTCCATTTCTTTGCAGTAAACTGTGGTCCACTGTCAGATAGTATCCTGAGAGGAATGCCAAACTCAGGTACATACTTATTAATGATCAGACGGCTACACGCTAGTCCCGTGGCTTTCCTTAGCGGATATAGCTTGACATACTTACTAAAAGCGTCAATAACTATAAAAATGTACTCGTAGCCGTACTGTCCTTTAACGATCGGGCCAAATAAATCCACACACAGTAGTTCGCCGGGACTACTGGTGAGAACTGCAGATCTCTCCCCCACTAAATATTTAACTGGATATTTACTCCTTTGACAGGTGTCACACTTAGCTAAAATCCTCCTAACGTCCCTTCCCATTTTACTCCAAATGAAGTCACGACCAATTTCATAGAAGACCTTGGCAGCACCAAAGTGTCCTAATTCCCTATGAATGAACCAAATTAGCTCCTCCCGCAAAGTGGCAGGAACACATATTGCCCACCGATTATTCCTACATTTCCTTGCAAGAAGCCCATCCTGCATCTTGTACGTGAACCGTCCTACTTTCACATACTCTTCTTCACCTATTTCCAACCTAGCCAGTGGCTCCTTTAACTTAACGTCATCACGTTGCTCCACTAGCATATTTCTCAGTGTCTGTAACGATGCCCTGTTGCTACTGTCCACACATGCTAACCCTACCTTCCTATGGTGTCACACCTCTACTCGACACTCTATGACCTAAAAATGTCACTTCTGACTGACAGAATGACGACTTAGACAGCTTCAAAGTGAACCCTGCCTGATCTAACTTCTGAAAAACTATATTTAAATGACGTAGATGCTCCTCAAAACTGCGTGAACTAATTACCATATCATCTATGTAAATGGTTACAAACTCTCCTGTGTCATCCCCTAATGCGATGTTTAAAGCCCTAATTAAAGCTGCTGAACTACTCTTTAACCCATAAGGTGTTCTACAAAATTGATGAAGGTTATATTTATGACTAAAAGCTGTAAATGGTCTATCTTCGTACATAAGTGGCACTTGCCAAAAACTGGAACTCAAATCTACACAAGTGAAATACTTCTTCCCCTCAAATGTTTGCATTAATTCCTCTATTGACATAGATTTCAGCTGATCTGAACTAATTCTACTGTTAACCAAACGAGCGTCTAAACAAATACGAACAGTGCCGTCGGTCTTGGGTACCGTTATCAAAGAATTAACCTATGGACTGTTAGAGTGCTCAATAATCCCATCTTCAAGCATCTGGTTAATTTGTGCCTCAACTGCACTCTGATAAGCGAAAGGTACAGGATATCTATGTCCCGTGAATACTGACCTATCAATAACGTTCAATGAATGTGTATAGCAATTGGCCATACCAATGCGATCCTCAAACACTCTCCTATTACACCATAACACATCATAGAGCCGAACACACTGTTCATCCTCTATATTTCCCTGAAATGCAGCCTCACGTAACGAGTCCTCTAGACTTCCGTTCGTAATCACACTGCCCACAAAACATGGAGAACCCCGCTCTACGGCTGGCGATATCTCATTTAAAGTACAAATCACACCTACAATACTACTTCTCTGAATATGGTCATTGAACGCTACTTCTACTTCAGAATCTCCCCATTTAAATTTCAAACTCCCTACATCATAACATAAGTTACCAGACACTCTACTTAGCCACTCTGAACCCAAGATAACACTGAATACTAAATTTGGAATTACAAGGCAAATCTGCTTCTCTACATGATTATTAATTTTAATGTCTGCTAAAACTTGCTTAGAAATTACTTTAGACCTCTTCCCAACAGCTGTGATAACAAAAGTGCTTTTAATTGGCATCTCCTCAAAATTTACTCCAGTTCCTTTCATTTTATCATAGAATGCACTACTTATGCAACTCTTCATACAACCACTATCAATTAAAACATCTGTGTACGCCTCGGACACGTTAAATTTAACTATGGGGCTCTTACTAACCACTTCCTGAATAATACCTTCATCATTTAGTTCATGTAATAATTCATTTCTTACATTTAGGTCATAGGGTTCCTGTATAATTGTATGGACAGGGCATGCTACAGACTGAGATACTGACCTTACTTCGCAGCCTGGTTCGCGTTTAAAGAACCGCTACAGCTGGCCGTAGTACTAGTTACTACTGCACTGGTCTGGTTGTTCTGAGTTGTGTTGTCATTGTTTGGCTGTATATTACTACCACTAGGCTGTCCTCTTCCTTGACCCCTATTCTGGTTGTAATTATTGTCATTATAATTTCTCCCTTGATTTCCCCTGAAATCATTGTTTCTCCCTTGATTTCCCCTGTAATCATTGTTCCTCCCTTGATACTGATTACCATAGCCATTTCCTCTGTTCTGATTTAGCTGATTATTATTATTTCTATTTTGAGCATTGGCCCCTTCGCCACCGTTCCCTTGAACTTCCTGATGCCTGGCTTCATTAGGTCTATTATTATTATTACCCTGGTTCCTATTGAAATTGTCCTCATAACCCCCTCTCCCTAGTGCATCAAATGTGCTTAACAAATTTTCTACTTGTGATATAGTCTTTACATTCTGGATACAAGCAGCCTCCTTGATCCTATAGGGAAAGTGCCTAAGTAGCAACCTTACCACATCACTTTCCTCCTTCAAGCCATCCAGATATTTACACACTAATACCTGCCCTAAAAAGTATTCGGTCATGGTGGAGCTTCCTTTAGGGTTATATTTACCACACACTACTCCCTCACGATGCTGCGACTGAATAACCTCATTCCAGAACTTTTCACAGAATTTCATTTTAAAATCATTCATATCAGTAAACTTGTCTCTGTAGACAGCAAACCAATTCCTCGTTTCCCCCACAAACACTTGTTCTAAAATTTCAACTACCTGGCACCACTCAATACTACCATTTTCCAACCTCTCCCCGAATTTATTTTCTATAGTGTTCATGAACTCCATTGGGCACCCCTGTCGATTGCTGAACTTACCCAGTTCTACCTCCCTGTGTGTGCTATTCACAAAAACTGGTCTATTCTGACTATTTTCTTGCCTGATCCTAGCTTTTAATTTTAATTCTAATTCTGCGATTTTCTCCTCAGCCTTCCTCTCAATACTGTTTACTGTTAATTTAATGTTTCCTTCTGATTCTTCTACTTTATCATATAGCTTTGCTTGTTTCTCCTCAATCTTGCTAATGCTCTCTTTATTACTCTCTCTTAAATCATTTACTTCTGCAACTATTTGTGAGTGGACTTTCTCAATTCTACCCCCCAGCTGTTCCTTAACCTCTTTAGTAGCTACCTGAATTTTGTCAATTTCTCCCCCCAATTGCTTTTTGACCTGCTGTGTTTCCAGTTGCACTAGTTCTTTTAAATTTTCAGCCTGTGTACTGATTCTAATTTCCAACTCCTCCTGTACTTTTCCTAATTTTCTGTCTACATCTGCAATAATCTCTTTAGCCTTTTCTTCCATCACCCCCCCTGATCTCACCTCTAATCAGTTCGAATTTGTCACTCATTTCCCTACTGTTTTGTTCTAATTTAGCATTTAAAGTTTCAGTACTCTCTCTATTTTCCTTACTGTTTTGTTCTAGTTTAGCGTTATTCTGTTCTAACTTTGCATTTAAAGCTTCTGTACTTTCTTTATTTTCCCTACTGTTTTGTTCTAGTTTAGCGTTATTCTGTTCTAACTTTGCATTTAAAGCTTCTGTACTTTCTTTATTTTCCCTACTGTTTTGTTCTAATTTAGCGTTATTCTGTTCTAACTTTGCATTTAAGGCATCACTACTAACTTTGTTCTGATACATAAACTCGAGAAGTAAAGTTTTTAATTCTGGTTGGCCGCCTACACTCCCTGTTTCAGTATCGGGATTTACCTCCGCTACCCCGGTACTACCATCACTCGACATACTGCTCGTATCATCACTCTCCCGTTGATGACCACTACGTAACCTCATCTGTCTTTCTTTCTCATCCCCCATAATGATATACACTGATACAGACAAATAACCCCCAAAATACAGGCACAGAAATATATACCCTTCTCCTTCCACAAATGTTATTAGGTTTTCAGCCCCAAGTTGTCGGCGACAAGTGAAACGTTTTGCTAGCTCCTAACTGTCGGGTGAGAAATGTAACTGTTTACCTTTGCCTAAGCTATGTTGTTTTAATGGGCGCCAAGACCTCAACGCAATGTTGAAATCTAAATTTGTATTTAACAACGTCTAGCTCTGGCAGAACACCTTCAAGACTCTATTCACTCAGATCGTGGTATGATTTGATCATTAACCCAACAAACAATTGTATCAGGAGAAGGAATTGGTCTATATCTAATGCTACCTACTGAAAGCAAAGATTGCATTGTAAAAGAAATGAATTTATTATATAAAACAAGAATAGCAAAATTAATAATAATAAGTATAAAATTTAAATTGGAGCGTTGTGATTTGAATATTACCGATAGAAAATTACGTGAAAACGGAGTCTGATAAATTGATTTTACTCTTATTTCCAAGCTATGAAGTTACTGAAATATGAAATGTAAAACAAAGAAAATGAGAGATTGCGTATTTCTGCGTCATTGGCGCTTACCACTGGAAATTGCCAAAGCATTTCCCTCGTTCTTGATGATGTTGTGAGCTTCCCACAGTCTCCTGGACGTCGTCATCTCCGTCGGAATTTGATGATATTCTGGTAGATTAGATAATTCTATGGTCCGTACCTCGGACCCAAACACTCGTACAACCAAGTTTTACAAAAGTTCGTCGCTAACTCCACTGAACATCGGAGCGACACGCACTTGCGACCGTACACCTCAAGTATTTCACAGATAGTCCTCGTCCCACGGAACATCGGAGCGACTCCCGCGTATATCCACACTCGGCAAGAACTATACAGATTGTCCTCGTTTCACGGCGCGTCGAACGATATATGCACACGTTGGCTCCCCACTCTTCAGTCCCAACTAGCTTACGTCGTCTCCCCTGATTGGCTGACCCACCACGCGATCTTCTCCTCCTCCGGGTCATTACACTCGGCGGGAGGGTTCCGTTCCAACAATTCGTCTTTTCTAGACCTTACGACCCAAGATTGCGTCATGCTTCTCGACAAGATTAAGCGTGTACTCGAAATCCCAGTGAGTCACGTCTCTCGATATACCCTAACTGACGAAAACTCCGTAAAATTCCGTAATCAGATAATTTTCTATGATATCGTCGTTCGTAATAATTTGCTGGATAGCGTTTTCTAAGACATAGAAAACCTATCTGAATGCTAATAATTTTTATAAAATGCTCCGAAAATACCTTAATAATAATTATAATAAATTAATAATAATAATAAATTAACATGAAAAATTCTCTTGGCTGAACAATTTGCCGCGTAAATAAATATAGAATGGCTTCCTACTGACTTATGCCAGTTGCATAAAACCCCTCGAAAAACACGTTACATTGTGATTGTCAGGGACGTTTCGGTGAAAAAGTCAGTGGTGTCAAGAAATGAGGTGATGAGGATAGTGGCGAACCAGGCTACCATGGCATTATGTCAAGATTGTTAGAAAATGTTTTAATCGTTTCAGCATGAAGTATTTGTGAAAAAGTCAGTGGTGCTATAAAGTTATCAATAAAAGTGAAAATATAATAACCTAGGTGTGTACTTACAAGCATTGGACAGTAAAATTAGGCTAGTTCAATGAAGATATGGAATGCTACAGTATTGTACATTTAAGTTATTATGAGTTATAATAAAACTATAATGCTATTCAGAATATCAAGCCTTAATACTTAACTGCAATGTTTATACCAAACATCTTTAATAGATATCAGGAAGTACTGGTATATTACTGGGAAGTAGGCTACTCCCCTGCGATTCAACTTACATGCTCCTGCAGAAGTGTGGATGTGTTTTTCTCCCCTCACAATAGGCCTTTTTATTGAGCAACTGAGTTTAATTGTAGTTGTAACAGGTATTTTTTCACAGGTTGTGGTGAATTATATAATACTGTACCAAATGGCAGGTAGGTGGTGTTGGTGGTTATTGAGGCCATTAGCCCCTAACAGGAATGTAGGCTGATTTTATTTAGTTCTGTTGGTCAAGTAATGAATCTGAATCATGAAGGGGTGGGTGGCATAAATATTTTCTAGATAATGTTTTTGTTAGTATAGGCCTACCTCATTAAATCCATTTCTTAACTCAAACCTAGGTATGTATGGCTACCTCTGCATTAGTAAGTCTGCCATCACACTGTAGTGGTCCTTTTACATTGAGTTAGCTACCTAGTTAAATTGGAGGCTTGTGGTAAGTAGTGGACATATTTTACACCAAGAATGGTGTAAATTTCTATATCATTGTCAAATATTTTTTATTTCTTTACTGCATGGGCTAATAACCTAATTATCTTTTACCCACTATTCAGTACCATGAGAACCAACACCCTCATTCCCATTGTTTGGATTGGAACATAGTTATGCAGACCAATTTCCAGCCTTGGAGATTAATCTTTGTGGTAGAGTGGAAAAATATTCCCCCTCCTCCCCTCCAAATGGCCAATCACTGATCAAACTGTACTAACTTGAGTGTACCATACATGTATGCAACAATTACTTTATGTGATGCATTTTACTAATGTATAATAAGGTGTTAGACAGGGTAAAATCTAATGCCAGAATACAGCCGCTTACTGTTGAAAGAGGCAGTTTTATGCTGCAAACTGAGCATAATATGTGGTCTGTGGAAAGTTTTGAAGTTGCTACTAAAAAGTCCTATTCAATTTGGTAACTGGAAACTGTGTGAGTCATCAAGTACCATAGCACATGGCTCATCATTATGGTACCGGGACTAGCATTTCCCTACATCAACTCTTTGGCCCACTTCATACCAAGTAGGCTACTTGTACCACTTTGACTGTCCATGACATATTGAGTGAATGTTTGCTAGGATTGCTCGTGAAGATGCAGGGTAGCTATTTTTTTGTTCTAAATCTCTATATAGGCATACCAGCTAATTCTATTTAGCTCTTTTGTGTCACACCAGCTAATGTGTAACAATAATCAGTGTGATAATGTGGTCATCAGCTTGGTGTACTTATTGGGTGAGAGCCTCGGATATTTTCATGTCAGTTTTAGTGGCCTTAGGCCCTATATTTAGAGCTAGGATAGGAAAAGTGCCCCATTATTTAGAATGAGATAGGACGATAGGCCTTAATTGTAAACTTCTCTAACCTGTTAGTGAGCCGACAGGTTAGGCTTTGTTAATTTGATTCGTTTTCAAACAAACGCGGCGTTGTGGTAAACACACAAATTGTATTGAAATGCAGTCTTTGTTTCTTCTATAGCTGTTGATGAAATTTGGCCTAAACTCTCATCCAAATATTTTAAACTGTTCCCTTATGCATTGAAACACCTTAAGTTCATTTTATTCGTCACTTACTGGTAGGGCCTACGGTACTTTATTTTCCGTAGTATTGGTCATTCATACGGGACGTGATTCACAATATCCAGAAATGTTATATTTTCATGTTTTCACTTAATTTAAGGTAAATATCGTAGGCCACATCTCTACGACTTATGTTCTAAGACTTAATGTGTATCTCGTACGACCGGACAACTATGTTAAATTACTGTGGAAAATATACTTTTCTATGCCGTCTTGCCTCTGGACATCCATGCATGTACAGTTTTATACGATACAAATAGGAAATAATGACGGCTCAAAGACTGAAGCAAGCTACAAGGGAGCCATGTTGTATTGTTCTAGTTGCTTAGCAACGGAGCCGAAGTGACGTTGACTTCGGCAGCGAGATTGCATTTTCTAGTTCACTTTTAGCATTAGAGAGCGATACGGCTTCTTGATTGTCTGTTCCCCGACGAAACACGACTGCAGCAAGGGCTGTGATTAGTCAGCATAGTTATAGAGTGGAACCAATCAGCGATGTCGTTCCAGGTTTGAACAAAATATTTAGAACTCCCACAATTTTAACTTCGTATGTTCTTGGTACGGTACCTTCATAAATTGTAATGCGCCTAGCAATAGTTGCTTGATCATTGTTCCTAGGCCATAAGTGTTTCCATATCTTCTTAAGTCAAGAAGTGCGGTGAATGGCAAACTCATCTTTCGGCCCCGTGGTTGCCATTTGTGTCATTGAGGCCATTGGAAATGAAATATTTTGAGCTATCTCCCATGTACATACGATTCTTGATCGGGAGTGGATGATAAGCTACTTCCGCGTTCGTGCAGAGTAAATGAGCTAATAGATGAAAAACATTCAGGCAATGATTCCTCTTGACTTAAGAAGATACGGAAACACTTATGGCCACTATTGCTTGGCGCATTACAATTTATACGGGTACCTAGAAAATACGAAGTTAAAACAGCGGGAGTTTTACATACTTTTTTTCAAACCTGGAACGACATCGCAGATAGGCTCCACCCTATAACTTCGCTGACTAATCACAGCCCTTTCTGCAGTCATGTTTCGTCAGAATAGTCAATTAGGAAGCCGTGACTTCTCCAATGCTAAAAGTGAACTAGAAATTGCAATCTCGCGGCCCGGCAATGCTAAGTGTGGATACTGCAGGCGAGAGAGAGGGGAACGAAGAGGCCCAGGCTAATTCTAGCTTTGTTGCGCGCAGGGCTGTAAGTTTTGGCAAAATGTAGTAAAACTAGTTATTATAATATTATTTTCGATAAGGCAAGCCAGGCGTTTGAGCTTATGTAAAGAGTCCATCACCGGGGCCCCTAGGCCGGGGCCTTGTAGGCCTAGGCAGAAATCCGGCACTGCAGCTTTGCATTTTGTAACGTAAGCACTAATGAAGTAGAGTGTGTTGTATTCCATTAGAATGCGAGCGGGATTGATGATGTCCCTATAAAATTTATACATTACATTATCAGTGCTGTTCTCCCACATATATTTAGCCTATTTTCATTTATGGAAAAATAGGCTGATGACATCACCTTTTGTCCGTGTGTGTGAGTGTGTGTGCGCGCGCACGCGTATGTGTCGCCCACTATTAAAATCTAAACTGCAAGAGCGATTTCAATGAAACTCGGAAAGGTCATAGTACTATTTCGTCCTACCCCGACCGTGCCTTTCAAATTTGTTTAGGTCTCACCAATCCAACATGGCGGCTGTGCGAAATATTTCACCGGCATTCTATATCTCCGAAACTATTACTGATATCACCATGACATTTTGTACGGTGATAAAGGGCACTTCTAGAAGTTCATGTATGCGACTTTCAAAATCCTGTTAAGTACAAAACGAACATGGTAGCCAAGTGAATTTGAAACATTTAAATAGACTATTCTCGCGATTTAACCATCCGAGCGCAGTGAAACATGGTACAGAAGATGTTTATACACATTGTAATAAACTGATATCAAATTTCTAATTGTTTACGTAACCTCAAGATGGCGGCTGTGCGAAATTTTAAAATCGATCGAAGTCAACGTTTGAATAATGGACCTATGCAATAATCGTCATCTAATAGTACATAACTCTATGGCCTTCATATATAAAAATCCAACATGGCGACCACCCGGAATATTTAGACAATTCTCAATATCTACTAATCTATGACAGCAATCAAACTAAATGTTGTATGCTGATAAAGGCTATTAACATAAGTTCACCTGTGGGACTTTCAATAGCCTGGTGAGCACAAATCCAACATGGCGGCTACGCGAAATTTAAGTATTTTAATGGACGTTTCTCGAAATTTAACCAACCGAACGCAGTGAAACTTGATACGGTAAATGCTTATACAAATTTTAATCCACTGACTTCTAATTTATTTCAATTGTTTTCATAACCTCAAGATGGCGGCTCTGCGAAATTTTAAAGTCTTGTTATTTTAAAATTTCATGTGTCCTAATCATGCGATTGAAGTTTGAATAATAAACCTACGCAACAATCTTCATGTAATATGGCCCACATATATAAAATTCAACATGGCAAGCATACGAAATATTTAAACAGTTTTCAACATCTACGAATTTATTACAGCAATCAAACTGAAATGTTGTATGTTGATAGAGGCACTTAACATAAGTAGGATATATGAAACCAGGCTCTTTAGTTCTTCACGGAACTACTTGTTAATTATTGTTTCAAGGATGGCACGTTGCCTTCGATCTGGAAATATGCCAACGTGATCCCTCTTCCTAAGATTCCAAGCCCACTGAGTGTGGGGGTAAGGCGGGTTTAAACGCACAGCCTACTTTCCTGGGAACATTGCTGATATCTCTCGAACGCCTGGTGGGATTTTTACAAATGAGGTGTCGTTGGACTCGAGCTGACGTCCTCTTTCATATGGACCACTCGTCATATTTTTGGAAAAAAAAAAAAAATTGAAAATTTTTGTTTTTGAAAATAGACGATAGTTTGAAAACCAAACATGATAGAACGTTGTGCCATAGTTGAAACGAATGGTCTCTATGACCTTTATTTTTTATAATAAAACTATTTTATTTTTTGAGATTTTTTGAAAACACTTAAATTTTGAAATTTTTATATTTTGGAAACTAAAGAGTTTACAAAAAAAATGGTTTGACACAAATGTATGGCCCTGACCCTCTCTACCCGAAAATACATTTCAAGCCTCTAAGACTAGAACTGTGCAGTAGTGGGGTAAGGCCGGTTCTACCCATAATTGCGCGTGTGCTTGAATACGTATGGCTATCTTGGAAAACGTTGCTGGTGGAGGAGGAATAGGGTCGAGTGAGGGGTCGTTTAGATGGTATTTTTTCCGCTCTATTTGATGGTGAGGTTATTTTTTTACAATGGGTGGAATTTGGAAACGCAATTTGAGGTAAACGTGCGTTTTTGACACTTTGGTGATATTTAATGAGCTTGTAAGGCTAGAACGATGTGTTGTTTAGGAACGGGGTGACGTCCTCTTGGATAAGAATGTGTGTTGATTTTTTTAAAATTTTGAAAATTCTTGTTTTTTTGGATTGGCGCTATTTTGAAAACGGTGGATGTTGGAAAAAAGTTTGTTTGACGTTAATGAAAGGTGGGCATGCCCTCTAGGGTGGCAGCAAGTTTCAAAGGTGTAGGAGGAAAAAAAAATGATAGCCTACTTTCTAGCGAGCATTGATCATTGGCGAACGGATGGTCGGATTTTAACAAATGAGGTGTCGTTGGACTCGAGCTGACGCCCTCTTTCCTATGGACCACTCGTTATATTTTTCATTTTTTTTTGAAAAATTGTTTTTGAAAGTAGGCGATAGTTTGAAAACCAAACATGATAGAATGTTGTGCCATAGTTCAAAGCAATGGTCTCTATGACCTTTATTTTTTCATAATAAAACTTTTTTATATTTTGAGATTTTTTGAAAACCCTTAAATTTTGAATTTTTACTATTTTGGAAACTAACATGTTGAAAAAAAAATTTTGTTTGACATAAATGAAAGGTCCGTACCCCCTCTACCATGAAAATAAATGTCAAGTCTCTAGGACAAAAAAAACTATGCATTTTTTTAAAAATAAAAGCGTGTTTGTAGACAGAGAGCCGGTAGCGCTTGACGTATGTTACAGCGAGGCTATGATTGGCCATGGTGGATACTGGAAATGGCTATTTCGACGGCGTAATGTATGGCAAAACGAGGGGTCGCTTTTCGATATTTTTTTTCTATGACGAACGAATAAAGGCGAATATTTTCGAAAATCCCTCATGACGATTTTTAAAATAGGTTAGTAAAAACTTGACCAGTAACCAAATAAAATTCATAATGCTATGAGACGAATGAGACTAGCGGCCAGAATGGAAAAAACAGAATATCTGCTCGAGAGGCCTGCTAGAAGCTTGGCTGGCTGGGTGACAGGATGTGACATGTTATCGCGTTTCAGGAATGTGGCCGGAGCAGACAACAGGCCAATGGAAAATTACCGTGACATAGAGGTCACTTGGAGGTCGAACAATATCGCAACGACCTCAGAGAAATAATGCAGTAAGAGAGCATAACTCCTCCCCCTACCATTGCCATAGCCAATTGCAGGGCAAGAGCGATGTTAACAGCTGTGGTAAGAGGAACACAGGGCGAGGGTCTGGGCGAGGAGAGGAGGGCAGGGGGGGGGGGGGGGTATTAGAGTGTTGATCATGTTATGACACACAGTCAGTCATTACTGTTTTACACGTTACTGTGTTAACAATGGCTGTGTCTTAAGTGTATAAAATTAATTGCATTCGTGTGCTCAACCCCAGTTGGTTACTATATTGGATACATTATATATTTGAGGTAAGTGTTGGATTAACACTGTTTATTTTATTTTATGCTAATCAATGATTAAATGATTATTGGTTTAACATTTGATTGATGTATTGTTATTTTTGTTTTGTTTTAGATAATTGGCATACCTGGTGTTGGGAGACAGAAACCTCATTCCACTCGAACCTAGGGAAAGGCAAACGCAGGGCTTTTTAGAAAGCATGGTAAGATTTTTTGTTATATATAAAAAACCTGTTTTTATATTTTATTTATTTATTTTTGTTTATGAAAGGTGCTGAAATAGATATACTCATGGTGATTTATTTATTTATTTTATTTCTTTTTTAGTGTGTGTTGGAAAAAGGCTTGTCCACTACAGCTACTGCTGAAAACCCGCAACGTGTGTGTTAGGGGCTATTGCTTACCAGGTAGTCTACGGTTGAAAACTCTGGTGAGATTGTTCTTTTTATAAAAATCATGTCTTTTGCCACTGCTACAGATACATTAACTTGGGAGCCGCTCGAGTCCTGTTTCAAGTCACATGTGTGCTCTGGCCGCATAGTGAATGTTAGAGAGAGTTTGATTCCAAAAGACTTTGTCGAATCTTGCTTTGAAAGTTTTTAAGAACAAATTTGTACACCGCAAAGGTTGCATAAGGCTTTAAAGGTCAATACACAACTCGTGTGCGATTTCATATATAAAAACAAAGACGGTGAGCATAAAAAACCATTTTATATTGGCAGTAAAATGCAAGAGCTGTTGATAGCCGATAATCTGAACGAGTGGTATCAATCCCATGTGGTTAATGCTTTGCTATCAAAATTTGATAAACTACAACAAGGACCAAGTGGTTTAGCGTTAGACACAATCCATTACCTGCAAATCAACATTTGTCATATCAACCCGTTGAATGCTGGGTCTAGACACATTTCTTTACCATCAGCGATTGCCTGTCGGAAAGCGGTGGTAAATATTGAAAATAAAGATGATAAATGTTTCCTCTGGTGTGTGGGTGGATATTTGCAGCCAGCACAACGTGACAGTTGTCGACCAGGAATGTACAAGGCCAAGTTTGATGAATTAAAACAAACATTAAATTTAACTCGAGTATCGTTCCATATGGACTTAACGGAAATCCATAGGTTTGAACAAGACAACCAGGACTTTTCGTTCATGGTGTATGGCCTTGATGGTAATGAGATTGTGGGTCCTCTTTATGCCACAAAAGAACCGAAACGACACCACATTCATCTTTTATATTTATCTGAGGGAGAGGTGAATCACTATTGCCTGATTAAAAGCTTAAGTAGATTGCTAAGCAGTCAAATGTCTAAGGACAAGCGTTCAAAACATATTTGTGATCGTTGCTTGCAATATTTTAAAACCCCTACGCTTTTAGAACGTCATAGGGTAGATTGTGTTTCTCAGGAAGCGGTGAGACTGATATTGCCACAAGGGGACAAGGCTGTGTTAAAGTTTAAGGATATTCATAAGCGTGACACTGTTCCCTATGTGGTGTATGCAGATTTCGAAGCTCTCACCACACCCATGGCGGGATGTGAACCAGATCCCACCTTGAGCTCAACCACACCCATTCAAAAACATGAACCTTTTGTCATAGGATTTAATGTGGTGTGTGCCTATGACCCCACACAATCCGTTTACAAATACCGTGTGGGGCCAGATTGTGCCAGATGGTTTTTGGATGAACTTGTAAAGTTGACCGAACATGTACAGGGATTACTGGCCCACCCAGTACCCATGAGCCTAACGCCACAACAGCAGCAGCAGTAATAGCATGCCACGACATGCCATATTTGCGAAAAGCCACTGATCAGTACTGAAGACACCGTTCGCGATCACTCGCACTATACGGGAGAGTTTCGTGGAGCTACGCATAGTAAATGCAATTTGAACTTACCAACTCCTCGTTTCATCAGTGTCTTTTTCCACAATCTGGCAAATTATGACATTCAGTTTTTGATTCGTGAATTGGCTCATGTCAACAAGGGCTCGTTTACCATTATCCCCCAAAACCATGAGCGTTTTACAGCCCTGACATGGCGGTTGAGCAACTTTAGCATTCGATTTTTGGATTCCTTTAAGTTTATGGCATCCTCACTAGACAGTCTTGTGAATGGCTTGAATGAGGAGGAATTAAAAAATACCAGAATGCATTTTAATGATCCCAAGCAATTTCAATTGTGCATTCGGAAAGGTATATTCCCGTATGATTTCTGCAACAGCTGGGACGTGTTAAAGCAAACAAAACTCCCACCACAAGATAAATTTTACTTGAAACTAACACGCAGTACCGTTTCCGATGAAGACTATGTACATGCATTACAAGTTCGGCGAGTTTTTGACATGAAGACGGTAAGTGAATATGCTATGCATTACCTAAAACTGGATGTATTGCTGCTCACCGATGTGTTTGAAAAATTCCGTAACTTGTGTCAACACATTTATGGTCTTGACCCGGCTCACTATTATACGAGTCCTGGGCTCTCGTTTGATGCCGCTTTAAAATACACACATGTGGAATTGGATTTACTCACTAATGTAGACATGGTTCTATTTTTTGAAAAGGGCATTCGCGGTGGCTTTGTGTCGATTAACCAGCGCCATGCCGAAGCGAACAATGTCTACAAGCCTGATTATTCACCAGACAAACCAGAATCGTACTTAATGTACTAGGACGTGAAAAATTTGTATGGTTACGCCATGAGTCAGCCTTTGCCCTATGGGAAGTTTGCTTGGCTGACAGACAAACAAGTGTCCGAATTTGATGTAAACATGGCTAGCCAAGAAACAGGCCGTGGATATGTCTTAGAAGTGGATATTGAATATCCCTCATCCTTGTATGATGAACATGCCGATTTCCCATTCTGCCTTGAGCAAATGGTTCCCCCTGACAGTAAAGTGAAAATTGAAAAACTCATGGGCACACTTTACAACAAAAATCGGTATGTGCTACATATCCAAATGTTGGAGCAATGCCTCGCCCAAGGCTTAGTGTTGAAGAAAATCCACAGGGTATTTCTTTTGCTCAAAAACCATGGCTCAAGCCATACATGCAACTCAACACAGAGCACCGACAAATGGCAACACAGCAGTTTGATTTTTTTTTTTTGAATTAATGAACAACTGCATCTATGGCAAGTCCATGGAGAATGTCCGCAAATACCGCGACATTAAATTGGTGAATGTCTGGGAGGGGCGGTGGGGTGCCCGGCAGTACATTGCCAAGCCAAATTTCAAATCGATCAACATTATCGATGAGGATTTGGCCACTATTGAATTGAGTAGGACCAGCGTGACCATGGATAAGCCCATTTACTTGGGCCAAGTCATTTTAGACTTTTCTAAATCGGTCATGTATCGATTCCACTATGAGTTTGCCAAACGCCATTTTGAGGACGTATCTCTTTTGTATATGGATACGGACTCATTCATTTACCACATTCGCCACTGCAACCCCTATGACGTCATGAGGCAGCATAGTGACTGATTCGACATCTCTTCGTATAGTGCTGACAACATGTTTCAGATGCCCATAAAAAACAAGAAGGAACTGGGTGTTTTAAAAGATGATTGCGGTGATGCCATTATGACGGAATTCGTAGGTTTGACTTCGAAAATGTATGCTTATCGCACACTAGACTGTAAGGAAGCCAAAAGAGCAAAAGGTGTAGGTAAGGCAGTGGTAAAATCGCTACGTGTAGACGATTACTTAGCGGTTTTACGCACTGGCAAAGCTATGTCCAATACACAGTACAGGATACAACCCAGCAACCATCATTTGTATCTTGTAGAACAGAGAAAACGCACCCTCGCCTCCATGGATAACAAACGTGTGTGGGCTAATATGATGATGATGATAATTGTTGTTTTAAGGGGCCTAACATCTAGGTTATCGGCCCCCCTGTGGGCTAATAACTTGCTCACGAGCCTGCCCTGGGGTTATGACCGCAAGGAGGAGGAGGTGTGATTTTTCTGTTTGTTCGTTTAGGGACATGGCTTTTTTTTGTAACTCGTAAATATTGTTTTTTGCCATTGTAAATAGTAGATTTTGTAAATAGTGGCAACCCACTTGAACCCTTTGCTCTAAAAAAATTTCTATGCAACCTCATTTTAATTTTAAATTTAACCGAGTTCGGAATTGGAAAATGGTATATAGTGTGATGCTTTTAAAGCTGTACAAAGTTGTAGTGTTTGTAAATATGAAATGAGTAATAGTATTTTTTTAGTAACTTTAATGACTAGTATTTATATTGTTTTTTGTAATGCAAATCGTAAATGGAAAACTAAAAAAGTTCTTTTGGGATGAATGTGCATGTGTAGAATGTGCTTTTGGGGATAAATAAAGTGGTTGTGTTTGTTCCCAAAGACAGGTATGGTTGTGTGAGTAGAGAGAAAGCTGGTGTGTGTGTGTATGACCAGAGCAAAAACGGTGAGGTAGGGTGGGTGGGGAGGGGGGAAATTTTCACTTATATACTCATTTTATTTTGTCGATAGTTTTGTTTTCTTTGAAATGTAGCGGTGAATAGACACTATTTTTGTAAAAACAGTCTTACCTGCAGTAGTCGTAGACCTCAACGTTTCTCCAAACACACATAAACTTACTGAATCATCATCATCATCATGGTCAAGCACTCGCATCAACATCATTGACAAATCTCAAATTTCAACATACACCAAATGGAAAAATGTGAAAACAGCAAAATGGGAAATCCATGTTTCAATAACACGAAAATTAAAAAAAAAACAAAAAAAAAACACCTAAAACAGTCATTTTAAAATCTGGAAATGGCCATGTGTGAAATATAAAAATTCAAAAACATAAAACGGACATTTTTAAAAAGTGTCATCAACAAAATGGAAAATCCATATCATCAAAAACGCAAAACTTGAAACAGACATTTTTTAAACACTGTAAATTGCAAATTGGCAAATGACAATGAGTGAAAATGTGAAAATGAAAAATCAGCCCATCAACATCATGATTTTTTTTATAAAAGGAAACATTGTGTTCTGGTAAACCTTTGTTTTTTATTTCATAACCATAGGGATTGACAAAAGAAAAAATAGAATACAAACACATCCCAATTCCTCACTCCTCAATTCCTTAATGTTCATGTCCATGCATCATCAACTTTCCTTTCATAGCACTCATCACAATCAGGGCTGCCATCCTTTCACTCACTGAGGCATCACAGGATTTGAAACGTTGTTTAGCTTTTTTCAATAACAATTTATCTGCCACATGTCTTAAACCAGGATGACTACGGCGATACGATAGGTCATGTTCTTTGCATGCTTGATCCAAAGGATTAATGGGTACATCACCACGCTGCAAACGTTTTTCAAGAAGAGTTCCAGGGCCACAAAAACGATAACCTGGAAGATGGATTTCGAAAGGTAAGTATTGAATCACTTTGTCAATGACGCCACTGCCAGTACAGGTCTGACATATCCTTTTCCATTGATGGTGAAAAGGTTTGGTCTTCCTCTTCCTCTGTGGACGATGTTTGTGTTTGTTGTTGCTTTTTCTCGCCATGACACCCGTGGAATGATTCAACGTAGTCTTTACACGGACTTTTATGACCGTGATACAGTTTCACTAGCTGACAAGTCGCGCACTGACCATGGCCACTTGCTTATGGTGATCGTAATCCGTACAGGGTTATTATTATTTATTTGGATTTATTGTGCTTCTAACAGGCATATGCCTAATAAAAAGAAACACAAGTACATTTGGTTACACAATTCTATCAAATTATAATATAATTGACAGACATAATGCTGAGATTATAATGCAAATTAATTCTACAACTAAATACGAAAATATAATAATTATGTGCAGGTAATTGGTAGGTGGAATGTACGAGTTCATGTGATCGCACAGCAGGCAGAAACAAAGGAACTATATGTGTAACTGAATAAGTCGAGGTTGTTTGCTATTGAATGTTCATTGTATAATTGAATAGCACTTATTATTGGGGAATGTTTATGCTGTTCAGTTCTAGTTCTTGGGCAGTAAAATGTAATAAACTTAGGTCGAGTTGAGGGAGGTGGGACACGTAAATTAACTGTGATATTAAATACGGACTATACAAAAGGTTATTGAATACTTTGAAGACAAAAACAAGAATTGCAATTTTTCGTCTGTTAGCCAGAGATGTATAATTAAGGTAACTTAGAAGATTTCCATAGCTATCATATTTCGGATAAATACCCGTCATTTTATACTGCAGATATCCTAGGAATTTATTCTGAACCATTTCAATTTCACTAATGTGGTTCAAGTACCAGGGATTCCAGATGCTGGATGCATATTCTAATCTGCTTCTAACAAAATAATTGAACAATAATTTTATACTTTTTGGGTTGACGAAATCTTTAGAATTTCTTCTTATAAAGCCTAGCATTTTATAAGCACTAGCTACCATTTCATGAGTGTGCAATGAAAATGTTAGTTTTGAATCAAAATGGACTCCTAGGTCTTTGATAGAATTGTTAATAGTGAGATACGCATCCAATATCCGGTACCGAAACATCACCTGGAATTTGTTTCTAGTAAACTTCATAACTGAGCATTTCTTTATGTTAAGGTTCAAGCGATTTAATTTACTCCAGGATGCCACATTATTGAGATCTTCTTGTAGTAATTGACAGTCCTGCTCTGTCTGAATATTTCTAAAAATTTTGACATCGTCCGCGAATAACAAAACGTTTGAATATTTAATACACCTTGTAAGATCATTGATAAGCAGTAAGAATAATAGAGGGCCTAGGTTTGAACCTTGTGGGACGCCTGATCGGGCATAGTATGAATAGGATTCACATCTATTGCAAGCAACAAATTGTTTTCGTTCACTGAGATATGAGGTGAACAACTTCAACAAATTGTAGGAGAAGCCATAATATGCTAACTTATTTAAGAGGATATCATGATCTACCTTATCGAATGCCTTCGCATAATCTGTATAAATTACATCAACTTGACTTCCTTTGTCCATTGCTGCTGATACTTTGTGAGTAAACTCCATTACATTAGTTACTGTTGATCTTTTAGGCATGAACCCATGTTGAAAGTCACTTATAATGTACTGTACGTGCTGAAATATATGCTGATATAACAATTGTTCAAAGAGCTTTGCAATGGCTGACAGTATTGCCACGGGTCTGTAATTATCAAAATCAGACTTATGTCCAGACTTATGTACGGGACTTACCCTGGTAATTTTCCAACGACTGGGAAAAGTACCAGTTTGAATGACTATATTAAATAATATAGTTAATGGATAGGCCAGCACCTCTGCACAACCTTTGATTATGTATGGAGGAATTAGGTCTGGGCCAGCGGCTTTATTTTGATTTATTTTTAGTATCGCATTCTTAACATCAGAAATACTAATCTGTTTAGAATCCAGCACATCAAGCGATGGGTGTATGTCCTGGTCACTTGCACCTAAATTGTCATACTTTGCGCATTCCTTGGAATAAACTGACGAGAAATAATCAGCAAAACCGTTGACTATCTGCTTATCATTTTCTAATATTTCCCCATTAATTTTCATTACGGGTATTGCCGGGGATCGTTTCTTGTGTCGAATAAATGCCCAGAGGCGATTCGTGTCCTCTCCGATTGTATTTTCGACATTACGTACGTATTGCCGGTAGGCGGATTGAATATCACGTTTTAGAATTTTCCTGAGATCTTTAAACTTTTCGCAATGGAAGTCCTTGTTGGCCTGTTCCCTACGCATTTTCTTTCGATGGTAAGATTTTCTTCGGATGTTTTTTATTATATCAAAATTAAACCAGCATGGATACAGTTTGGTCCTCTTACTAGTGCTTACAGGTACACTAGAATCCAGAGCCTGATAGAAACGGGAATAAAAATTATCTACCGCCTCGTCTACATGGGAAAATTGCGAGAGAACACTCCAATCCACTTCTTGTAATTTTGTATAAAGTTTTTCTAAATTAGCCTTTTTAAAATTGTATGTATGAGTTTGGTGAATATTGTGTCTAACTTCTCTCTGCCAGTATCGTACATTAATGTTTAAGGGGGGATGATTATTGTCTTCCGGTACAAGAGGTTGTTCCTCTCTATTGACAGCAATAGAGGAGATGGTGGACAGTACTAGATCAAGTGTTCTATTATTCACATTCACGATATTATTAAAACTTTTCAAGTTCATCATATTTATAAAATTATTTAAGGAGGTAGAAAGCCGAGACCCTGTTTTTAAATCAAATGTTGGGGTTATTTACGGAATGTTAAAGTCTCCCAAAATAAGAACAGGATTGTTGCTTATGAGTGAGTTCGATTCTATACTTGTGTAAAATTCCTCGTATTTCTCTGCCTTCGACTCCGGCGGAAAGTAAACTGAACAGATAACTATGGTAAAATAGTTGTCCATGAAGAGTTTCACACAAAGGACTTCCGTTTCCAGACCCAGGTCAATATCCACAGCTTTATACTTGTTATGGACAGCGAGGACTACACCCCATCCTAGCCTCTTGCCGGTTATATTTTCGTCACGATCATTTCTAAATACAGCATACCTCTCATCAAAGAGTTCAGACGAATAGATTGACGAAATAAGCCAAGATTCTGTTAAAACCACTATACCGTAGCTCTCGCTGGTCATATTTGTATAAAACTGAGTAGTTTTAGTTCTCAAACCCCTACAATTTTGATAATATAAATTTAGCGATTTATAAGAAGAAGACATTTTACTTAAATGAGAAGAGAGGCACCTGCAGTGAGGCTAGGCCATTAGTAGGGATTTTCGTTAGGCGAAACAATGGGGCAAGGAAAGAGAAAGGCTCAAGAAACTGTCCAGAAATAATCTGACAGTGACCCTCCAGTACTCTCAGTGTACAATCACTATAGACTTTACAAAGTATTTCAAATGAGACCTTACGGGTTGTCACGAATTATGATAGCTTCCTGAGATCATTACTGTCATTTATGATATAAATATGTGACCCCTCACTCTTCCTGAGTTTATCACACCGTTACGTACCCATAAGAAATTGTAGCCGTGTTCCCTCTTGAAGTTCCGCGTTAGAGCCAGCAGTTTCTTCTTCTCAGGTGACAGACTTTCATTTATGTAGATTATGTTCTCTCCAGAAAGCCCCATGTGCTTGGTTGACAGGTTACGCTTCACACGCCTTCGAAACATGAAGTCTTCCTTGTCGAACCGCCGGACAAATTTCACGATGATTCCACCATGAGGCTGATCTGGTCGCTTAGGCAAGCGATGACATGCGTCCACCATCTGATTTTCAATGTTCATGTCCATTGCCCTGCCAACGGCTTTAACGGTCTCGAGCACGTCTTCATTTTTAGTTTCAGGGACCCCAAATATCTCCACAGTGTTACGGCGTGAATACTGCTCTCCATCCGAGAGGCGAGTCTCCAAAGTCTTCACACGGGCCCTGAGATCAGTGTTCTCTTGTTGTAGGGATAGAACCTGCTGCGAGATTTCCTTCAGATGAGTATCGTGCTGTTTGATACTCTTCGCATTTTCATCTACTCCCTCATGACAAAAGTTCAGAGATTTTGTGAGGTCCTGCTCCCGAGATTGTTGTTGTTGCTTCATCTCCCTGATTTCTGCCTGCATTTCTAATAGGAGATTCACGATATTCTCCAATGAATAACTTTGCGCAGCTTTCACACAACACTCGCCATTTCTTTCTTCCATGCACTTCGTGTGGTTCCACTTTTCACACGCTACACACTGTACCTTCTTCTTCCCCAGCTCCTTGTCACAGAAGGCGCAGGTCGGCATGTTTCTTGGTGACACAGCTCACTTCAGTAAATAACGATTACACGGATAAACGATGGTACACTGATTAAGCAACGCACACTCAGTTTGTCAAAGTAATTAAAAGGAAGACTTTTCTTTGCTGTAGTTGCAAAATATTCAGATTAGTACACAAAATAATACACAAAGTTCGGGAGCTGAACAACACGCCACTCTTACTCAGCCGCCATCTTGGATACGAACCTCCACAATTCACTCAACACAGGGTCTTGAGTCCATGATTTTGGTACATGTTGCCAGATTTCTTTCACCGCGTTGGCGGCCACATAATAAATGAACGACTTGGGCAGCGCTAAGAGTTCCTCTTTGGTAAAACTGTCTAGTTTCTTTTTACACACAATGAACTTCCCGATGGCTTTGTCTGTAGCATTGCCTTTCTCCATGGTATCACGTGTTGTAGATGTTTACACGTCGCTTGTAGAAATCTCACTGGCGTAATTCACAGGTAAATCTTGAGTTATAATTTTGTTCAACAACTCCCAGCAGGCATGGGTGGTTAACCAATGAAAGAGATGCCACGCATGCGCTAGGGCTGTATGGATAATGTTGCCACAGGAACAAGTATCCATCAGCGTTTGCAGGGAGGGGCAGCCCAGGTCCATGAGGTCGATACATTGACAGTAAGACGCCAAAAATGGTTGCAACCATTCACGTTTTTCATTACCTTTCACAAATACTACATTGGCCGAGGACAAGTGTGCTTTCATGACCACGTCCAAATATTTATAGGAAATGGTTCCTTGATTCCAGTCTAGTTGCTTATGATTTTCAATCCACTGGGTTTGTTTGCGGTCTTTTTCACACAACAAATCAAAAGCATGGGGCGGTTTAAATAGCAAATGCGTAGCTTGCGATATACAAAACGTGGTACAATCGATAATGGCCACTTGTTTAAATATAAATTTGTCACCAATTTTAAACCCTTGGCAATCCACAATGAGTGTGCGCAACATGTTGCCGCTTGCCTGGACCAAGTTCAACTGACGACTGACTGACAATCAATGACTACGGTGTGGTCATGACATGGACTTACCAGCCATGCTAGTTTGAAAAAAAAAAAAAAAAAAGGTTAGGGTAGGACAGGAGGACATGAAAAAAATAAGAATTTTCGAATTACATCATTTTATTGTCATAACACGTCTTACAGGCTTTTGTCATTTTGGGATAAGGACGATACCAACTCATACAACAATATAGTCTCTTGTGTTTTTAACGTCCATAACACCGATGATGTCCCAATGTCTCTAAACTAGGCGTTTTCGATGGTGAGCTGCTTACTGAAGCACCATACGGTCCACATGTATCGTAACTTGTTTTTTCATCATCAGGGACACGAGTGAGGGATAACTTGAATGACAGGGTATATTTCCCACCTCCATTCTGCATAGGTGGGGGCAGGCAGGTGACCAGCGCTGATGTTCCTGCATGGGTTCATCGCCCTCCTGCCATTGGTCTATGATGATGGGACAAAAGGCACATTTCACTTCATCTCTTGTTTTTAAATAGTAGAATCCAGCGGCCGCCAAGGCTTGAGGGTTTATGAAAGGCACTGGCCATGTTGCAAAAGTCTTGAAACGTTGTTCCCCCTAGTTTAAATTCATGGATGTGACTTCTCTTGATGCTTTAAAGCAAAACATGAATGAGCGGCTTGACCTGTTATTTATACACTCATCACTTGGTTGGACAGTGGATAATAGTTGACTTGTTTGTGATGAATAATCAAACAGTAGGCTGTCGTATTGGCTGGTACATTGCCATGCGTTTCAAAATCTAGTCGAATGTCAATATTGGATGGCTTGACAGACTCTTCCAGGTAAGAACAGTCAAAAACAATCAGTGGCGCCCTTGCCTTAAACGATTTGGGGTAGCAGCATGGGGCTGTTCTCTTTTTGATAATACGACCATCAACATTTAGAAAACAAGTCGTACAGGGGGCCAAACTTATTTATTGAAAAATCCAAATCCAGTCCTTCATAGGGAAACACAGCTCCGTTGAGGAAAAGACGTGCATTTCTCAATTGCAGGTGATCAAATTGCGTGGCATCTTTGGTTTGTTGATACTTGCGATTCGTTTGAAAACCCGCGATCATGTAGAGAGGTCTCTCTGTATAGCGAGCTGTTTTTACAGACCAACTGTGTGTGTTGGTGGTGGGCAATAGCGGGTACTCATGGAGTGCCCAGCTTCTAAATTCCATGGGTAGAGGCATATCTCTCTTTACCATTTTGAGTATGTCCAGTTTTTTGCTATCGTCAAGGGTTACATGGGGCACTTTCCATAGCAAGCGTTGTAGTTGAATTTTTGAATCTATGGGGGCATTGTCAGCTCCCTTGAGTGCATTATTATCACTCCTGTCTCTCACCAGATAAAGCACTTGCCTTGCGTTGACCACAATGCGCTGGTGGTCTTCGGCAAAGCCTAAAATCAGTTTAAGAGGTAAATATCCAGTAAAGGTGCCATCGGTGTGTACCATCCAGTCATTGGTCGAGTCAGGGCACCAACCTGCCATGCAAAGTGTTTTACCTTCTTCATCACTATAAGAGGGATATAGTTTCATGACACTGGAAATACCCACATATCGAGTGCTATCCACCACGATATCGTTAATGACATACCGCACCTCAGAAAAGAGAAAGGCCAAACCATGGTTGGCCAACTTGGATGTGGTTGGTGTAGAGCCATCGGCTTTGGTGAGCCGACCTTCGATCTGAATGACACTTTCATGCGGTAGGGTGTAAATATCTTGGTTGTTGATAACAAATTGAATTTCATCATTGTTATTGAGTCCAGGTGTTTGAGCTTGATAGGAATGGAGATCAATTCTTACCACTCCTGGTAGCTCCTCGATGTGGTTTGCTACCTCTAGGATAGAATTCATCATGGGGGTTGACGTGGTAACCCAAATGCTGTAAAATCTGCTTGTCCTGAGATGTTAACGTGTATTCACGTGGCAAACAACTAACACCATTTCTAGACGGTGTTGTTGCTTTATATACAAACTTCATAGTGGCTTTAGCACCAACTTGTAAGTCACTGGTGTGGTAGAATCTAGATCAATGAGTTGTTGCTCTCTATTGATCAGTCTTAATGTTATATTACTAATACCATCGACAGCCACAGAATGAAAAAGCACCACTGGAGGGTTTTCACGAATAATATAGCCATTGGGCGATGTCACTATAAAGTCATAAAGCGAATGCGATGGTTCTTGATTGGTGTACACTTGGCTAATAATGTTACACGTTACCGACACATGATGGTCCTCAATGAATTTCACTTCATGATCCGTTTCATGTTTCTTGTTGGGCTCCAACACGCGTGGTTTAAATCCTAGTAATGGACCAATGGAATCGGGACGTGTTTTAAAGTCAATTTTGAATGTGGAGAAAATACTGCAGCGATCAGTGTTGGTATTTCCTACAAGTTCAAACTTGCGCGTTCCATCGATAAATGAATTTAAACCATATTCATTGATCAACACCACATAAATGTGTTCATAAATGTCATCATCGTGTATCCACCAGAGTTCAGGGTGAGCACAGAATCATCATAGTAAAACTTGATGTTCACATTTTCACGTATGTTGCATATTCGATTGTACGTTTCAAGAGAAACAAGTCCCAAACCATAGGGTTTTTCACTCAATTCGATAGGCGGGTAAAAGTCTAGGCTGACTTCAGGTCCACGTCCATGCATTTTAAACGTTTTACTTTCTGCCGACATACTGTTGGCGTTTTTGCCTATGCTGCGTCTTATAGAAAAACAAATAAATACAAACGTCCACACTGTTGGCTGTTAAACGTTTGGTCACGTTTCACATTATAATATATCTTGATCCTGTTTCCAAAATAGGTCACTAGTTCCATGGGCGGGGGCAAATTCCCAAAACTGTCAAAGTACCATACGGTGGATCCCTCTTTGACATAAGCTACATAATGCGTTCCTGGTCCTCGGTGATCATCCAAATTGACAACAGCACATTCCTGTTTCCAGGGTCGTGGGGGTAATTGGTTTCGCATAAACACACCTCGAAAATGAGAAAGCTTTAGTTGTTTAGCATAGCTTTCCACTTGTTGATGCGTCAGGGCATGTCTTACTATGGCCGAGTTTTTTTTTTTTTAATATTTCGAAATGGTGAAATCCCAAATCCTTGTTGATAAAAGGCTGGCTTTAAAATGGCATTTCTAGCCCCCATAGCAATCGCTCCCATCGTTTCATTATGTCGCTGACTTTCTTTTAGTTGTTGCTTGCCCTGCTGCGCGGCTTTAATGGTTTTCGCCACTGCACTGGCACCGCCCAAAAGTGAACCCAGAGCAGCCAGACCAGCAAATAAAGCAGGTAAAAATCCAGCTCGTTTGGGGACGGGAATCACTCGCCCTTGGTTTGAACCCTGTCGCTGACGTTTTGGAATAACACGTCTCTGTGCTGCTCAAAGGGCTTTCCTTATGGTCAACACATTTTTTTAATTTTTTTCTTTCTTAAGGGTTTGTCCATGAATGTCTTAAGCCCAGGCTTTGCCAAATAAAAAGTCCTTTTTTTAGTCTTTCTCACCACATACCTTTGTTTCACCATGATGATAATGACAAACAACCTTTCACAAGAAAGTTTAAATCACAACTAACGTCAGATTGTTATTTCATGGCTGTATATTCCAATTCCACATAAAGTGGGAAATCGTTTATGGTTTTTCCCGCTTGCTTTTCATCCCATGTCAACATGAGATGAAAGGATAATTCGTCTCCTGCATTGACCATTTCATGGTTATGGACCAACATCCTATGATCGTTTATCTGTATTTGTAAATGGTTCTCATCAGGTATGGCGAATTTGATGTGAATGGTTCCATCATAGTGTAATCGATAGTGGCTTAAACCCCAAGCAAGCACATAGGTCAAGTGCTGATCATGGACTAGCGGTAAATGGATTCTGTCATTCACAGGTTTTTCATTAGTCAGATACACTAAAAATACAGATGTGATAAATTTGTAAAGCCTTTTCATTTCATAGGTCATGTAACGCTTAGTACAAACATCGTCTTCGTCTAGTGGGTCTTCCACGTGAACAATCCGATGGTGATTAGCGCTATAGCCATTCACCGTAAGCTTAGGCACTTTGTCATAGAACTCATACACTTTGTTATCCACATACTTTTTTGTAGTAACGTCTGTAGACACTTGAGGATGTTTTACATGGGTTAACCGCTTTCCCTAAAAGTCATAATCTCCCTGTTTAGTGCGTGGCACTACTGACCTATCCACATAGTGTTTATTAGCAGGATCTGTTTCTTGTTTAGGATCATGTATGGGGACAGACCAAGCTTTGGCCATCAACGCACGTCCAAAGACATCCATCGCCAACCTGTAGTATGAGTCTACTGTTTCTATGACAAGGCTCGGTGTCCTGTATATAGACAGCCTGCTAGCCCGTCTAAGCCTTAGTTGATTTGAAGATTATTAAGCAGCAAGAGTCATTCCCCGTGGGGGACATGGTTTCCCATCTCTGTCCCACATCACGCGAACAACGCCATGGTTCACTGTTTCCATTCGTTGTATCATTGTGGGACCTTCCGGCTGTGGAAAGACCAATCTTTTGCTAACGCTCATCATGGTCTGCGTTTTCAAAATATTTATATTTTTGCAAAATCTCTCTACCAACCCCTCTACGTGTTTCTGGATCAAGTCATATCTGGATTACAAAAATAGAATATGGGTTATTTTACATTTTCCATGCAAGAAAATGTTATTTCAGCGGAAGAGGTAAAGCCCGATTCACTCATGATTTTCGATGATGAATCCACTGAACGTCAAGGCATTATTCAAAGCTATTTCAGCATGGGTCGACACAAACATATCGATTGCTTTTATCTTGGACAAACGTATTCTAAAATGTCCAAACAGTTGATTCGTGACAATGCCAATGTCATTGCTTTATTTCGCCAGGACGAGAGGAACAGTCGTCACATTTATAATGAACATGTGAATCCGGATATGACCTTTCAAATGTTTACTGAATTGTGTGGCAAGTGCTGGAACACTCAACGTCATGCCTGTTTAGTGATTGACAAACAAAGTGAACTCAATCAAGGACGATATCGCTTAGGGTTAGATCATTTTATTGCTATTTAAGGCACTGACTCATTCCCTGTCAAGTCATTTGTCAAGACACCATGGCGTTAGCAAAGAGTCAATTGAAAAAGCATATTATTAGAGCAAAAAATACTATTCGCCAAAAGTTTCGTCAATTGAAACGATCACGTGCAGATCATGCTTTGTTTATTCAACATCATTTAGCACTCCGCTAAAAGCCATGTTGAAACCCTCTTTCAAGCCATCTGGAACGCTACCCACCGTTTCACAATCCACGCAGACGCTGCACGAGGACCCTGAGGAAGAGGAACATGAACATGAACAGGAAGATTTGACTAGTGTTAGCGAAGTTGAGGATGACGAGGAACAAGTGTTTACGCCTCAAAAAAAGACCGCACCCCTTGCCGAGTTTTTGAGAAAAAAGAAATCCTTGGCCATGGTCGAAACACCCTGCCCTTCCAGATCGTCTCCGTTTTCACAAGTCTTGGCCACTCCTCAAAATAAAGCTCAACTGAAAAACATTTTAAGAAAATATTATGGATCAACACTAGAACCCTATCTCACTGATCTATTTATTGGAAACACAGATACCACGTATGGTGTTCGCTATGAGGATGATAGTTTTAAAATTGGGGATTCATCCATTAAATTCGCTCGTACTAAAGCTGTCATTAAGAAAATCAACTATAAATTGACGCCAGGACTGTTAAAGCTGCTCTTTTCTCGAACACCCTCATTCCATGATTATACGTCAGAGGACCTTGGCAAATATAAATCCATTTTATTGGAAACCCATGCCCACAAAAGACAGTATGATCCAGCTCAACAAGTGAATGCCAATATATCTCAAAAATATAAAACCATCATTGCAAAAATGTTTCCCACCAGTCAAAGTACTCGTCGTAAAGTGTCCGCTTCGGGAGTGACATTTAAACCATTAAAACCCCCTTGTGGATGTTACCTACTGGCACAATCCCAATAAGCTCGTCCCGCGGCTACAGTTGTTGCATGCTTCACGTCAAGCCGGCCATACCGGTCACGATTGGGAAATTCAAGAAATTGAACAAGAACTTCGAAATGCCAAAATTATTGTTTAAGCCCTCACCCATTAAAATGGGTATTGCTCACGAGTTGCATCGCCCAGCTAGGCGTCACTATCCGCGACTCAAGTTGATTTCACGGGTTGTGGATTAACTTTGGCAGGCTGACTTGGTTGAAATGATACCCTATGCTGGCGTTAACGACGGTGTACGCTGTATGTTGACCGTCATTGATGTCTATTCCAAAATGGCATTTGTTGAACCAGTGCGTCGCAAGTCTGGTCCACTGGTCACCAAGGCCTTTCAACATATTATTCAACACTCCAAACGTCAACCTCAGTTGCTACAAACCGACCAGGGGAAATCATTTTTCAACAAGGATTTCTCCAGTTTTCTCAAATCTAAGGATATTCACCATTACACCACATACAGCAATCTCAAAGCCAGCGTGGTCGAACGGTTTAATCGAACATTGAAAACCCATATGTGGAAAGCGTTTACCGCTCAGGGCACTTATCGCTGGTTGGACATGTTACCTGAGCTAGTGTCACGTTACAATGACAGCAAACATAGAACCATTGGGACCAAGCCACGTCTCGTAACCAAAAATATTCAGCGACTGGATAAACTGTTTAACCCCATAAAAACAGCAGATCCTAAACGTCACCGACTGAAAATTGGGGATTTTGTTCGTGTGAGCAAATTTAAGTCTGCCTTCAATAAGGGCTACACGCCTCAGTGGGGGACTGAACTATTTCGAATTCGTCAAGTCAACTTGGACAGTCCAGTCACCTATTTACTCCAAGACCTCAACCATCAACGCATAAAAGGTAGATTTTATCTCCAAGAACTTCAAAAAACAGCATTTCCGAAACATTACCTCGTGGAAAAAGTGTTGAAACAAAAAGGAAATAAATTATATGTCAAAAGGTTAGGATTTAACTCAACGTTTAATTCTTGGATCAAAAAAATACATGTTGTATGAACCTGTGAACTTTTTTTTTATTGAATCATCATGTACGAGAGCTCTGTGTACGGCGCTCCACGCATGTCCATACATGTTTCTCTTTCTCTCTCCACACCCGCGTCTCACTCCTTCACTCCATGATGACATACAACTCGTTCAGCTATTGGCTGTCATGGGTTCTAACACTCCCCCTCACCTCTCCTCCAGCTCTCTGGCCCCGCCCCCCCTCACCTCTCTGCATTGGTCACGTGATCTTGTTCTCTCTTTGTGTTCACCCTTACCTCTTTCCCCTTTCCTCTCTGCGGGCCCCCCTGCCTGCTGCTGCTGCTCGCCTGGCTAGCCGTTATCACCTTTTTACAGAGTTGTCAAATGGTTGCAACCTGTTATCATCTTACAGCAATGTTGTCAGCTCTCACCCACATTCCATTCTCTTAGCTGGCTAGCCAGGCTCCAAGCGGGTCTCTCGAGCAGATATTGTTTTCCCATTCTGGCTGCCAGTTAGACATACATATAAAAACAAGTTCTGTTGTTGTCGACTATTTTTAATCGTCTCATAGCATTATGAATTTTGTCTGGTTACTGGTCAGTGTTTACCATAATGTTTAAAGAACGTCATGAGGGATTTTCGAAAATATTCGCCTTTATTCGTTCGTCATAGGAAAAAAATATATATCGAAAAGCGACCCCTCGTTTTGCCATACATTTCCCCGTCGAAATAGCCATTTCCAGTATCCACCATGGCCAATCATAGCCTCGTTGTAACATACGTCAAGCGCTACCGGCTCTCTGTCTACAAACACGCTTTTATTTTTTAAAAATTAAAAAAATAATTAAAATGCATAGTTCTTTTGTCCTAGAGACTTGACATTTATTTTCATGGTAGAGGGGGTAGGGACCTTTCATTTATGTCAAACAATTTCTTTTGTCAACATGTTAGTTTCCAAAATAGTAAAAATTCAAAATTTAAGGGTTTTCAAAAAATTTCAAAATATAAAAAAGGTTTATTATGAAAAAATAAAGGTCATAGAGACCATTGGTTTGAACTATGGCACAACATTCTATCATGTTTGGTTTTCAAACTATCGCCTACTTTCAAAAACAAACATTTTCAAAACATTTTTGATAAATATAACGAGTGGTCCATAGGAAAGAGGACGTCAGCTCGAGTCCAACGACACCTCATTTGTTAAAATCCGACCATCCGTTCACCAATGATCGCTAGAAAGTAGGCTATCATTTTTTCCCCCCCTACACCTTTGAAACTTGCTGCCACCCTAGAGGGCATGCCCACCTATCATTAACGTCAAACAAACTTTTTTCCAACATTCACGGTTTTCAAAATAGCGCCAATCCAAAAAAAAAAAAAAAAAGAATTTTCAAAATAAAATAAAAAAACACACATTCTTAGCCAAGAGGACGTCACCCCGTTCCTGAACAACACATCGTTCTAGCCTTACAAGCTCATTAAATATCACCAATATGTCAAAAACGCACGTTTACCTCAAATTGCGTTTCCAAATTCCACCCATTGTAAAAAAATAATCTCACCATTGGTTTGAACTATGGCACAACATTCTATCATGTTTGGTTTTCAAACTATCGTCTATTTTCAAAAACAAAAATTTTCATTTTTTTTTTCAAAAATATGACGAGTGGTCCATAGGAAAGAGTACGTCAGCTCGAGTCCAACGACACCTCATTTGTAAAAATCCCACCAGGCGTTCGAGAGATATCAGCAATGTTCCCAGGGAAGTAGGCTGTGCGTTTAACCGGCCTTACCCCCCTACTCCACTGCTAGAGCTCAGCAACTCTAACGGAAACCCCAAAAAAATGCGAACTGGAAGTACTTCCGCCCTGCCCGCTCTGACCTACTCAAGCAAGACCAATATCTGTGCAGAGGGGTGTAGTCCAGGGTTGGCCTGGAGCCAATAGATGAGTTGACAAGCCAGCGTTGCCAAAGACCTGCATGTCAGTTAACATCCAATCGTCACGGAAGACGTTTCCATAAAGCCAACATTGATTAGTTCGCTCCGCGCTTCGCTTTGCCACACAGTGAACGGCTTGGCAACACCGAGCTTGACGCCCGTATCACCAACCCCGAATATGCACCGCTCCCAGCTGTATTATAATGTAGTACGCCGAGTGTCGCACTGCATTGAGTGAGATTGTCGAAGACTTCATTTCTAGAGTGTTTTAATAAATATTTAGTGTAAAGTTATGGCAAGTGGTAAGAACAAAGTTGTTCATAGTGAAGCGAGAGAGGTTGTAAACAATGTAATTGAGTTCTGTGATTTAGAGAAGGCAGCAAATTCCTTTAGCTTGCCGGTCAGTCAGGCAACAAAACGAGCTGCAGCAGCAACAGGGAAATCTGAGTCATTTATTAAGAAAATCTGAAAGGAGAAGAAGACATTGACCGACATAAATGAGAAGTTATCCACTCCCGGTAAAAACAGAGTGGTGAATAAGAAGAGTATACTATATGACATGGATAAGTGCATCATTAGGCGGAAAATTCAAGAGTATTACGTAGTGAAGTAGGAGATACCAACAGTAGGGAAATTACGATCTGTTCTCCACGATGAGATAGATTACAAGGGGAGTCGCCAACATCTGAGACAAGTGCTTCATTCGATAGGTTTCAAATTCAAGAAGTGTCTGAATAAAAGGAAAAAGGCGATATTGTGTTTAAGAGATCAGTGTGCCTGAGAATCTTACAATAGAATGACGAGCTAGGTGACAAGAAAAGACCTGTTATATTCTTGGACGAAACTTATATCCATCCATCATACACGGTAAAGAAGTGTTGGCAGGACGAGGCAACTGAAGGTGTCCTGACTTCAGACAGTGCAGGTCAGAGGTGGATCATAGTTCACGCGGGCAGTGAAAACGGGTTTGTACCAGGCAGACTGTGCATGTTCAAATCTAAAACTAAATCTGGTGATTACCACGATGAAATGAACAGCAAGAACTTCATGACCTGGCTTAAAACACAGCTGGTACCGAATATACCAGGTAATTGTATCATAGTGATGGACAATGCGTCGTACCACACACTGCACATTAATAAAGCACCTACATCAAACAGCAGGAAATACGAAATCCAGACTTGGCTAACGACGAATAACATCACTTTCGATGAGAGCCTACGCTAATATGAACTACTGAACGTAGTGAAATTGCATAAACTAGCGCCAGTATTCGCCGTGGACGATTACTTGAAGTCATTGGGTCACTCAATGGTACGATTACCTCCATATCACTGTGATCTGAACCCTATAGAATTAATATGGAGTGTTGTGAAGCGTCGCATTGCTGACAAGAATGTGAACCAGTCATCCAAGGACATAGAGCGTATTACAAGAGACGCTTTTGTGACGGTTACGGAGGAAGAATGGAAAAAGGAGTGTGGTCACGTCAATAAGTTACGAGCCGAGTACTGGAAGAGGGATGGATAGCTGGAAGACATGGAAGAATTCATAATCCATATTGGCAATGACAGTGACAGTGAATCGGACTCTGAAAATGATTCAAGCAGTGACGGTTCAGTTCAGAGAGTAATGTCAGGAATAGAGGAATTAAAAGATTAGGATTCAACTAACAGTACCAGCAATTCCTAATACCTACTTACAACATCGAGAACATCATCAAGAGTAGTCTTGTGTAGTTCGCGAACGAACTAGTTCGGAAGAGCGGGTCCCACAGACGAACTACCGAACTAGTTCCCAGATCCCTCACTTGATAGTTCGTTCGATCTTTTTCCGCTGACCGACTTGTAACAGCGCGAGAGCGCGGTAGTTCGTCAGCTCGTCACGTCACCACTCATTGCGCAATGACATGCGCTTTATTTCGTTCAGTCAGTTCAGTTGATTGAGTGTATCTATAGTTAGTGGCGAGATTGTCAAGTTTTGGCGCGGCGATTGTTCAATGTTGGTTTATAATAATAACAGTATAATACACTACTAGTGCTAACACGCTAGAGCTCGCGTCAGCTCGGAAGGCGGCCTGCTCTCTGGGGTTTGCGCAGAGAGAGAAAGAGATACATGTCCACTGTTGCAACAGGTCCACCATGCCGAGCCCCACACCGCAGGCTGCTGCCATGAGTTCCTGCGGTATGGCAACACCGTCCCTTAGCTCATCGAGCCCGTCTCTTTCATGCTGCTTTCCACTTGGCTTTTCTGACAACACACTAGCTCAGATTCTCAAGACAGACTGACTGTGATTGGTGCGATGGAAGTGAGGCATGACGTAATGGTAGCGTTGTGTTCTGCGCACCGCCATCCCGGCTGGCTCGAGCTCTAATAGGTAATAACATTTGTAATGTAATACAGTGGCAGTTCATAAATTAAAGTTACTGATAGTTAACTGATTTAGATGTGGGGATAAATCCACAGTTTTATTTAACTTAAGTCATTTTGGATTATTTGAAAATATGTCCAATTATTTAGAAAATCGGCGAACTGGTTTAACATTACAATTTTAATGAACTGGTCGATATTTATTTTTGTCGATACGTGGTGATACAACTACTTTTTACCTGTTTTTAAGAACTGAACATTATGATGATGATTCACAAACAAAAGCGAACTTCTATGGACAGAAAAATCTGAACTAAAAAAAATATTCCTCCCATTTATGCCATAAAGATAACGTACCCAACGGTTTCAGAGCACCCAAATAATGAATATCACGAAGCAAGTAAGAAATGAAACGAAAATTGTGGAGGGGGTACGTCTTATCATAACCTAGTGACAAGTAGGAAATAGAATCGGATGGTGACGCGCCGATATACGCGAAAAATGATGATAATTGTTTTAAGGGGCCTAACATCTAGGTTATCGGCCCCACGCGAGAAAAAAAATAAAGAGAATAATAAGTGTATGCTTCTACAAACACATCGTCCATTATGTTTTCCTTTTAGGTATGATACCGGTGGTTCACTAATGATAAACAAATGACGACTTTTGGCTTTATAAACAATAGAAAGAGACGTTTTCTCAGAAGGAAAGACATGGACCCTAATTAAAAGGATGGCCAACAATAGAGTGAGATGGAAGAAGTTTGTAGCTACCCTATGTTCTTACAAGAAAATAAGGAAGGAATAAGGAATTTCACTTATGTTTCAATACTCATATTTTTGTATTTTTTTTATCTTTTAATATCAAAATGTATAACACATTACTACACACGCAACATGTCAATATCTAATACACGTACTGTACGTGCAGCGTGCATAGTAACTGTAACAGTAGCCTACAGTATTGCTTGAGACGAGAGCAATGTGAATGAGCAATCAGTGGTGACGAGTAATGAGTGGTGACAGACTGCTATAACAAACAAAGAGCGCGTGCAGTGGCAGCAGCAAGGCGCGCCTGTCTTCGAGATGGGAACTAGCGAACTAGTTCGCTAAGGAGCTGCGAACTAAACTGATCGCTCCCAGCCGCGAACTATTATGCGCAAGACTAATCAAGAATACCCATATAGAGCAATGACTTAAGCACTCAAAAATAGATTTTTTCATTAGTACACAAAATTGAAGGAGAGCCAAGAAAGGCAGATAGGAAAGGGAAAGAGGAGAGGCCCACCCCAAAGGCAATGGAGAAAGGAAAAAAAACAGACCCAACTCAAGAATCCCTCGGGGTCGCCAACTCCCGATCTCACCAGCTGTGAGCCCTTGAGGGTGTAGCACTGTCCATGGTGACCAGAACTGGTGGGGCTACACACACTCTGCCTCCTTGAGGGCCTTGAGTAGAAGGCAGGAGATATCATGAAAATAAAAAGAAGGGTGACCCCTAGAAGTGAGGGATCAGGAAAGATGAGAGAAGGGCCAATTAAGGCGGGAAAGGAGGAGACTCCCTGGGCCTCGGATACCATAATACCGTCGGGGTTGGAAGAGAACAAGAGTTGACCAGGAGAGGTCGACGGGAAAGAAGACGGAGAGAAGCCCGGCACAAGTGGAAGCAATGCCAGACTCAGTCGGGGTCCCGTGGTCACCAGCCCACGTCCCACTAGATGTGAGCCCGGGGGGGGGGGAAGCGAGGGAAATAGTACACAATTAATACACCGCATTTAGAAATATAGCATACCGGCAGCAGTAGCTACGCACGCTAAAGCGCAGCTCGAGGCCATGGGGCCAAGCTCTCCGTGGACTCAGTAGACATGGGTTCGAGCCCCACCGTCGGCCGTCCTCGAAATGGTTTTCCGTGGTTTCCCATTTTCAACTCCAGATAAATGCTGGGACGGTACCTTCTGACGGGCCACGGCCGCTTCCTTCCAGATCCTTGCCCAGTTTCATTCACCATCATTCATTTCATCTCTCCTCATTAACTCATCTCATGCGGTTGGCGTCAGGACGGGCATCCGACCGTAAAAGCCATCCGCCACAAGGACTTTCATCGCATATCATCGCCACAAAGACTTTCATCGCATATCATCCCCGCTCGCGTTTCTTCAACGGGAATAATAAGGGGCAGACATACATTTACAAATATAGCATGTGAAACATATGGTACCTTCAATGGGGAATCTAACATAGGTTACATTTCAAAATGTTACTCTTATGAATATAATCAATGATCCAGAAAATATTTAATTAAATCCTTTCTAAATAGATTTTTTTTTCTTTCGGGACGTTATTCATTTCCCGTTTAACATACAAGCTTATGCCTGTCTGGAACACACGGTTTGATTAACAGAATTAGTTAAATGGAAATATTTAAAAGTGTGGGTCTACCAGTTGAAAAAAGCAGCCCACCTGAAGGAAATAGAGGACTGTGACGTACTTTTGTCATATTTAGGCTATTAGATCAGTGTTGTACTTTGGTGGAAACTTATGAAGTAATCTCGAAGTGAATAAATACTGGTCCATTTACATAAAATGATGCTGATATTTAAAAATGAGCGCCCATGAAGGGAATTTGATATTCCCCGTAGAAACGCTACTTCAACGGCAACAGCGCGTTCACAGTCCGCTCTCTCGCTGAAGCTCGCCCTCCTCTCTGTCACACTGGCTGACAGAGCTAGCGCCGTCACCAGGGTCTCACTTCAAGTTGCTGAGCTCTACTACCGTCCGACTAACGCCCTGTATCTATTCTCCCTGCTCTCTCCAAAGCGCTGGAACGGTTAGTACAAACTCAAATACTGGAATATTTGAACACTCATTCTCTACTTGACCCACTCCAGTCTGGTTTCAAGAAGGGCCACAGCACATCTACCGCCTTATTTAAGGCGATTGATGACATCGGACAAGCAATGGACCAAAGACAAGTAACAATACTCACACTCCTCGATTTCAGCAGGGCATTTGACACCATAGATATCCTGACGGTATTGAAGGTGCTAAAATCCCTTCTTGGTACTGAAGCCATAAAATACGAGGGTTGGGGCAAAAGTCATGGCAACTTTTTTTTTCATGAAGATACCAGTCCGGTTGTAAAATGTGACATATACTGACGAAAGGACACGGTGTGGACAATGAATAGCACTGAAATATCGTAAAACACTAATTTAATCTATTACGGTAGTATACAGGGCAACATGGCCTTCACGGTGTAAAAGAATGACAACACATTACACATACAGTTGTCATGACACACCTGGGCGTAAAGACCCTCAAACTAGTCCCCAGCTACTGTCACCACACGCTACCGACGATGTGGGAGGCGCTGAATACTATATGCCTCAGCATTTGCCGCACCAAGTGTGAATTGGGTCACCTGTTGGCGCACAGCATTAGCAATGTCCTCTCGTGTTGCAAACCGCCTACCACGTAGTGGTTCCTTAATCTTTCGAATGAGATCAAAGTCACAGGGCGAAATGTCTGGAGAGTACGGTGGATACTCCAATTCTTCCCATCCCCAACGTCACAGTAGCTGCCCTACACACCCTGCTTTATGTGTTCTTGCATTGACGTGCAGGATTACTGCACTGTCCACAAGATCCGGACGTCGTACCTGTCGCACCAGGAAGTCCTTGTAGTACTGTGCGGTCACTATTCTGCCATGTGGAACAAAGTGGCAAACAAAGACACCCCTGACGTCGTACACGACGATCACCATCAATTTGACTGGGGAAGGATTCTGATGGAACTTCTGCCTCCTTGGTGATCCAGCATGTCGCCACTCCGCTGACTTACATTTCAGTTCTGGTTCGTATGCCTTGGCCCAAAATTCATCGATTGCGATTATTCGTGACAAGAATTGTTTAACATATTCTAACCGTGGTCTACTCCTACAGTTTCTATCCATGACCCTTCCTTCCATAACTAAGTTTGCTTTCCTGGGTGCCTTTGTATGTGTCCTACTAACCTATCTCTTCTCTTCATTAGCAGTCGCCAGAAACATCTCTCCTCTCTCACTCGTATTAATACCTCTTCATTTATAACCCTATCTACCCATCTGATCTTCATCATTCTCCTGTAACACCACATTTAAAACGCTGCTCCAACAGTCTAAGTTTCACTGCCACAGAGTGTCCCACTCCAGACAAAGGCTTTCAAAACTGACTTCCTAATTCCTAAATCTATATTCGATGTCAACAGATTCCCTTTCTATAGAAATGCTTTCCTTGCCTGTGCTTATCTACTTTTTATATCCTCTTTGCTTCGTCCATCGCTGGTTATTTTGCTTCCTAAGAAACAGAAAAATCCTACTTCCTTTAGCTTTTCACATGCCAATTCGACGGCCATAGGGGTTCCTGATTTCTTTCGGCTGCATTCCAATATTTTTGTTTTACATTTATTAATTTTCATCCAAGACAAAATCCATACCATTAGAAACTCATTCAAACCCTCTGGTGTATCGGCTAAGATGACGATGTTATCAGCAAATCTGAGTTGAAATTATTTCTCCTTGAATCATTACTCCTAATTTGAATTTTTCTCCAATTTGCTTGTTCAATGTATTGATTGAAAAGTATGGGTGATAAGTTACAGCCTTGCCTTACACCTTTTTGAATACCAGATTCTCTCTATGTCCTTCAGCTCGAAAAATTGCTGTCTGGTTTCTGTATAGCTTGTAGAGCACCCTCCTATCCCTTAGGTCTACAAATGGCATGAACAATCCCTTTTCCTTCCTTATTCTAGCTTCCAAAATTCGCCTGAGACTTAGTACAGCTTCCCTTGTTCCTACGTTTTTCCTGAAACCAAACTGGTCTTGATCCAACTCTGTTTCTTTCTGTCTTTCCATCCTCTTGTAAATTATACTAGTCAGGATCTTTGTAGCATGAGTGATCAAGCTGATTCTATGGTAATCTTCACATCAGTCAGCTCCTGTTTTCTTCGGTATAGGGATAACATTCTTCTTGAAATCACAGGGTACCTCACCTGCCTCACAAATCCTACACACCAAGTGAAATAACCTGATCAGACCTTCGTCACCTATGCAGCGTAGCAACTCAATTGGCATATCATCTATGCCTGGTGCTTTGTTCTTGCTTGAGTCTATCTATAATCGGGAAGATCTGAACACCATAGATCTGTAATTTTGCCAAAAATCACCAAAATCGACGTAAATCCATACGTGGCATGTATTGTAAGAAAGGACACAGTGTATTAATTCGATCTTTAAGCCCATCTGAGTAACCTAGTACCTCAATTTATGCTCCACGATGAGGATTCCGATTGGTTACCTGAGTATTCGAAATTTGATTGCCGACGCTGACAGCAGCCATCCGGTGTGTGGTATTTACATCACTACTTCCAGGGAAATAAAACGTTGGTGCCATGTTTTATGTACCGGGGCACTCAACTCATAACCACAGTTTGGTACTGAAATCCAACATGGCGACCATCCGATATAGTTACACGGTTCTCAATATCTACTAATCTATGACAGCAAAGAAACTGAAATATTGTATGTTGATAAAGGCTATTCATCTATCGGACTTACAATAACCTGGTGGGCACAAATATAACATGGCGGCGACGCAAAATTTAAATATTTTAAATGGTAATTTATCACGATTTATCACCCGAGCGCAGTGAAACTTGGTACGGTAAATGCTTATACAAATTTTAATCCACTGACATATAATTTATTTAAATGGTTTTCATAACCTCAAGATGGCGGCTGTGCGAAATTTTAAAATAATGTTCTTATTTGTTGTGTCCTAATCATGCGATTGAAGTTTAAATAATAAACCTACGCAATAATTTTCATTTAATAGTACATAACTCTATGGGCTACATATATAAAATCCAACATGGCGACCCTCCGAAATATTTAGACGGTTCTCAATATCTACGAATATATTACAACAATCAAACTGAAATTTTGTATGTTGATAGAGGCATTAACCATAAGAAGAATGTATGAAAATAGGCTATTTAGTTCTTCACGGAACTACTTGTTATTTATAATCTGAGAAAAGCTTGAGCATACCCCTCAATTACACATTGAAAGCAGCGGGTTTTTACGCTCTTATCACCATTCCACTAGTCCCAGTCGAGAGGCAGCACCGTCACTTGAGAATGAGAATAGTAAGAAGTGCGTGATATAGAGGTTTTTATCTATTTTCCTTAGTGCTTAGTAATAATAAAACGATTTTTTTTATTGCTAAAACGAATTTTTACTTAAACTATGAGCTCCATATTCAATGTATGATACGAGTTATTCACTTCGTACAAGTGATTCATGATTCTAATAAAATCAATGAGAAGTATTGTGAAGAAGTTTTCTCATATGTTAGTTATGGATACATGGCTATTTTTCAAAACGCCTAAACTTAATAAGAGAACGGACTGAAAGTTCTGAGGAAACAGGTGCGTTAAATGACGGTGTTGAACATGACAAAGACTGCAGGGTTTGCGAACCGGAAACTTCACGAGATATAGATGTGTTGGAGCGCCGCGTCCGTTCGTGTTTGACATTGTGGATTTTGGTAGTATTTTGTAGAGCAATTTTGTCTTGCATATTTGATAGTTTGCCATGGATCTGTTGATACTCCCCTGACCAGGGAAACATGCCATCCTTTTAATCTCCTCCTCTGGTAATCTGGGACAATAACTTTTATTCACATATAAATCTTTTCAGATGGTATCACATTTCGTAATTTAATTGGGCTGATACTCGTGTTGACCGACTGAAGGTTACAATTCAATATAGCGGTGATAATGCCGAAGTTCAAACGATGTGCTTCTGAATGAAAAAAATATAGAAAATAGGTTCTTAACTCAGGAAAATATGTGGCATGTACTGTACGTATCTTAAAAGTTAAATCTCCCTGCGATGTTTGTGTCGTTATCAAAACGATTTAGATAGTAAGAAGCACGTGATTTAGTGAGTTTTATGTATTTTACTTAGCGGTTAGCAATAATAAAACGAATTATTTCATTTCTAAAAACAATTGATATAATCAGGGCGTCACAATCATTAGTAACGTACAATACGAATTTATCACTTCGTACAAGTTTCATTAACTTAAGAAGAGCAATGCGAAGTGTTTTAATAGGCAGTGAAGAAGAAGAAAAACGTGATGGATCTACTGTAACGGCCAGTATAAATTAGATATTTGGATATAGTACTATTTTAATTATTAGGCAGATATTCCAGTTTAATTTAACTTAGTAATTTGCGAATATCTGAAAATACAGTAGATCCAGTTATTTAGAAAACCGGCGAACTGGATTAACATTACCATTTTAATGAACTGCTTGTTATTTATTTTTGTCGATACATGGTCATAGCATTATTTTCCGTGTTTTTAAGAACTGAACATTATGATGAGAAATCACAAAAGAAGAAAAGCAAACTTCTATGGACAAAAACTCTGAACTTAAAATATTTCTCCCATTCTTGCCATATAGTAGGCAACGGTTTCAAAGCAGCTAAATAATGAAATTCACGAAGCAAGTAAGAAATGAAACGATAATTGGGTGGGGTTGGTACGTCCTGTCATCGCCTAGTGATAGGTAGGTAATGAACAGAAAATTATTATTAAGCCCCCCTCTGGAAGAAAGAAACCTCTCCGGGCGCCCATTGTCTCATTCAGGTTACCGCGAACATGAACTAGGATGTTCATTTCAACACGCTTGGTAATCAAGTGTTCTCATTTATTAAACATCTACACGAGTACAGTATACTGCAGACACCCCCATTTTCCATGATGTCCACAAACTGTAACATCTCATCTAACTCGCACGGAAAACTTGATGGACTATTTGGAATAGTAGGTGAAACATAGAAATCTGCATCCCCACAATTTCGTGGCTCTGCAGAATCTAATCATCAGTCAGTGGTTTAAATCAGATATGGCATACCTGCAGAAACTCCCAGCTGAATCAAGGCGGTTATCAACACTAGACGCGGTGTTACACAATATTAGAATGATGTCTCCAGGGGGTGACTAACTTTTTCTCTGGTGAGTTTATAGGCTATACAAGATAAGTAATGGTTATAACTCGTCTATAATATTTACATCAGTTCTGGTCGGCCATTATTTATCTGTTGTTTCATTTGAAGGGCTTGAGCACCGTGGTCATTTATCCCCCAATGAAATAACGAGAACTAATATGAGTGATATGCGATTAAACATCTGTCCATATCTGTGATAACAGAATTTATTTCCCTGAAACATTATTTCACACGTGTTTATTCCACTTGGATAGTTACAGTTTATCAGGGATAGCCTGTTTCTCCTGATAGCAGATATGAAATGAAAATCCACAGCCTGCTTCCAGTCTCCGACCGGGTCAGGAATGGAATGAATGAAGCCCCCCCCCCCATCTAGCGGCGAGGATTCTCATTGGTTTATTTTCCCACGACTCTTTATGATTCTATGTTGCGGCTACATGTTTTAGAACAAAGATAACATGATGAAATGACCTTCATGATATGTGTACTGAGAACATCTGACTGCTAGTTAAACTAGGTAGCACATTTATGTCATGTTACAAAATAGCATGTGGTATATCTTGATTACACCAATGAACTTACCATTCTGTACACATCGTACACAAGAAATCTGCCATTGAAATATTAGAAGGCATTTTTCAGTGTTGCCTAAGTAATCTATTACACAGGAACAGCCGCAAATCAGCCACGTCTATGAAACCACACTGTCAACTAAGTTACATATGAGTTTATTTAAGTGTTTAACATCACAAACCAACTACAAAAGCTCAACAAGTAAATCAATTTGATAAGTAACAGTTAATAACAAAAATCACTTCAATCTATCGTTAACCACGATAGAAGTTAACGATTCAAAAGGATTTCACACTTATACACATAAAAGGTACCAACAAAAACCGCAACGTTAATGAAGTGCAATAGACCAACGGAATAAAGAGAGTATAATTGGTTAAAAAAATGACTTTTAATTAAAAACTTAGGGAACTTAATAATTGTAAATACTGTTGTACATAAGTGTTATATACAGAGTCTGTCCTGAAAGTAGTTGACTGGACTTTCCCCGCACAGATGGACAGACTGCCCGCGGCTTCTCCGCTTGGAATGTGTGGGGGTGAAAGGAAGGCTGGGAGCCAGCCACACAGTTTGTTAGCAGCTGTAGTGGAGTGTAAATCGCTCTTCTCTATAACCTCTGCAAGTGCACTCGTCACGCTGCGTCATGGTTCGTCTGTTGAAGCAGGGCACTACGCCATCAAATTTTGTGTTAGGCTCGGCAAAGCCGGGAAAGAGACTCACTATATGGTCAAGACGGCTTACAGTGATACCGCCATAGCCAGATTGAGTGGTTTTGACTGGCACAAGCTGTTTCGGGAGGGGAGAGAGGAAGTTGAAGACGACGCACGTTCAGGACGACCTTCGAGCACCAAAATGGATGAACATGTGGCAAGAATGAAGAAAATTTTTGGACAATGACCGCCGAGTAAGGTTTTTACGTGGAGGTCCTTAAATGGCTGAGAAAACGCATCGTCCGTGTCCGCCCAGCGATCGCCAACTCATGGCGGCTCCATCACGACAATGCGCCGCGCCACACAGCCTTTCACGTGCTGGCGTACCTGGCCAACGCAACATCGCAACCCTGCCTCAGCCACCCTACAGTCCCGAAATTGCCCCAGCATACTTTTTCCTCTTCCTCCACCTCAAAAACACCCTAAAAGGACATCGTCACGGCTCCGTGGAAGCGTTGCAACATACCGTGACGAGGGTGCTCGACAGCATTCTGGTTGCCGCCTTACAGAAAGGGTACAAGGGTTGAAAATCCCGCTGACAGTGGTGTGTGGATGCAGAAGGGTCCTACTTTGAAGAATATTGAGCGTATGTATCATTTCTGTCATTTTTTTTAAATTGACTCAGTCTCACTACTTTCAGGACAGACCCTGTACATACCCACTAAACCTAAATTAAGCCTACGTGAGCAAGATCTGATGATGTTCGCGTGACGAACGAGTCATCCAATTTAGCCCCAAATTTATGTGAGAAATGTAAAAATAATTTATTTCAGGGACTAGGAATCAATTGTATCTTCCAACTCAATCTAATTACGCACTCTCTTGTTGACCGAGAGAAAAGCTTCTACTTATAGAAATCTGACATTCGATCACACCTGCATTATTGCATCTTGCGAGTTGCAATTTCCAACTCGAAAGCCTTCGTTTGGATCAGAACAGCCAAATATTCAAATACTACACAGCTCGATAGTATGTTACAAGTGTCTGGAATACTGCTGCTAGGTGTCTCCAGTGTAAAACTTCCCAACAGTTCATTTATTCGCTAGCTGCCAATACGTAGTGAGGGCATAACCACATATCCAGTTCAGAGTTTAATAACTCCAAAGCAATTTGAGATAGAAATGCCATTCATCATATTGACCCTCATCACCACTCCCCTCAGTGTCTCATAAAACTTGTCTACTTCATTCTAATCTGCCCCTTGAATGGTATACAGAATGAAGCAATCCTGGCCAGAGTTCCTGAGAACTCTAAATCTACTAACATTAATCTTCCTTTCACGTACCTTACAACTATGTTCTGCTTGATGGTTTCCTTGGCATACAGCCCTACTCCCCCTACTATCTTTTCCTTGTTTTTCCCAAGGTTGATACATTTTATAACCTACTACTCCCTCTGCCCTTTCTCTCTTCACCAAAAATCATTAATCCCATTATACTTCTTGACCCTGCCAAGTCTACTTTCTTCATTCCATAACCATGCTGGATATAAATGGTGCCCCATTTAATACCAGTTTGATCACCATTCAAATTATGCGACTAATTCGGACAACTTACAGTATATGAAGGTAGGTAAAATTATGGGGAGCATTTAGTCCCATTTCTATGGGAATAATTACTATTTAATAATTGGAAAACTTTCAAGCTTCATTTACCATATAGTTTCTGAATTAATCAAATAATTAATAATGCATATATGCATAATCTTAAAAGTAGTGTACAGTTTGTACACTCAAGAATTAAATCTGAAATATTTACCTCAAATTCACTGATCTGACTATTCTTAATATCGAGTTCCCTTCTCAAATCAGCAGTCATAGAGAAAAGATATCTCAGGCCAACTTTAGCTTCTGCGACGCTGTGAATTCTATCCCAGCGGGTATTAGATTTGTTTTCTGAAAAATAAAGTAGATATATAGTTAGACAGATAGGTAGATAGATAAACAGACGCATACACAAACACGTCCTGTGAGACACTCGATACAACTACTACCCTAGATTCTCAGATACTAAGTTATAGTTAAACATTATGTGGTTAGAAGCCATTTCCAGTGTTGCATTAGTAAACTTCTGTTATAGTTAAACCTGGATTCTCATATAATTACAGATTTTATTCTTAAATGTTGGTCACTTAAAAATGAAAATGTGTAGAAATTATGCACATATAGTAATGCTATTTTACATATCAACCGTTCAGCTCAAAAGTGTAATGTTTAACTCACAAATTTTGGGATAATACAAGTTGAAGGTATTTCTTTCGCCATGGACATTATTGAACTAGAATAAGGAACACATTGCGACAGATCTGCCCAACTAGGGGACAGGGGAAGGAATTCACAGAGTTTATAGCAGGGGATGTCATTACTTGTCCCCATGAGTATTTTATTTTTATGCATATTTTGGTCGTCATAATATACAAACAAACTGTTGTTAGTGATCACCAAAGCTGCTAACTTTCAGAACTTCTCACTTGGTTTTTCCTCCAGCATCATCACAAGCATTTCCCCACTTAATTGCAGGGCCTGCTATTTTGCACTTCCCTTTCCGCATGATGCGGTCTTGTGCATCATCAGGTGAGACTTTCGCCGCATGCATAACCTCCCGCAGTGTCGAACCAGCGCTTCTTTGTTCACCCTCGTGGTCTGCGGCCTTCAGGACTAAAGTTTAATGACCTTCTTGCAATTGAAGAACCGTTTCTTCGGAGCACGCAGCTTTACCATCGCAAACGATTCTCTCTCATTTTCTCAGGGATTGGGGCCACACCAAATGCCATCCGGACATCTCATTTCTGATGTAGTCCAATCTAGTGAGTACTATTGGCCAGCGAAGGATTTTAATTTCCATGACATGCAGCTGTTGATCGCGTCTCCTTGTGACTGGCGAACATTAGGTTCCATACAGTGCCACAGGTCTAATGATGGTTCTATAGACATTTGATTTCAGATACATTGGCATCCTCCGATCAGAAAGGACTCCTGTGACTTGGCGCCACTTTATCCAGGCAGCGTTGATTCTGCTTCAATCAACTGGGGACGTGTCACCATCCGATCCCAGATTTAAATCAAGACGTTTTAAGAATATCAACACCATCTATGTTAATTGACCCATCACTTTGTACCCCACACTCTAGGTACTCAGTCTTCCTGACGTTAAATCGCAGACCGCATCTGTCTAACGAGATTTTCCAACGTCGGACTAGTTGTTGCAAATCTTGACGGAATTCACAGGCGACCATATCATCATCAGCATAGAGTAGAGTCCAAGGGTGTGGTGTTAACAGTTCTGTGCTGATGGTATCAAGACAGAGGATGAACAGAAGGCAAGATAAAATCGATCCCTGATGAATGCCATTTTGAATGCGAATTGATGCAAACATTCCTGCAGCACATCGGACAGAGCTGGCGGCATTCCCATACCGAAGCTGGATCCATCAAATATGTACTTCTGGTACACCATACAGCCTGTGTGCGTGCCAAATAAGATCACGAGGCAGCCTGTCACAAGGCCTTTTTGTGATCCAAGAAAGCGATGTTGAGTGGTTTCTTCTTTTCATTGTCAAAAGATGTGTGGCATGTATAGCGCCGTTCGTTCCTTCAACGAAACCACACTGGTTTGGGGCAATGTGAACTATGTCGCAAAGGCGCGAGTCCAGGACATGCTCGAAGATCTTCATTGTATGACAAAACAAACGAATTTGTCGACAGCTGGAGCAGTCTCTAACATCTCCTTTCCCTCTCCAGAGAGGAATCCTAATGCTGGTAAGCCCACTAGGAGGAGCAATGTCTTCATGAATGGCCTTGTTGAATAGATCTGCTTGTGGTCCAAAAACTTCCACACCTCCGATGGAAGGTTATCTAGTGCAGTTGCCTTTCTGTTTTTATTTTGGTTTTCGTAATGGCCGCCTCTACATCAGAAACCGTAATGGGTGGAGCTGAATCATACACAGGATTTACTGATGGTATTGTCGGATGTAGACATTCTTCATTGGAGATCTGTTTAGAAATGTTTCTTCCATCGGTCAAGAATCTCAGTTGGTCTTTGTAGTAGTTTCTCGTGTAGCGCTAACGTAGCTTCATGGACGCTTCCTCACTTCCTGGTGCTGAGGATTTTTCTGTATTTCTCTTGAAATGTATTGGGGTGTTTTCGTAGTGTTGGGGCATAACAATTCACAATATATAATCCAACGACAGTCTCACAACCCATCTTTCATTACTAAAATTTCTTTTGGAAAAGTCGAAGATCATAATTTTCAAATTCCAAAAATTCACACCACCAAACACCCTAAATCACAGCAATTCCAATACACCATCACACGACCCTGAACAGAGGAAAAGAAAGGACAAACATGTTTTGATCCTCACCCTCCTTCAATCGTCACTGACTGAGCTGACAAGAGCTTCCAAACTGAATCAAAATGATCCCTTCCATTGAGCCACTCAACTAAATCCCAACCCAAACAGAATATAACGAAGGAACCTCTACTGTTGTGTATGAGAATTTATTCAGTTACCGAGTCCCACCCTCGGGTTTTGCCTTCGAGCAATTAAAATCTAAGGGGCAGATGACCTCGTAGTTCCGCCCCTTGAAACCTCAATAACTAATTAAAATCTATTATACCGTATATACATATTTCATTCTATTGGGTTAAAATCTGGGGTTTCATTCCCCAATGACTCTCGCCAGTAGATTCATTGTCTTATTAATTAAGGAAGACAGAGGATATGGATACATATATTTATGCCTGAAAACTAAGTTCGAGTGCTGACTTTGGCCAATGAGAGAATTCAATTACAAAGAATAGTTACCATACAAACAAAATTTGCTTTAAATTACAATCAAGCTCTATCTCACAGATTACTACGGTATATTTCTCATTCAACAGCTAACCCCTGAATGCTTTCATTAAAATAAAAACAAAGGATTCTTATGATCACAATCGATATCAGATACAGTATATCTTCTTTTTCAGGCCATTTAAAGTTAGGTTCAGAAACATGTCTAGCAAGTTTTACAGTCCATATTTCTGGGGATGGTGATCCAATAATAATTTTAACAAATCTACGAATAGCTCTCTTTCCCTTATGCGACACTAGAACCCATTTTCCAACTTGAACGATGTCTTTAAACGTATCACTGTCGCTTTCATCTTCAAGTTCATTACCGCTGGATTCACTTTCAAAAGATTCGTTATCACTACTGAGCTTGAATGGGGCTGTGGTTTATTTTTAGCACCTTTTCTGTTTACGAAGCGGTCAAATTTCAGTTTCTTGACAGCTGAAGTCTTCGCCATTTTTCTTCCTTCTGAAGTTTTTCTCTTCTCTAATCGCTCATTATGCTCTGCTTCAATCTGCATTTTAATAGGAGTGTCAGTCAACGTTAAACATTTTCTACTTCTTTGCCCTGCATTTCTCCTTATCCGAGTCTGTGCCTTAGGAAATGGCAAGATTTCTTCTGGTGTCACTGCTTGTGATATAGATGTGCAGTTTGAAGTCGAAGAACTGGGAACTTGAAGTAGTCTGGAGCTCTGGGTCGGTGTCAGTACTTGTGGGGTAGATGTACATCGAAGTTCTAAACTTAGAGAAGCAGTTGGTTTACTTTGTGCTGCCTCTTCAGGCTGATAAGTGAAGGTGCTGCGTATATAATAAACATCTGTAAAAATTTCACTGTTCAAAGGACAAACGCTAGTGTGTTCAAAACAAGCTATCAAATTACGGGGAGAGAACGATAGAGATAAGCACATTCCAATTATGCCAGGAATATCATAAACTATAATCTATTGTCTTGGATGATTTACCATCCATTTATGAGCAGCCAAGTTGAGCGAGGTTTGGAAAGGTGCATCTAAAGGTTGCAGTTTGTGACTGCAATGTGGCGGGAACGTCTGCAGAACAATGCCATTTTCTTTCGTTTTATTAATGGCAGCATAATGTGCGATCCATGATTGTCCATGAGCAACAATACGTTCTTATCTGGTGAGAATTTAGTATGCATAACAAAATGTTCCAAAAACTGCATAAAATTCTCTATAGTCATCCAGACTGAATGATTGGGATGACCTACACCTATTGCCCCCGATGGTCCTCCTTTGTACATGCATTTCTTTACATTAACCCTTGGAGAGACCAGAAACGATGGAATAAAATTCCCAACAGCGTTAACTGCATTGCAGACAGTGACCGGTGTGCCACGTTTTTGGGTAGTGGCCTATCCAATTTGTTTCTCTCCTCTTCGAGCAATCACTATTGTCGGTCTGTGTGGTGTCACACCAGTCTCATTTGCATTCCATATCTCTTGGGGATAGAAATGTTTCCCTCAGCTTCTAGTTTGTCGTGGAATCCCTTCACTGTAACATTATTGAAAGCAGTTGATCTTGCAATAGTAGTCGCTTCTGGCTGCTTGACAGACATTTCTTTATTTCGCTGCATGGATCCACCAGCTATTTCGGTCTCATTCTTGTGTTCTGGGAATTTCTTCTTATTCTGGACAGCAAATTCATATGCAAGCTGAGGACACTGGATGGTTCCCTGTCGATGGTGTAATTGCGATGCCTTCTTCAGATATTATGCTAAGGGCTCTTCATCAAAGTGAAGATTTGACACGAGTTGTAGTTAGGAAAAAAATACATGTCATCTTTGTTGTTTTTATATTTGCTAACATACTCAAGAGTCGTCGAATCCCTCCCATCAGCAGTCCTTCTCAAACAAGGTCGATTTTCTACTGCTTCCTTCACCGCTACCGTAATTATATCTTGGGCATTTTTTTTACTTTATTCTCCTCAGATTTTGATTTCAAAAACATTGGCATCTGTAATGTAAAATTTGTGTATTTGTATATTAATCAAGTAAGTTCCACTTCGGTGATTACTTGTGTGATACAATATGGTAATTTAAATTTGATATACATGAAAGTCACAAATTCAGTAATAGCTTTGTTATTATTTTGATTTAAATATACTGGTGAAAGCATCTACAGATCTGGAGAGGTTTGATATACGTATCAGACACCCCCAGTTTGCAGTGTACAGTCCAAACCACCTTTAATAAGTTACTAAAAAACCAACATGGCCACCACATTTGATGTTGCGAACTTACATCATTTAACACATAGGAGGGCAATGAGAGAGCGCAGCTCCTGGAGCCAACTGCATGAGCGTGAGCGGAGCCAAGGAGCCGGGACCAGCTGACTGCTTGCTAATAGTTTGTGCTGGAATGACTAGATGGCAATATGCGCAGTCAAGGCGCAAGCATACGTATAACATTGTACCGGGCTGAGTAGACCTACATTATGTGTATTATATGTATGAATCACGAACAAGTTTAGCACATTTTTATGAACAGTTTTCGCAAACAGATTTCCCAAACATGTACAAAATGACTGCCAAACTTCTACCAATGTTTGGTTCAACATATCATCTCAGATTTGTCTCACGAGGCTCAGTGTAACCATGTTCCAGCCCTCAGAACAAAATTAAAATTTCTTGGCAGAGCCGGGAACGACCCAAGAATTCTAGCCGCACAGCACGAGATGGTCGGTAGAATGCTCTCCTGTCCTCTAAGTTTTAATACTGATACACAGATATAGCCTACACTTTCTGGTACCGAACAGAACTTTGTAAGCTACGAATTTGTCAATTAGCCTTGTATTTCTTTACTTACGGTACTTTAATTATTATTGATCCATTGATATTTGATGATTTTGGAATTGTACAATTATTTAAAGAGAGAGATTTTATGGTCTGTGTCCCATGTATCAAAGTCATACAAGTTACAACAGGTTGCGCTCATCTTGAGTCTGCCTTCATTCCAGGGGCGTATATAAAGGGGGGGGGGGGGGGGGGGGGGGGCCCTCCCCAAAATTTTTGTCACATATATTATTAAAACATTAAAAACCAATATAATCATGTACTAATTGTTACTAAGTGACGTATGGCAACGTTGCAAAGCAAGGCGAAGGTAGAGCGATGTAAACAGTGTGACAATCAGTTTGCTCTGATCTTATGAGTAACAACATATCCTCTTATTACTCTCCAGTGCCTTCGCTCTTTTGAACGAACCAAGAACAGCAACAAGTGCCCTTGCAGCATGTAACAAAAGTGTTTTCCCTAACTTTTATACCCTTATCAAACTTTTGGCAAATTTGCCTTTCTCTGTAGCTACCGGTACTGCCGAACGGAGTTTGAGTTGGTTGAAAACATAGTTATGAAATTCTACTTCTGAAAATAGACTCAACGGTCTAATATTGTAATCTATTCACAGAGACATACATATCACTGACGAAGTTATGAACCTATTTGGCAATGCTTCAAGAAACCTTGACTTTATATTATAGGGTGAGTTGTAAATCAAAATAGTAACATTAATTCTTTCGATGTAAATACTATCAAGTGAGCAAGATGATTGTATTAATAAAAAGTATCATAAAATGGTCTTAATTGTGTTTGACATTAACCAAACATAAAACATCAAAACAAATTGGTTGAAAAAGTGATGCCAGATAGCCTTAAAAGTCATCATTTTGCCCCGAATTATAAAAAAGTTTCCCGGGGAGAACCCCGGACCCCCTATTCTTTCGGCCTATACCATGCCCCCTAACCCCCAGTTGGGCACCCCCCGAAATAAAATTCTATATACGCCCCTGCTTCATTCGAATGATCTGTGGGGATTAATAACTGGACAAACTACTGATTTACACTACTCACGACAAAATGTGTTTAATTGCGATTTAACAGGCAACATCGTGAAGTGTATTTGTCGTGATATATCAATTGAATGGCTGCCTCTCATTGTCTAGTTAAAGTGATTTCACTTCTGACCGCTAGATAGCTCTAGCGTAAGAACTGGAACGTAGAGTCGGAAATAATGACGGTATCACTATAGGGAATAACGCAGTCCTAACCTACACTACCACAGGCAAGATTTTCTGACAATGGTTCTCACCTAACCACCTAACAGCAAGAATTATTACCAAACATAGTAAGTTCAATGTTATACTGATTGAAATGTGCTTCTTTTTAATTCCCATATTACCAGCCTTGGAGGCTGGATTTAGACAGCTCCTTAACCCGGTCCATGAGTCAATCCTAATTGGCTACATGGATAATTCTTGCCAGGCGCGTCCACGTCGCGGGGGTGGGCAACGGTACTGTAATATACCATGGAACTACAGTACCGGCTAAGTTCTGGTGAGGACCCAGTCCTATGGGGTATAACATAGGCCCCGTGCACAGGGTTACGTGCGAAGACCTCAACGGAATCTGCAGCGGAGAAGATGGACTTCAGAACGGTGGAGATTGCGGAAGAGGCAACCCAGTACTCAGGGAATAGTATGAGTACAGCATCAATCGGCAGCGTCTGTTTCCCATGTTAGGGGCGGCTGCAAGGGCGTCTGTTCTCCATGTTAGGGGCGGCCTGAATAATAGCTGGCAGTAGCTTCATAAAATGCCTTTGGGAGTGGCGACCCCATCGTAATAATAGCCTAAAATGGAAATGGCACTTCCAGTGATTCGGAAAAGGTCAGGGCGTACCCTGCAGGCGACGCGCAGTTCCTTTGGTACTGGGGGAACTGTGAGAAATGGGCGACCAGTAACCGAAATGAAAGTGGGAATCATGAATGTCATGACCCTGACAGGCAAGGTGGAGGAGGTGGTAGACTTCATGGAGAGGGAGAAGGTTGGAATGATGGGGCTGAGTGAAGTGAAATGGAAAGGTAAAGGAAGGAAGAAATTGAGGAAAGGATATACATTATACTGGAGTGGTGGCCAAGAGGCAAAAAATGGCGTGGGACTGATAACCTCGAAACAACTGGAGGAGTATGTTGAAGTGGTCGAGTGTGTGAGTGACAGAATAATGAAAATTAGAATGAAGATGAAGAATGACGTGATGGACTTCATACAAGTGTATGCACCACAGACTGGAAACAGAGAAGAAGATATTGAAGTATTCCTGGAGGATGTAGAAAGAGTAATCTCAGATGTAGAAGTGGTGATCATGGGAGATATGAATGCACAAGTCGGAAATGAGAGACAAGGAAAGGAAGAAGTCATTGGACCATATGGATATGGGAAAAAGAACCGAGAAGGAGAGGAACTTGTAAACTTTTGTGAAAGGAATGGACTGATAGTGGGTAATTCATGGTTTCGGAAGAAAAACAGCAGGAAAATTACGAGATATGGGTGGGGTGATAGAAGAACAAAATCAGTAATTGACTACTTCCTGGTGGAAAGGACAAATCGCAGAAAGCTGATGGATGTGACAGCTTTACCAGGAGAAGCATTTGATGGGGACCATAGAGCTGTGGTGGCAAAATTTAGATGGGGAAAATTGGAAAACCTAAAGGAGATCAGAGAAAGTAAAATAAAAGTATGGAAATTGAAAGACAAAGCTGTACAGGAAGATTTTCAGGAGAGATTGAAGCAACAAATCCCAGTTACTGAAGTGGGAAATGTAGAAGAGGAATGGACCCACTTTAAAAAGGCATTTGCTGGTGCAGCAGAGAGTGCTTGTGGTAGGACGTCAACAAGAGTGAAAGAGAAGGAGACACCGTGGTGGAATGAGGAAGTGAAGAAAGCAGTGAAAGAAAAGAAGTCTGCATGGAAAGAATGGAACCGAGATCAAACAGAAGAAAGCAAAAGGAAGTATCACGACAGCAAACGGAGGTGTAAGAAAGTGGTAGGAGAAGAAAAGAAGAAAAGTTGGGAAGAATTTACACGAAGAATGGAAACAGATGTAAGTGGCAGTAAAAGGATGCTGTATGGGCTTCTAAGAAGTAAGAGGAAAGAAAGAGTTACTACAAAGCTGGTGAAAAAGGAAGATGGAGAGTTGTTAACACACCCAGAAGAGATAAAGGGACGATGGAAGGAGTATTTTGATAAGCTATTGAATGTGAGCAATTGTACTGGTGAGATGGAAGTGACACAACCTGACGACTCTATAACAGAAGATGATATAACAATGCTGGAGGTGGAATTAGCAGTACAGAAAATGAAGATGGGAAAAGCAACAGGGGTGGATGAAATTAGTGTAGAAATGATAAAGGCTGCTGGACCTGTTGGTATGCAATGGCTGTATCGACTGCTAAAGTGTGTGTGGAAACGGAAATGTGTACCAGAAGACTGGGAGAAAGGGCTAATAATACCAGTGTATAAGAAAGGGGACAAGAAGGTGTGTGATAACTATAGAGGGATCACCCTCATATCACAGATAGTAAAAATACTGGAAAGGATATTAGAAAGAAGAATGAGAAGAAAGGTGGAAGGAGAGTTGCAAGAGGAACAGTATGGCTTCAGGAGTGGAAGATCCACAGTGGACCCAATCTTTAGCTTGAGGCAAGTGATGGAAAAGAACTGGGAATATGGAGAGGATTTGATCATGACTTTCATAGATCTAGAAAAGGCATATGATAGTGTCCCCAGAGAGAAGGTATGGGAAACCATGGTTAAGAAGAGACTGGGAAGAGAAATGTTGGAAATGGTGCAAGCAATGTACAACAACTGTGTTAGCAGGGTACTGACCCCAGTTGGAAAGACAGATTGGTTTAGGAACAAGACTGGACTAAGACAGGGGAGTGTGCTGTCACCTCTCTTGTTCATAATGGTGATGGATGAAATTGTAAAGGAAACAAAGGAAGCATATGGACATAAAGAAATGAAGTTACTGTTATTTGCAGATGATATTGTGGTCTGGGGAAGGAACACCGAAGAAGTGCAAAAACAACTAGATGCACTGAACGAAAATGTTCAGAAGTACGGCCTGAAAATCAGTATAGAGAAAAGCAAGACCATGGTGATGACAAGAGGGGAAAGACAAGGAAAGGGCACTGTGAAAATTGGAAGTCAGAGTTTGGAAATTATGGACACGTTCAAATACCTAGGAAGTGAATTGATGCAAACTGGTAGGTTGGACATGGAGATTGGTAGGAGGGTACAGCAGAGCAATGCATTCTATCAAAGTGTAAGAAAACTTGTTTGGGATAAGGAAGTACCAAGGAAAAGCAAGGAGGTAATGTATAAAATGTACTATGTACCCATATTAACTTATGCAGCTGAGACTTGGACCCTGACGAGCAGGCAAGAGAGTAGAATCCAAGCCAGTGAAATGAAATTCCTAAGAAGTATGATAGGTAAGACAAGGAAAGACAGAGTGAGGAATGAAGATGTTAGGAAGGAAGTTGGGATGGGAAAACTAAATGAGAGAATTGAGAAGAATAAACTAAGGTGGTTTGGACATGTAAAGAGGATGGAGGAAAACAGAATACCAAGACAGATGCTGGAGGCCAAGTGCAAGGGTAAGAGAGCAAGGGGAAGACCTAGAACAAGGTGGATCGATTCAGTGAAGAACAGCGTGAGAAAAAGAAGTCTGGACTGGGACAAGATCGTGGAAGAAGAATTGTGGAAGGAAAGAGGAAAGTGGAGAAGTGCCATAAATACCCCGACCCGGCAGGAGCTGGATAAGGGGAAATGATGATGATGATTACCTAAGAATATATTTCAGCCAATGGCCAACATTACATAGAAAGAAACAGAAACAAAGACATTAGTCTGCAGAACAGAAGCTAGTCAATGACTCCTTTCGGAGTATACAGTACCTATAGTAAAGCCATCATTACTTCCGACTTGACGTTTCAGTGCTAGGCTAGAGTTTCGTACGCTAAATCTCGAACGAAACTCAATTTGTCGTGATATATAGATTTGAATGGCTACCCGTGATTGTCTAGTTAAAGTGATTTTACTTCAGACCGCTAGATAACTCTAGGGTAACACTGAAACGTCAAGTCGGAAGTAATGATGGCTTTACTATAACATGGTATCGGTCACACAACGTCTCACATCTTTCACAAACACAATTCAAGCTTGGCTCATGGTATTCCTTGGTTTTACACAGCTTGTGATGGAACGCATGGACAGCGAATCTTGTGACGAGGTACCTAAGCGCAAAACCTTAATTCCCATATTGGAATTAAACAGATGACTGTAGTTTTATATATTTCCTGATACAATTCACACAACATTTTAGAAACAATGCATGTGTCTAGTTTAAAAACCAGTGTCTCTTGTCCTTGTCGACATTGCAGAGTTGAGGCATTAAAATGGCAAACTTATCGGTCTATTAAATTTTGACTGTCAGTCGCAGACCCATTCCGAGAGTTTATAATCCAACAGAAATTGATTCTAGTCAAGGACTGGAATAGAGTACACTTAGCCTTGTGAGGCAGAAATGGGAAGAGCTGGGTTCGATAAGCTATCCTAGAAGTGGTTTTCCATGATTTCCCACTTCTATTCAAGACAAATGCTGGGAAGTTTCCTAATTTAATAACATATCTCTTAAGGAGATAAAATACCTAGGAAATACATTCTCGGATCTCAAGATTCAGATTACGTCCGTAGCTTTGACAATGCGCATGCGCTAGGAAGTTACCCTCTCTAGCAGATAGGACGAGAAGATACCAATACAAAACAATTCTCTGTGGAAAGTTGAGATAATTATTTAAGTTGCGAGAGCGGAATATACGAGTCAACCTCCATCAAAATCTGAAAAATTTTCTGCAGTAGTATGTAACGTGACTAAGATACAGGAGTTGAACATTTTATCGCTGAAGGGTGTTATTACATTTTTCAGCAGTGCCAACATTGTTTGGCACTGGTTTTGCCACAGTTCGAGCGTGGTGAACGCGGAATAAGGCTTTACATACAAACACAAACCTAATCTGGGGCTTACACCCCAGACCCCCTTGCTTGTATAACAAGCAGTAATTTTCATCCAGTCACCTGGCATAGTAGCGGCCAATGGTTTCGTCCAGACAGTCGTATATCCTAGAGTTAAATTTTTCAGAGATGCGTTCTGACAGTTCGGCCGAAAACCATTGAACTGAAGGCAGCGTTGCCACGAATGCTGCTGGCTACGCCTACTATGTGCTTACGTCCACTACACTTCCACTCATTTCTACATGATCGTAATATTAATAACATTATTATGAAAGTGTTACTCAAATGGTGTCTAAAAATTCAAAGTGTTTACATTTTTCGGTGCACATCTCTACATAGTATAAAATAAAGTCCCCGATTCTTGGATGTAGCGGGTAATCTCGAGAAGCACTGGATGGATTTTGACTATTCTCGAGGGAGGTTCTTGCAAAAAAAATCATTTATGACCAAAGGAAACCGATTTGTATCCCACATGTTGGCAACAATGTGTGCGCCTCGATGTGTTCCGCTAGAGTGCGCCTTGTTGACAGTTGAACGAGATGCAAGCGCTGTCAGAACATGGCAGCCGTTTTTAAAAGAGCAATACATAAAAACGCACATTTATGTACTTTAGCACATATTATGAGGTGCAGTAGTGACCAGGGTTCCTAATTTCAATACGTAATATCGCCCAGAAGAGGACAAGGACGCAAGGTATGTACAAGTCACATTCATGTCTGATGCAAGTATGTAAGTCGCATTCTACTTTCATTCAGAATTAATAATACAAGTAGGCTATAGTAGCGACCAATAGTTTCGTCCAGACCATCATATTTATAACGTATTGACAACAACCAGTGGCTTCGCCCAAAGTAACGAACAATGACTTTGTCTCACACAACTTTAGTACGTCAGTAATTTTCACCCAGACATTCAGTGGTGCAGTAAATCACGTCGAGAACTAAAAGAGAGCCATGAGATTTTGTTGGTATTCTCTAAAATTTTGCATCTGTGACTCATGCGTAGTGCATATCCAGTGCGCTTATGTGCAGTTGAGTGTATGTCTCTTCAGATGATTGATTCATGTTGCACAACCTTTGAAGTTCAACCTTCGTTGAAGGCTACCACACTAATCTGTCGCAACCATGACTGAAACAAATAGAAATAATATACATATTTTATCTGCCTACTACTAAGTATAGGTCAGTAGCCTACTACATATAAGCTACATAAATAATCACCAATACATTCACAAGAATGAACTACCACTAGCAAGTGTGAATCATACTTCCAAGTTTACGAGTAACATTGCACCATATAAAACAACCCATCATATTATGGCTCACGGCACTTGGAAGTCGAGAATAAGATACATTACAATATTAGAAGGCGAATTGAACCTAAGTATATGTTCCTGAGAGTAAATTTATTTAGGCTGTATTTTAAGTTTTGTTTGAATTATACAAAAAAAAAGGCCGTCAGAAGACTATTTCAAAATTTCTAAAGACCTTAAAGTTTTTTATTACAGTTATTTGTACCCCAATTGAATATAAAATAAATAAAACAACGATTAAATAACTTTGTACTTTATAATTAGGCATATGTAGGTCTAGGCTACTTACTCAAATACATACACGATTCGCCAAGAGATCTTCCGTAGAATTTCTCCAATCTTGTTCTTACGTGTTCTAGGCGTCTCGATGAAATCTAAATAAGAATTTATCCAAAAATTAATAAAATAAAAGCTTCCAAATATCTCATACAAGTGAGTTTGTACCAACTTATATTCTATAATCAGAGTCTATAATAACTGTAAAAACGGTTTTAATCGATGTATTTTAGTAGTACTTACCTTGTACAACTTCATTAGACTTGAAATTCCAAAGCAAACTGTGAAATTATTCAAAGTAATGGTCATTAGTGAAAGTCGTACTTAATAATGTTGGGAGGCATTGTGTGCAATGCATTCTGGGAGTTATCGCCAGAAAACTGTCGGCAACTGTGTGGTAAGAAATCTTAGTGGTATTGTCGTATTCGGAGATGGCGAGATTTTAGGCAGGGTTAGCGACAATGTGCTGGCACAAGAAAACAACTTACCTTCAAGAACTTCAACCACAAACCATTTACGTAGGCTTAGAGGCTACACGTTTATCGTTTAGTAACTTATTTTAGCTGGTGCGGACTATATCAGTCCTCCCGGACATGCATTCAATTAACTATTTGAACTTAAGATTGAGGTCATGAACTCAATGATGGAAACAACTCTAGTTATAATAACTTAAATATACTGTATCTAGTGTGTACCGTACTACTAGGATTTTATTGGGATTAGAAGATGTTAACCTGGTGAAATAACATACTGAAGACAAGACATATACCTTACTTTCACTTGATGTATTTATTTGTTGATGGTATACAACAGGGCTCAGTGTGCGCCCCAATAACAGTGCACGTACACAGTAAAATACATTTCCAGGTATTTCTACATTAAGTATTAATATCTAAATGTAATTCTTAAAACTAGAAGTTCACACAGATCAAAATTAATATTAATAACGAAATCTAGATTTGATATAATGTCAAATATAAACAGAGGTTTTGAAATTGTTACATAGAAAACTAAAAGGTAACTTTAATAACTAGGGGACAGGTCTATCCCCACATATACATTGTTGATTCTGTTTTGTGTGATAATTCTATTTCAAGTATGAATTCAGTGACTGTATTATAATTTCCAAGAACGGTCTAATTGAGAGACATAAATCTAGTTTCCAGTTTACACGAACTGCATCGTTGTAAATACTGCAAAGCCTCAATACAGGTGAATAGTTATGTGAAGTAGTATTTGTTACCGTATATCATTGTTTAATGTTATGGTTGATCTTGTAGTTAAGCAAGGGATGTTGAAATTTAGGAGCGATGGGAAAAATGAGTTATCAATTTGACCGCTAATAACTTTATAAAGGAAATTCATATCATTCACTTGCCTTCGAGACTCCAAACTAGTCATGCCGCAATTCAACAAAAGTTCACCATAGGGTACCATATGTGGGTAATTGCCCGTTATATTGAGGTGTAAATATCCGAGGAATTTCCTTTGAAATTGCACAATGGATTTAATGCAGGTTTTCTGCCAGGGACTCCATACTTCGTTGGCGTACTCGAGCTTGGATCTCTCCATGGCAATATAAAGGTTTATGCAGGTACTGGTCCTAATGAATGGCTTAGTGTTTCTTATTATAAACCCTAACATGCGGTAAGCATGCCCGACTGTCTTTTGCACATGACAAGTGAAAGCAAATTCTCGGTCAAACAGGATTCCTGGATCTTTCTTCTCGCTTACTCTTTGCAATGACCGAGGTCCACTGATCTCTATACATGGATCGCTGATGGCAGGTCTCCGCTGCACGAGAAAGTACGCCAGGTTGAGCGGGCGGTCCGCCATGTTGGCGTACCCATTCTCGAGCTCTCCTTATGGGGAAGCAATGATAATCTAGTCAATTTTAAATCGTAATTAATGGCGCCTTGGAACAAATAAAAATATAGAGATATGATCACTCATAGCATAAGGACATTGGGATCACTGACACGTCATTCCGAGGTCAGTAAATCTCCGGAATAGCAATAAAAATGAATGTATAATAACGGCTGACAAATATCAACTTAGGTGCTGAGTACACGCAATTAGCGATCAGTAACGAGTGAAAAACAATTTCTGGAAACATTCTTGTAAATTGTATATATATACGCCACGAAATTATGCATTCTTAAAATGATGTACCTATAAACGTAGCTCAATATACAGGCCTAGATTCGACATATCGTAATCGGTGCTTGGTAATGAATTCCTCTTTCCATGAAATAACCAACACTTCCCCCAAGTAATCCCAGCACTCTACATCAAATGCTACAGCTTTTAATCACGCTAGCAGCACAATAAACTTAATAATAACGGGAAGTAGATCAACGCCAAAAATGCACTTTAAGCCAAACCAATTTCACTCCTCCGCTCCACATAAAACTTAACACAACTAAAAACCTACTCAAAATATACTCTCTCCACCGTTTTACAACTATTAAGCGAACTATTCGCACCCAGAACCGAAAAACCTTGAAATGCGATCAAATTAAAAACTCAATAGCCTAGCCCGATCACGTCTGCTTCAGCACCACCGCATATGTATACTTAACTTCACAATAACTTCAAAATTATGGCTAAGTGACCTACCTGTCTGAGAAGTAAAGGTATTACCGACTTGCCTGGGATGATGGGTCTCCAAACCGGTACTTAAAACTAAGATTTTACGCTTTAAATGACCAAATTCAGCCCATTTGACTACAAGAAATACAAAATATTTACTGCCAGTATAAATACATGTATAACATCAAACTACCAGTAACCAATCACAGAGCCGGATTCGCAATATTGCACCATGCGCTCGCTGCCATCTTGCTATACCTGTCATCGTCTATTCGGCTTACTGCTGCCTTAGCTACCAGCCATCCATGTATAGAGATCAGTGCCGAGGTCAATTCCATAAAGAAATGTGATTGGGTTCTTCTTACGTGTAAATGTCATAACAACACACTTCGGTACGTTTAAGTATAATATGTCTTCTATACTCCATTTGTGTATATTGTTTAGGTCATTTTGTAGTCGAGTGCAGTCATTAATGGAAGAAATTGATTTAATAATTTTGAATCCATCTGCATATGAAAGACTACTTGAGTGTACGGTACAACGTGGCAAATCGTTTATCTTTTCTAGAAAAATCAGAGGTCCCAGGTTCGAGCCTTGGGGTATTCCGGAATGGACTATGTATTCCTTTGAGACAATTTTCTGGAACAAAACAAACTGTTTCCTGTCTCTGAGGTAGAAGCTAGATAATTGGAGTAATGGGTGGGAGAATCCCAAAATACAATATTTGTTGAGAAGGATATCAGGATTCTTTGTGACGAACGCTTTCTCGACATCTGCAAATATGACATCCATTTGCACTCCTTTATCTAACTCTTTAGATATAATTTGAGTAAAATTAGTTGCATTCGTCACTGTAGATTCCCTGGATAGGAAACCATGTTGGTTATCAGTTACGAGCGGTCTGAGAAATACTGATATTCTTCTGTGCAATATGAATACAAATACCTTGGCTACTGCAGATAAAATAGATATAGGAGGTAGTTATTAATTAGTGATGGATCTCCCGATTTTAGTATAGGGCAGACGCGAGTGATTTTACAGGCGTCAGGGGACGTACAAGTTTGTATGGCTAAGTTAAATATAAAGTGCAACGGGTCCCTGAGACTTTCAGCACATCTATTCACTACATACGGTGGCATATTATCAGGACCAGCCGACGACTTAGTTTTTTTTTTTAACGCAATTGTTGTAGCTTTTGGGGCTGCAACTGAGTTTTCCTTCAAATCGGTTGACACAGTTATCAACCAGGATGAGGTAGTCAGCCATCTCATAAAATTTTTGAATTCCCTGGAATTGCCTGGATTACCACCTCACAATTTGCAATTGAAAGTAAGCTCAGTCATCATCATGTTGCGTAACATCAATCAACTTCGACTATATAATGGAACACGACTGGCTGTGAAAAAGCAAATGAACAACGTCATCGATGAAGAAGTTGTCTTGATTCCGCGCATCCCAACGATTCCACCGGACGTGCCATTTGATTTTAAACGGTTGCAATTTCCCATGCTCCTGGCCTTCGCAATGACCATCAACAAATCACAAGGTCAGTCGTTGAAAGTTTGTGGAATTAACTTGGAGTTTCAGTGTTTCGTGCATGGACAACTGTATGTCACGTGTTTGCATGTCGGAAAGCCGTCATCTTTGTTTAATTAGCACGTAGCACATTCGTAAAGACTAGTGGGCTTTGCACCTTTCACAACTTCTAACATTTCACTCAAACAGAATTCCACAGTTTTCATATTATGAACCTGTATCTGCCACTGGATAGCAAGGAATACTATATCTGTATGTTACTCAAATTAGAAGAATATATACTCACAAATAAACTGACTAAACCCGTTTTACTATAATACTCAATGTTCATAAAAATGGCACTTGGCACCTCTCTACTGATAGCTATCCAATTTCTGATCTTAATTCTTCAAAACGTAGTCTATGATGATCTTAGTAATATTTTCTCTTCCTATGGTATTCCTTCTCCTTTAATTTACTCTTTGTTTCCTTAGAAAACCAGACAGGATATTTTCTGCCCGTTTTCATGTAGGAACGGTTTCGACGAGTACTGTGCAAAAACAAACTGATAAAACAGGTCTACTGCAGTATTTACATCAGTTCACTCGTATATTTGACCCCAGGCACCATCCCTCAACCGAGTGTACAGCTGCTCAAAATCGGCTTCCCGGAAGTTAAAGGTATCATTAGGCTGGATATGTACTTGGTTTCAACATATTGCTAGAGATATTTCCACATCCAGAGCAGGGTGGTGGGATATCCAGCGGTAAGAGCGGGTCAGTGTTTTCAGTTACATTTATGCTGGTTTTGTTGGATAGAACTAAGTCCAGCATCCTCCCGTTACGGTTTAGTATCGAATTATAAGATTTTAGCTGAAGATAATTAATAAAATTGACGAGTTCTCTTGTTTGAGTATTGTAGTCTTTAATCATTGTACTTTGTGTTGTTGGGATGTTGAAATCACCGAAGATTAATAAATTTTGATCATATATTTCTGTGCTGGATTCCAACCACCAGTATAGTTCCCTGTATGTTTCTACTTTCGAAGCTGATGGAATGTACACATTAAAAACGTACCAAATATTTCCTCTAATAACCCGTTTCACTAATAGACATTCCAAGCTGCCAGCCATTCTTTCGACCTTGAGTACTGTCAATCCACTCCGGACCAAGACCGCCACCCCACCCTCTGCTCTGGCAAGGCTCTCAGCCCTATACACTCCCTATATATCAGAACAGACCTCACTGTCAGCGATTTTAATAGATAACCAAGTTTCTGTAATTAGAATTAAGTCATACTGTTTTGTGATTAGGTTTTCATTGAATAAATCTAATTTTGTATTCATTCCTCTTACATTTTGATAACAAATGGATAATCTAGGTTTTGATACCATTAGAGAGTGTTCAGGTCATCCTGATTTCGAATTACGATGACCCGAGAACCTTCAGTTTTGCGTATTTTAATACGTCCATTTCTTACCCACGGGAAGGCATACTCCTTCTCTCTTCTGATGTTTCGAGCTTGTGTCAGCAACTTCCTCTTCTCAGGGGAGAAAATCTCGTTCACATAAATTACATTGTCGCCAGGAAGACCGGCGGGACGTGTAGAGAGATTCCGTTTCACCCGGCGTAGCTCCATGAGATGCTCCTTGTCGTCCCGCCGAACGAATTTTAAAATGATGCCACTGTGTTGACGATTAGGTGACTTAGGCAGTCGATGACAGGCATCTACTATTGTTTTAGCGATGACCACATCCAGAGCTTGACCTACAGTACTTTCTTCACTGTTTCAATAATGTTTTCGTTAGGAACTTCCGGGACACCGTGTATTTCCACCGTATTCCACAGATAATGTGGCATATATCAGTTTCTTCTCCTTGAATACAACTACAACTAACAGGAAGTAACAAACAGGAAATAAGCAGTATGGAGAGGGAGTTACTAAATTCTACAAATAGTATGAACAAAAATTACCTAACTGCATCATAACTCCCTATGTATCAGACCCCCCAGTCTCCACTATGTGTTTTGGATATTTCATATAACAGATAACGGGATATTTCGAGTATTATTACGTTTAGGGAACAGGGATTCATATATTATTATCACCTGTTTTAAATCGCTATTTCATTTTGGAGAAGGGTTAGAATTAATAATTTTCATGCTAAATATTTTAACGTTTTGATCTGGATCCGCAAGTCTATACACTAGAGTACGGTATAGAAGTTGAAAGGTTGAATTTGTACACTCGAGGAAAGCATTGGAGAAAATTCAGCAAGTAATCAGGTCTCTGGGAATTTCCAGACTATAAATAGACGGTTGGAAAAATACTGGGAAGCCCTTGGGCCGGCTCGGCCAGGTTCGGCAACGATGGGATATTTACGATCGTCAACTACCTTCGAAGTTCGACGGCGTAGCCGCCAGGATAGCTTGTGTAGTAAATAATTCCGACCACTTTAACCAACGACCCACGGAAGAAATCAGTACGCAGGCTGTGTATAAAATGGCTATACAACATTATACTTTGGTTCGAATGCATTTTTAGAGTCGTTGTAGCAGGCCATGTGGCTCTCACGATTACGCTTGGATAGTAATTGGTACCGCTGAGTTCACGCTACTGGTTACCACGTTTTGCCTGGACCTTTAAGCACATTTAGAGTCGGTGTGGTGGGCCATGCAGCTCACACGATTAAGCTTGGAACTTGGTGCCATTGAGTTCACACTACCGGTTACCACGTTTTTACCACTACACTGATGTCTCTGAACCGTTGGGTTATTGTCAGTAAACCTGAGAACTATTTGCTTCATGGGTCGTCAACGTCCCACGGTATGGAAACTGTTCATCAGTGACAAAAGTGAAGGCTAATTAGTTGCATCATGTGTGCGATCAGCAATATTGTGAGCAAGGTGAGGTTAAACCTCAATCAGTGGAAGTAACTTGTGTTTGTTACTCCGGATTGAGCAAAATACGTTGATTGCTACCAAGGTAACGTAGAAACTGGCTTCTCAAAGGATCATGCAATTGTATTACATGTATATTTGTGTTGTATTTATCTCGCACATTCAGAAGAATTTGTTAGAATCAAATACAGATTATTAACATTCACGTAGTTAAGTGTATCAATTCCTGCCTGCTTATGCCATTACAGAGAGTATGGTAGGACTCTGGTACTTATCAGCTAAACATGCTTATGTTCACTCCTTGGGAAATAGGAGATCTCATTGCTGGTTTTCTTAAATTTAATTACTTTATTCGACGAGGACCCATATGACCTAAGTCTTCCGCCCAATCTTGCCGGGATTGATTTAAAGGGGAATTGCAATTACTTGCGGTCTGTATATGAATACGGTAGATTCAGGTTAGCTTACAATTGGCGGCACCCTTCGTAGCGTTGGAACATAACAATACACAACAGATAATCCAACGACCGTCCCACAACCAATCTTTCACTATTAAAATTTATTTTGAAAAGCCAACAATTCGCACCACCACACACCCTACATCACAGCAATTCCAACACACCGTCATACGACCCTCAACAGAAGAAAATACAGGACATACATGTTTTGACCCCCATTCCCTCCTTCAATCGCCACCAACTGAGCTGACAAAAGCTTCCAAACTTAATCAAAATGTTCCCTCCCATTAACCTAACTAAAGCCCAACCAAAACAGAAAATAACGAAAGAACCCAAATATTGATTCCCTCCAATCGCCAACGACTGAGCAACCAAGAGGTTTCGAACTAAATGAAGAAGCCCATCTCACTAACTCTTAACCTAACCTCACCAAAAAATAAGACCTCCAAACTTTTATCCCCATCCAACTGAAAATGATTGAGCCATCAAAGAGCTCCCGAGCTCAATCAAAAAGCCCCTTGCCCTAACCCACCAACCAAACCCTCACCCCCCCCCCCAAAAAAAAAAACAACAACAACAACAAACCCGGTGGCAACACAGCCCTTGAAGGTCCTTGGTCTACCAAGCGACCGCTGTCCACCCATTTGGCCTGCAGATTGCGTGGTCAGCGCATCTCATCCCTCCGGCAATAAATTTTAGTTTTCTTGACCGGGGCGCTGCCTCACTGTTAGAAGCTACCCAACTGTCCTCACGTGGCTAAGTGCACCCCGATCCAGCCCTCACAGCAGTTTCTAAAATCCATGACGGCGCTGAGGCCTCCGAGAGGCAAGCGCACTACCCCAACACCACAGGGCCGGTAACCAAACCCCACCCATAAACAGAAACTATAGAAAGGAACCCTAATCTTGATCCCTATAAACACCACTCACTGAACCACCGAGAACTTTCGAACGTAATCAAACACTAACAAAAAACAAAATAATAAAAGGACCCCAAACATTAACCCTCCTCTAATCACAGCTGACTTAGTTACAATGAGCTCCCAACTTAAACAAAAAGCTCCCTTTCCCCTAAAAACCCTCAAATCCCACCCAATACCAGAGAAAAATCAAATGGATCCTCAAACGTTGATCCCTTCCCACCACCACTGACTGTGCAACCAAGAGCTCCCGAACCTAATTAAAAGCTCCCGTCCCCTGAAGTTTCCCCTAAACCACACTCAAAAACTGTAAACAGGGGGAAGTGACCGCAATTGTATTTCCTCCATCTGCCACTAACTGGCCCATGTTAAGCTCAGGAGCTCGACACACGTGCCCAAATTCTGCTGACCCTCGAAATACCACACCCGAAAATACACGAACTAGCAGAGCCCCTAAATACTGGCCCCCTCCAAACGCCACTAACTGAGCCTCCAAGAGCTCCTGAGGTTAATTAAAAAAGCTCCCCAAACCCAACACAAAAACAGAAAAAAGTAAAAGGACCCCGAAATTTGATACCTTCCAACACCCACAACTCTGGCAACATGAGCTGCCATTTTTATTCAACAAGTCCCCCCTAGTCTCCCACCAAACCCAACCCTAAAATAAAAACTCAACATGGCCCCCAATTTTAGACCCACCTTCTACCGCCACGTACTGAGCTACCAAAAGGTCCCGAGCTTAATCAGATAGCCCCCGTGTCCCTAGCTCCCAATCAAACAGCACTCAAAAAAACAAAAATTAAAAATGACCCAAACTTTGACACCTTCTAACCGCCACAAACTCACAAAGAGCTTAACCAACACGTACTCTCTTCCTCAACTTAATTAAAATCAAAAGCAGGCAATAACGAAAGGAAAGCCAAATTATTACCCCCCCGACCACCACTTGCTGAGCGAGCTGTTTATAGCCTACTTTCGATTTTTGCAAAAAATGAAAGTAGACTTATGAGATCTACACAGGGCCAAAAGTTGTGTGTCTGTCTGCTTTGGTATGCCTGTCCCCCCCCCCCCCCCCCCCCCCCCTCCCTATAAATTCAAACACGGTGAAACTGAATTGAACGAAATTTGGTACAGAGGTAGCACTAGCACAGGGCACCTCAGTGTCATGTTTCATATCGCTGCCATCTTGACGGAAACTTAATGGCGTCCACCCAAATGTTCAAAGCTTAAATAAAATTACGACTAACCTAATCATCCGATCTCTACCAAATTTTGCTACAATATACCTAAATGTAGGAAGCATCTTTTGCCCAAACTACAAGGTCATCAGCCAAAAGGTTTCAAGATGGCGGATGTATGAATCATGCAGGTATTATAGCCTGACCGTAACTTACGATTCAACAAGGCCTGGTCTTACCAAATACACTCATCATTCATACGGAGGATTAAACTGTCCACAAGGAGATGACCGGTAGTATATTAGCATTTTAAAATAGAATATGTAACCGCAGTAGTGAAATGAGTACCAGGGTAATTCCTGGGAGCAAAGACGGCCGGACATGGAGCTGACAACTCCATGCCATCTAGTGCCGATGTCACAACAAGTGGAAGCCTCTACTTTCCACTACTCCCAGGGCCTCGATGGCATGCACGGAGTTGACTTTGCTTTGCAAGTGAGAGGGTAGCACGAATGACTGCTGGGACAAATACACTGGCGGAAAGAATTATCCCAACAGGAATGTAGAGTACGGAAATTTCGGCAATATATTGGGCGAGGTAACATATTTATTTTTTATTTATCGTATGGCTTTTAGTGCCGGGAGTGTCCGAGGACATGTTCGGCTCGCCTGAGTCTGTAGCTGCTTCCAGCGGACACCCTAAAGGGCGAGCTACAAGTTCCGTTCAATTTCAAGTAGTTCCAACTTTCGCCACCAGATATCAATGATACCTAGTGGTGAACGTTGGAACTTTGATAGAGCGTTCTGACGAAATCTAACCTAACAAATTTTGCTTTACACAAGTTTAGTCTGTGAAAGGATCTTTAACATGCCATAAATCTATGACATGGGACCGCCGGCTTTACTTCCCCTCCGAAGGAAGGCATACTGAAGGATTTTTAACGCTCTTAAAAAATCCGACGACTTCGGCCGGGTTTGAACCCGCTATCTTGGGCATAGCAGTTCAGCATGCTACCGACTACGCCACCGAAGCCGCTACATATTTAATTGATTAGAGGTACAAGACAACGGGTTAATGTCCATGCGAGAAAAAGCCATCGCAAATGTGCCATGCTGGTCCATTATAAACCGGTATAATCGCCAGATTGTCCACTACGCGACAGATCCGAGCAGGCGTCCCACAGGGCAGTATAATTGCACCTGTGCTGTTCAGTCTATATATCAATGACATGCCAGCACCAGCAGGACCGCTAACTGCACTATACCTATATGCTGACGACTCGGCTATGACAGCCCAACACTTCCGCATGGCATACATCAGAAAGAGGCTGCAGGAAGCGCTGTGGGCCCTTGAACCCTGGTTCACCAAGTGGCGGATAAAAGTCAATGTAGACAAAAGCCAGGCGGTACTCTTCACCAAGAAGAATAGAATTACACTCGACCTGCCTCAATCCAGCCACTAACACTATTCGCATGCAACATTCCATGGACGAGCACAGTCAAGTACCTAGGAGTCACCCTAGATGCTAAACGGACCATGCTCCACCATGTCACAACACTCCAGCGTAAAGCACACGTGCTCCACATGCTGCATACATGAAGTGTATACAGGCTGTTTCGGAAAGACTTTTACAAACTTTGGGGATTGGTTCCTTACACCAAAACAAGATACAAAGTTCATACACACATATGTCCCAAAATCCTTCATTTTCGATTTATTAATGAAAGAACATTGTTAAGTGACACATTAATTGACAGCCTGTTTGGAAGTGTTTAACACATAAACTAATATATAAAAAAAGGTTGACACCGACAGGAGGAAAAACTGTCATATGCACAAGTGTCCCAGAATCCTTTGTTTTCCCGGGAGGGACTGTTGAACACATTGGTGCACTGTTTTTTTTAGCGTATGGCTTTTAGTGCCGGGAGTGTCCAAGGACATGTTCGGCTCACCAGTTTTGTAGCTCCTTCGAGACGGGACACCCAATGGGTTAGCTACAAGTACCGTTGGGGAGGAAAATGGGAATGGAAGGTCGAGGAGTTGGAAGGTAGCGGCTGTGGCCTATAGTTAGGGACCAACCCCGGCATTAGCCTGGAAGGAAGATGGGAAACCACAGAAGACCATCTTCAAGGTTGCCGGCGGGGAGATTCGAACCTCCTCGCCTCCCGGATGTGAGCGACTGCCAGCAGTCATGCCGTAACGACCACGACTAACTCACTCGGTGGTAAACTGATAACACTTCACTACACAGAGCTCACAATAAGTGATCAAAATGTCCTCCTCTTGCGTCGAGACATGCATGAACACGTCGCATCATGGACTGCCGGACCCGTTCAAAGACTCCGGACTGGTGTCGAATGGTGTAGCAGGCGTCCAGGATACGTCGATGTAGAGTTTCCACATCTGGGATGGCTACGGCATACACCAATTGTTCCAGGTGCCCCCACAGATAAAAGTTTAACGGATTGAGGTCTGGCGACCTTGCAGGCAATGGAATGGCTCCTCCTCTGCCCAACCATCTTGTCCTGGAAGATGAAGACGGTGAAGACCGACTAATGCCACATGCCTATGTACACACGTCTCCATCAAACGGTACGATACAGTCCAATGCGGCAAAGGCTCTCTATCCGTGCATAACGCAATGCCGTTGTGCAGTTGGAATCAAACGTGCCTGATGAGTATACCCATGTGTTGACCACTCCCTCCCGGGACAACAAATGGGTCGGGGACACATGGTCATATGACCTTGTTTTCTTATGTCGTTGTCAGGAACACATCTCCGAAGTTTGTCAACGTATTTCTGAAACATCCTGTACATATGTAACTAACCACAATGTGTTTATGTGTACATCTGCTTGTCTTTTACAGCATTTGGTTAGTTCCAGCATTAGATTAAGCCCCCCCCCCCCAAAAAAAAAAAACCTTCTCCTGGCTTGCCATGGGAAGGAATATTAATCATTTTAGCTTGTAATTTCAGGACGATTGTATGCAGCAGCGGAGTGATTGATGCCAACCAACAGCTATGTCCAGGACACGAGAGAAGAAGCCCCTACTTGCAGGCGTGGCTCCCCTCTCCGGATCACCGAGACTTGGTACTAGGACGCACTAGGCGGGCGGACTGCGCTCCGAAGCTAACCACGGACGTACAGGTCGTCCGCCATTGCGGACGCGCTAGTCCCAGCAGTACCAAGCTAACTGATTCCCCACAAATACAAATCTCGGCGAGGAAACGGATTTTGCAACTGTTGCATGACACACCTCCCGTACTAACAAACCTACTCATTTCCTTCCCACATTCCTTGCAGGTGGCAATAACCAAGCCGCCAGGTTTTACGTGTAGGCAATCTTTACTTTCTGCCTATGCGGTTTTCCCTGGCCCTAAATTCCAACCCTTAATATATCTGTATATATATATATATACCTATGTTAATATCACCTATGATGCCTGATAAATCGCGATCGCGATCAAACAGGTGCTAAGTCTCCAAGGGCAATTTCTTTACAAACCCCTATGCTTTCTCTTCTACTATGTAGACTAATTGCATTTCGGAGGCATCAATAGTAAGGTCGGCTGTCACTCAGAGGGGGGGACCATCCCCCACCCCGAAAAAAATAAAGATGGACAGGGACTCCAATTCGATCTTTTCGAGCCATCATTCTGTTTCATTCTATGATTAGAGTTTATTCAGACAGTCGGAGTATTGTGATTCTGTCATTCGATGGCAATCGGTGAGTCGTCATGTATATCAAGCAAGATGTTCATTAGGTAACATACTGTAACTGCAAGTACGTCTGTTACATGCAGATTGTCAATATCTGCGACCTGTCGGGTCTCAACATGGAAATGGCCAGCTGTGATTCAGTGCACTACGAAATTTCTAGACAACGAAACGGTGAGTGATTTGTTGACAAACACTGAGGACATAACACTCAAGGGAGTCTGGAAGGGGGCAGGGTTATCCCCTGAACGGAAGGACACTGCAAGAAAGGCCGATCAGCGATAACCATCGCTACTCCAAATTTAACGCAACACGCAATAGCAAACTATGTCTAAGCCAATTCTCATAGGGGCATAATTTATGTTTTTTTTTATATTCATGTTTGTGCTCATTGATGATGATGATGATAATTGTTGTCTTAAGAGACCTAACATCTAGGTTATCGGCGCCTAAGGGTCTGGGTGACAGCGAAAATGACAATGAAGTGGAAACCAGAACGAAAATTAAGTGAGAAGGAAAATACTTACATAAAGGAACTCAGATTGAAACCACTCACAAAATGGAGAGTGGTAATACGTACAAAAGGGAATTTAGAACGAAAATACTCACAAAAGGAATACATTGAAAAACACGCACAAAATGTAGGTTAGGTTCAAAATACGTACAAAATGCAATGTAGAGTCGAAATACTTTACTTACAAAATGCAAGTGAAATTCTAAATACTTACAAAATGCAAATGAGATTGAAAACACGTACACAATGCAATTGAAATTGAAAATACACAATGCAATTTAGATTGAAAAACGCGCATTTCAGATTCCAAAAAAATCACAAAATGCAATTGAAATTGCTTACAAAATGCATGGCAGATTCAAACTACGGTACTCAATTGGATGGACAATACTTACAAAATGCAATTTAGTTGAAAATACTTACACAATGTAATTCAGATTCAAAATACCCGCAATATGCAATTGAGAATCAAAATACTTGCAAAATGCCCACCATACAAAATGCAATTGAAAATACTTGCACAAAGCAGTTTAGGTTAAAATACAAGATGCAATTGAAATTCAAAATACTCACAAAAGTCCCATCCCCTATATTGAAAGACTTACTAAAAAGCAATTTAGATTGTCAATCCTTACAAAATGCAATTGAGGTTGAAAACACAAGCAAAATGCAACGTAGACTGAAAACACCTACAAAATGGAGTGTAGATGCAAAAAAATCGCTAAATGGAATTTAGATAGACGGGGAGCCAGTTAACAACAACAACAAAAAAAAAATACCAGTGCGGGAATCTTAAAGAGAAAAGGAAATATAATGAAACGAAAACAAGAGGTCTGATCCCTCGAAGGAGGGATCAGGAAAGATGAGACAAGGGCCAATTAAGGCGGGAAAGTGAAAGACTCCCTAGTTGTCGGATACCCTAATACCATCGGGGGCGGAAAAGAACAAGAGTTGACCAAAGGTGGTCGACAGGAAAGAGGACGGAGAGGAGCCCGGCACAAGTAAGTGGAAGCAATGCCGGACTCAGCTGGGGTCCCGTGGTCGCCAACCCACGTCCCACTAGATGTGAGCCCCTGAGGGATGTGCACATTGATACATATAAATTACGATTTGGAGAAGGAGATATTGTTGGATTCATTTATACAGCAGTCTGACAAGTGAAATATCACCCCACCCGTCTAAAGTAAAGTCATGTGTCCTACCGCATTTAAAGCCGGCAAATATAGTAGATCATCTCCTATAGATGTAAATATAGGTGGCGCCGAGCATTCGGATCTATTGGTCCATCCTTGTAATGACTATAAGCAGAAACATTACAGTACAAAATCCTGTATAATTCTGTTCATCCTCGTCAGTACACCTGCTTGTATGACCAAAGTGTGTCACACGCTAGCATTTTGTACGCCAAGTTGTATGAAATAAAACGTGGCAAAGGTTGTCGTCTGAGGGTGTTATTTGCAGTTCATTCGCCTTATTAACGCAAAGCGGTCGCGAAACTTCCTTTAAGTAAATTTGAAAACATGCCAGGTACTGATTGAATGCATTCCAATCAATATTTAAGATCCAACTGTAATAATTGAATATTTTACAATACGCGTAGTTCCGCCCCTTAAAACAACAATAACTAACTAATAACTAACTAATAAGAAGTGAAACAAAAAGCACCCGTGTGCGAGTGGTATTGCGCCAGCTCGCTGTTTTGAAAATCCCAGGTTCAAGGCTATCCGACGGCAGAAATTTTAAATTCATTTTAATTATTTTATTATACCCTCCCTAACTCATACAGCAAGATTTCAACTTAATTTTGTTCACATGATCTACGAGGACGATAGGGAAAGTTGTTTACTTCTCTCATTCAAATTGTTATTTTCCCTAAATACTGTTCAAAACCATGGATGGATACTATTCGTGAAAACTATTAGAATTTGACTAGTTCAATATTTATCCCAGAATAATAATATGACATGTCCTGTATTTACTGCCTGGCTGCGCGGCACAGCGGTAACGTTGTCGCTTGCTGTGTCCAAGGTTGCAGGTTCGCATCCTGGCGCAGTCAGCTGGCATTTGAGGCTGCGCAAATGCGAGGGAGCCGTGTCAATAGATTTACTGGCACGTTCAAGATCCCCTTCGGAGCAAAATTTCGGCACCCCGACGTATGTAAATAACATTATAATTATTATAATTATAACATTATAATTATCTGTATTTACTGTATGTTTGGGGCAGATGACCTCGTAGTTTTGCCCCTTAAAACCTCACTAAATAACGAACTAACTATTACTGTATGTGTCTAGCCAGTGCTTTTCGCACAGACGACCCACATAAAAATAGATTTATGGGGGTAGGCTCACGAATAAATACATCAGACCGAAACTATAATCTCTTTCAAGTATTGAAATATCTCAGTTTCATATTGATGTATAGTTAAATGGTAAATTAAAATAAAGAAATATTCAGAATCAAAACAGTTTTGATGATGATGATAGTTGTTTTAAGGGGCCTATCATCTAGGTTATCAGCCCCTAATGGTCTGGGTGACAGCGAAAATGACAATGAAGTGGAAACCAGAACGAAAATTAAGTGAGACGTAAAATACTTACAAAAATGAACTTATTGAAACTACTCACAAAATGGAGAGTGGTATTACTGTACTTGCAAAAGGGAATTTAGAACGAAAATACTCACAAAAGGAAGAGATTGAAATATATGCACAAAATGTAGTTTAGGTTCAAAATACGTACAAAATGCAATGCAGAGTCGAAATACTTACAAAATGCAATTGCTATTCAAAATATTTACAAAATCCAAATGAGATTGAAAATACGCACAAAATGCAATTGAGGTTCAAAATACTTACAAAATGCAATTGAAATTGAAAATACACAATGCAATTCAGATTGAAAAGCTCCCATTTCCAATCCAAAATATTCACAAAGTGCAATTGAAATTCAAAATGCTTACAAAATGTACGGTAGATTCAAACCACTCAATTGGATCGACAATACTTACAAATTGCAATTTAGATTGAAAATACTTGCAAAATGCCGACCATACAAAATGCAATTTAGATTGAAAATACTTGCAAAAAGCAGTTTAGGTTGAAAATACTTACAAAATGCAATTGAAATTCAAAATACTCACAAAAGTCTCGGCCCATATATTGAAAGACTTACTAAAAAGCAATTTAGATTGTCAATCCTTACAAAATGCAATGGAGGCTCAAGCACTCACAAAATGCAATTTAGATAGAAAAGACTTACAAAATTCAACGTAGATTGAAAATACTTACAAAAAGGAGTGTAGATATAAAAAACATCGCTAAAGGGAATTTAGATACACGCGGGGCCAATTAACATAAACAGTGCGGGAATCTTAAAGAGAAAAGGGAATACAATGAAAAGAAAACAAGATGTCTGACCCCTCGAAGAAGGAGGGATCAGGAAAGATGAGACAAGGGCCAATTAAGGCAGGAAAGTGGACTCCCTACGCCTCGGATACCCTAATACGGTCAGGGTCGGAAAAGAACAAGAGTTGACCAAGTGAGGTCGAGGAGCCCGGCACAAGTAAGTGGAAGCAATGCCGGACTCAGCTGGGGTCCCGTGGTCGCTAACGCACGTCCCACTAGATGCGAGCCCCTGGCGGAACAAAACAGTATTAGCACACGGCGTCTTGAAATTGTAAACTGAGCTTATTTAATTATTTCAATAACTTGATCTTTAGTTCGTCACTTAATCTGGCTATTTCATCAATCTCCAGATCTTCGTCGATATTCAAAGACAAATCTCTTTCAACTACCAGTAGCAGGGAGAGACCAACCACTGGGTTAAACATAACTCTAAGCGATCCCTAAAAATTTTTAATTTGGAAAGAGACCGGACTGAGAAGAAAGCTAATGCTAAGAATTTTGAGCTCTTCTTCCCCTGGCGCTACTAGATCATTGTCATCTTCGGCTGTTTCATCTTTTTCACTGTTTTAATCATGTTCCATTTGGGGGTTTTCAGTTCCTACAAATGTGGCAAGCTGCTGAACTTCCTTTATCAGTTAAGCTCTACTGCATTTTATAAGTGTGCACAATTGCTCAACCTTTTCTTCGGGGATTTCTTTGGTGGCTAGAATCTCATTATAAGAGGTGTGTCAGCCACCCCTTATAGTATTGCTTTTATGAAGCCCAACTAACGTGAATTATCAGGAAGGTCGATATTTCGTTAGTAGAATTTTAGTATTTAGTTGTTAGTAGAAGGTTAGTATTTTTAGCCTATTTTCACTTATGAAAAAAAAAAAAAGGCTTATGAGATCACAGTTTGTCCGTGTGTGTATCCCCCCAAATAACTTCTAAACGGCAGGAGCGACTTCAATGAAACTCGGTAAGATCATAGTACTATTACGGCCGACCCCGATCGTGCCCTTCAAATTTAATTACGTTTCACCAATCGAACATGGCGGCTGTACGAATTATTTCACCGGCATTTTGTGTCTCCAAAACTATTACTGATATCACCCTGAAATTTTGTACGGTGATAAACGGCACTACTAGAAGTTCACCTATGAGACTGTCAAAAACCTGTTAACTACAAAACGAACATGGCGGCCAAGTGAAGTTGAAACATTTAAATAGACTACTCTCGCGATTTAACCATCCAAACGCAATGCAACTTGGTACAGCAAATATTTATACACATTGTAATGCACTGGCATCTAACTTAGTTCAATTGTTTACATAACCTCAAGATGGCGGCAGTGCGAAATATTTCACCGGCATTCTATATCTCTGAAACTAATACAGATATCACCCTGAAATTTTGTACGGTGATAAAGGGCACAGCTACAAGTTCACCTATGAGACTTTCAAAAACCTGTTAACTGCAAAACGAACATGGCAGCCAGGCGAATTTGAAACCTTTAAATAGACTTTTCTCGCGATTTAACCACCCAAACGCAATGAAACTTGGTACAGAAAATAATTAAAGACGTTGTAATGCACTGGCATCTAATCCAGTTCAATTGTTCACATAACCTCAAGATGGTGGCTATGCGAAATTTTAAAATTAAGTTTTTATTTCTTGTGTATCATCAACGTTCATGGCATTTGCAGACTTAGAAAAGGCCTATGATAACGTTGATTGGGCTATATTGTTTGACATTTTGAAAACGATTGGAATAAAGAACAAGGATAGGGGGGTGATCTACAATCTATACAGAAACCAGATCGCAGTCATTCGAGCTAAAGGACATGAGAGAGAAGCTGGTATTCAAAAAGGTGTAAGGCTAGGCTGCAACTTATCACCCATACTTTTCAACCTTTACATTGAACAAGCAATGGAGGAGATTGGAGAAAAATTTAAAGTGGGAGTGAAGATTCAAGAAGAAATAATTTCAACTCTGAGATTTGCTGATGACATCGTCATCTTGGCCGACATGCCAGAGGATTTGAATGGTATGGACTTCGTCTTGAGGAAAGAATTCATGAAAATTAATAAATGTAAAACACAAATATTGGAATGCAGCTGAAAGAAATCAGAATATGGCAGGTGAAAAGCTAATGGAGGTAGGAGACTTCTGTTACTTAGGAAGCAAAATAACCAGTGACTGACGAAGCAATGAGGATATAAAAAGTAGGTTGGCTCAGGCAAGGAGAGCATTTCTACATAAAAGAAATCTGTTGACATCTAATATAGATTTAGGTATTAGGAAGTCATTTTTGAAAGCCTTTGTCTGCAGCGTGGCATTATAATGAAGTGAAACTTGGACTACTTGTGCAGCAGAAAAGAGAATTGAAGCGTTTGAAATGTAGTGTTACAGGAGAATGATGAAGATTAGATGGGCAGATAGGGTAACAAATGAAGATGTATTAAGACGAGTGGGAGAGGAGATATGTTTCTGGCGACTGCTAATGAAGAGAAGAGAGAGGTTGGTACGACACATATTAAGACACCCAGGAATAGCAAGCTTAGTTATGGAAGGAAGGGTCGAGGACAAGAACTGTAGGGGTAGACCAAGACCGTCGGATGTAGGGTGTGGTAGCTATGTAGAGATGAAACGATTAGCTCAGGAGATGGAGGCATGGATAGCTGCATGAAACCAGTCAAAAGACTGAATACTCAATCAGGAACAGGCTGAATAGAATAAAATCAATTACGTATTTTAGGTAGGAATACTTTGGTGCAGTTTAATTTTAATATTGATCATTTGGATTCTGTTTGCTTTATTAATATGAACTATTAAAGAAAGTTAATAACTAACTGTAACAGAGCTTTAATTACATTTTCCTAATGATCAGTCGCGGGCAGCTCCAGAATGGGAAACATGGCGACATGAAGAGACGTGAAGATAAAAAAGGCAATCGTTATTGTGTATAAATGTAATATCAACATGAAACACACAAACGTCGTAGCACGAGATTAGTATTTATGGCAAACCCTTCGACATAGCAGACTTTCCATAAGAAAATTCGCAACTCTAGTGCATTTGGTGCCACCTTCGACGCCACTTCCTGGGGCCTGAGACCATCTCGTCTAGGGGCTTCCCACATAACTAGTCCTGGGCTGATCTGGATTACCAAGCGTAGTGAAGTTGGCATCCAGTGCATGTGTATTACACAATTAGGAAATCCACAAGGGAATATTTCAGAGAGGATAATGAGGGAGATTGGATGTATGATCAGGACCTATGTGAGTGAGCGTCATGATACCTGGTAACATTGAGCGGTGGAACAATGTTACTACTGCAGGCAAGATACGTTTGTAACAGCAGGGGAGGGCCGGGATGAATTCAAGGTAGGAGTCTTATGTGTTATTTCATAGTGGCCCGCGGCTATACCCCTGTAAGATATGAGGTCATTCATGTCAAAACCGAACGTGACTACCGATACTGTATCCTACAGTATGTCAAGAGAGAAGCATTTTCATTACGAGACGGAGATGGAGAGAAATAATTTGAAAGAAAAAAAAACCCAGGGTGCAGTAATCGATGCCAGTGGAAGTCATCTAAAATGAAAATATATACATCAAAACTTTGGACTCTGTTATGCATAAGAACTGCAATGAATGTGAAAATCATTCTCTCAATTGCTCTTCGTAGAGCCATGCGTTACTTCATGGTAGTCAGACGTCAAACTTTTGTGAAAAATGCGGAAAGGGTTTTGCCCACGAACGGTGCTGGAAGACACATACCTTACTAACAGTGTGGTCCAACCCGCGGCCCGCATGTTCATTTTTGTTGGCCCTTGCCCTTCTTACTGCCCTTCACTCTTGGACAGTTATAATCAGTGGCGTGCCTACTTTAATTTTCACTTTCATTCAGTTATTTTACGAAGAAGCCAGGTGGGAAAGTAAATATCCCGAAAAACACGCCAGTAATCAGAGTTGTCTTTCCACGAATACGTACGGCACGAGAAGCTGCCCCGCCTCGCGCTGACTTTGCGTGCAGGGCTCGATTCGATTCGAAGAGGTTGTTTTTGTCGAGAGGTTGCTCGAGGGATATAGTATGACGAGAGTTTGCTATCATCATTGTTGCGAGAGCGGTACCTAATATGGCGGGACATAATAAACGGCGTGTTGAATATGAGAAACGACAATTTCAGTCAAAGTGGCAGGAAAGTTACTTTTTTGTTGAACATAATGGAAAACCACAGTGTGTTATCTGTTCTCAAGTCTCAGGTGTTTCGAAGGAGTATAACGTGAATAGACACTATACCAACCTGCATAAATCAAAATACGATCAATACCAGGGAAGTACCAGAAGTTATGTGTTTAATGATTTTAAGTTGAAACTAACAAGACAAGAGATGTGCTGTAAAATTGGCATCTTCATTTGGAGATAATAGGATGGCCAAATATTTTGAAACAGTTTCCTTGTCTCATCAGACAGTTGGTAGAAGAATTAATGATATGGCTGGTGAAGTTTCAGGTTCTCTCAAGAGCATTTTGGATAAATGTGAATTTTACTCTCTAGCTCTAGATGAGAGCACAGATATAGCTGACATCGACCAGCTCCTTATCTTTGTCAAAACAATAAACGAAGCATTTGAAATTCATGAAGAACTGGTGGAATTAAGATCATTAGAAACCAGCAAAAAAGGTATTGACATATGCAACTCACTGGACGATGTCGTTTCTAAATATGGAGGTTTTGTGAAGTGCTCTGGCATTGCAACAGATGGAGCTAAAGCAATGGTTGGTCCTAACATTGGTTTAGTAGGACTGTGTAAAGAAATAGGATTGCATTTTTTGTTTTTCCACTGCATTATCTACCAGGAGGCTCTCTGTGGAAAAATTATAAGGCTCAGTGAGACAGTGAAAACTGTTGTAAATACTGTAAATTTAATAAAGGGCGGCAATAAAGCCTGTAGACACAGAGCATTTAATGCATTCCTAGACAATTTGGAAGCTGAGTGTGGTGACATTTCATTGTACTGTGAAGTGCGTTGGCTAAGTGCTGGAAATTGCTTGCAACAGTTTTTTGGGTTGAGGAATGAAATTCTTGCTTTTCTCAAAATGAAAACATTGGGCATGATTATCATAAAAAACTGAACGAAATCCAGTTTTTAAATAATCTTGCTTTTTTGACCGATTTAACATCCCATCTAAATGCTTTAAACCTGAAACTACAAGGCAGAAAACAAATTATCTCCCAGCTTTATGGACATGCTTCCGCAAAGAACTTTATGTAATGCAAATTGCATTGAAGGCAAATAATATGTCACACTTTCCATCTTGTCAGCAGTTGAAAGAAGAAAAAAGTGACAAATTTTAGTATGTTTCATGAAATAATAATAGATAACAAGAAAGAGTTCCAGAACAGATTCCAGGATTTGACTCCCTAAAACCAAAACTTGCACTGTTCAACAACCCCATGGATATTGAAGTGAGTGAGGTGCCCTGCGACCTTCAAATGGAAATTTGTGATCTTCAAGCAGACCCATTCTACCAGACTAAAAAGTGTGATGTCCCTGAAAGTTTCTGGAAACTGATTTCTAAGGAACGTTTTCCTAAACTGCTTAAATTATCTCTGCAAGTGTTATCGCTGTTTAGTAGTACATATGCGTGCGAAAGTGCGTTTTCTGCTCTCAAACAAATTAAATCAAAAACGAGAAATCGATTGAAAGTGCTTCACTGGAATCGAGCCTGAGACTTTGCCTCACTGAACTTACAGTGGAAATTGATACACTTGTATCAGGAAAGCAGTGCCAATCACCACATTGATTTCTCGACTGTAAAATGAAGTGATATATTAAACTAGTAATATTAAACTTCTTTTAATATAAATTTAGTAAATGTTTTTGAGTAAAATATGTAATACGTTTTCTTTCAGGAATGTCTCTGGCCCTCACATTTCTACACTAAAGTTTGTTTGGCCCTCGGGTAACAAAAGGTTGGACCACCCTGCCTTACTTCATAGGTACCAAGCACTGTATACTTGTGATAAATGTGGAGCAGTGTTCGAAGTGAAATGCAACAGTTCTTAATATGCTACCTCATTGTGGCCAGAGGCTACACTCGTGTATGTGAGAAGGGCTTCCCTCGTATAAGCGAACATGACTACAGAGATGGTATCCCACGTCAAAAGAGAACCACTTTTCATCGAGATGGAGGTACGAGTGATGGTGTTGAAGAAGAAACCCAGGGTGAAGAAGTAGGTGCCTGAAGTAATTTAAAAGATAACATATGCATCAAAATATAGGATTCTGCTATTCATAAACGCTGCGATGAATGGGTACAACCTTTTCCCAAGAGTCATTTTAAGAGATTATTTCATGGTGGTCGTGAAACTTGCAAAAAGGATACCATTTACAATAAAATTTGAAGTGACATGTTACTTCATAGAAGCTAAAGGTTGTACATTTGTGATAAATATGGAGCGGTATTTGCAATGAAACAATCTAGAGTACTCCATAGTAACCAGTGACTGGTGCAATGTAGATTACAGTTTTATAATGTATATATTAGTTTGCAAGTTAACTGTTCCTACATCATCATCATCATCTTGAGCAGTTTCCAACCGCTGGTCGGGTCTGCTTGGAACATAAGCCTCTCCATCGTTTCCTGTCCATCCACCATCTCTCGTCATTTACTGTGTCCCAGCACACTCCTCTTTCCTCCACACTCTTCTTAACTCCTTTTGTCCATCTGTCCCTTGGTCTTCCCCTTGGCCTCCTTCCCGTCATTTCCATTCCAAACATCTTCTTCGGTATCCTCTCCTCTTGCATCCTCCTCACATGTCCATACCATTGTAGCCTAGATCGCTCTATTCTATTTTGCAATGGTTCCTCCCTTACCATCTCCCCGACTCTCTCATTCCTTACTCTGTCCATTCTTGTCACTCCTACCCTACTACTCAGGAACTTCATCTCCACTGCTCGTATTTTATTCTTGTCCCTTTCCTTCCATCACCCATGTTTCTGAACCATATGTCAAAATTGGCACAAAGTAGGTCTTGTAGATGATTCCTTTACATTTTTGTGGTACATCTTTATTCCATATCATCCCCCTAACACTCTTGAAAAATCTATCTGCGCACCTTCCCCTCTCATTTATTTCCATCCTATTGCCTCCCTTTTCTTCAATTATGCTTCCCAAGTACTTGAAGCATTCTACTTTCTGCAACTGCTGTCCTCCAAGTGTTATGCCCATATCCAGTCTGTTCTTCTTCCTCGTTGTGATGACCACTTCACTCTTTTGTGCTGAGAACTTCATCCCATATGATAACACTACCTTCTCCCACTCATCTAATTGCTCTTGTAGTTCTTCCTCATCCTCTCCCCATACCAGAAGGTCATCAGCAAACAACATTGCCTTCATTTTCCTTTCCCCAATGCTATTTACCACTTTTCGTATGATTTCATCCATCACCACTATAAATAACAGGGGTGAGAGGGCACTTCCCTGTTTCAGACCACTCTCCAGTTGAAATCATTCCGTTCTCTCTCTTCCCACCTTTACACAGCTTTTGCTTCCCTCGTACATTGCTTTCACTCTTGCCACTGTCTCCTTGTTCACTGCTTTTGCTCTCATTGCTTCCCATACCTTGTTTCTATTAATACTATCATATGCTTTCTCAATATCCAAGAAGGTCATCACCAGATCGTTCCCATATTCATAATGGTGTTCTTGTAGCTGTCTTACTGCAAAGATGAGGTCAACTGTTGACCTTCCTGACCTGAATCCATACTGTTCTTCCCTCAGCCCATCTTCAACTTCTGTCCGAATTCTTCTCTCCAGTACCTTCTCAAATATTTTGGCGCAGTGGCACATGAGTGTAATTCCCCTGTAGTTCTTGCATTCCTTCCTACTTCCCTTTTTAAATATGGGTATTATTATCACTCTTTTCCAGTCCTCTGGTATTTTCTTCTCCCTCCATATCACTTTCATTCCTCGAAAGAGCCACTGTGTTCCTATCACCCCTGCTGCTCTCACCATCTCCACACTCACTTCGTCTATTCCCGGTGCCTTTCCCCCTTTCATCTTCTTTAATGCTTCCTCCACTTCTTTCCATGTCAATTCCTTCTCTGAAATGTCTTGGTCACTGTCTGTTTCTTCCTCCACAATGTCCACTACGCTGGTTTTAGTTGGATTTAGGAGTTCCTTGAAGTATTCTCTCCAGACAACCTTTACTTCTTCCATATTTTTGACCTCCTTTCCATTCCTGTCCACCATTCTGACATTTTCCCCTGTATCTCTTCTCTTTGCCTTTATCATTCCATACAACACTTTCTTACTGCCATCACAGTCCTCCTCCATCATTTCTGTCCATTTCTCCAGCCATTTCTTTTTCTCTTCCTTCACTACTTCTCCTGCTTCTTTCTTCAGCTCTTGGTATTCTTCTCTTGTTCTGTCTGTCCTCTGTTGGAACCATTTCCTGAATGCTTCATTTTTTTTTCCACTGCTTCCTTAGTTCTGGGGTTCCACCATGGTGTTTCCTTCCACCTTTTCTTTCCACTAGTTCTGCCACACACGACTTCCGCTGCTTCTACCAACACGTCCTTGAACCTATTCCATTCTTCTTCACCTGTTTTCGGATCATCCTTCGGTAATTTGTTCCTCACTAATATCTGGAACTTCTCCTTATTTCCATCCTCCTTCAGCTTCCATGTCCTTATTCTTCTTTCTTGGTTCTCAGTTCTCCTCTTTTCCTTCAGTCCTCTCACCTTGGCGACCAGCAGACGGTGGTCACTGTCCAGGGCTTCTGAAGGTATTACCCTTATATCCGTGATACTCTTCTTTGTCTCCTTCCCGCATAGAATATAGTCCACCACTGATTTCCTAGTCAAATCCCTGCTGTACCAAGTAATTTTATGGCTCTCTCTCTTCTTGTACCATGTGTTTCCAACCATTAGCCCATTTATCTTGCACAGTTCCAACAATCTCTCTCCTTCCTTATTCCTGTTTCCCCATCCTTCACCACCAATCACTTCCTCAAAACCTCTTCTATCAGTTCCGACATGGGCATTTAGGTCTCCCATGACTATCAGATCTCTCCCCACTAACTGCTTCTGCAACTCCTCTTCAAACTCGTCCTTCTCGCCTTCTGTGCATCCCACCTGTGGTGCATAGACTTGCAGAATGTCCAGGTTTCTACCTTTCACAGTGATTCTGGCTCTAATTATTCTATCACTTACCCTCTTTACTTCCTCCCTCAGCCCTTCTCTCACCACCATTCCCACTCCATTTCTCTTCCCCTCCTCATTTCCTATCCAGTATAGCTGCAAGCCATTTCTCAGTTCTTTTCTTCCTTCCCCTCTCCATCTGGTCTCTGCCAGTCCGAGTACATCCAGTTTCCTCCTCTCCATCATATCCACAACCTCCTCCACTCTTCCCGTCAATGTAGTTATATTCAAAGTTCCGATTCGTAGTCCATTTCCATAGCCAGGTCTGCTTCCTTTAGATCTGTCCTTTCCGAGGCCCGTTCCCGTTTTAAAAGCAGTTTCATATCCACTACTGGCTTGCTAGGCCTAACGTAGCTTCACCATAACCCTGGCAAGGGGCCTGTTTTTGGTCCGCGAGAGGTATTTTATTTCCCTCAAACCCTCCGGACAAGTCCGGCGAGCCACCCTATCCGCCACCTGGGACGCGCCCGATAGAGGAACAGGCAAACCCCCACGGGAACTGTTCCTACATACCTATTATTCTTATAACCAGTAAAGGGCTGAGCATTCCTCTTGACTACAGGAATGCGCAGCCCTTTACTGGTTATAAGAATTTGCAGCATTTGTTGGCAACTATTGAAATTCACATCATTGGTAGATATGTCGATATCATTGCGATCGTATTTATAACTGTTCCTACATACCTATTATAAATACGATCGCAATGATATCGACATATCTACCAATGATGTGAATTTCAATAGTTGCCAACAAATGCTGCAAATTCTTATAACCAGTAAAGGGCTGCGCATTCCTGTAGTCAAGAGCCACATTAGAAGCAGTACGGATAGTTCAAATAGATCTGATAGTTACCAAGTTGCAGTACTGAAGAGATGCCCGGATTAATAGATCCAGGGGACAGTTCAATTCTAGAACTCGACTACCGTTCTATTTACAATTATACAGACTCTTGACTCTGATGAAACTGCAAGATTGTAGGATTCGACACATGACATAACCAAGAAGTAACCGAGAACTACTCGTATTACGCCCTGCCCCAATTGCAACTGCTACTTTGCCGAGCCCGTCCCGATGTCCACTGCGAATAACTTATAAGTCGGCAATAAAGCCCCAACATATTGTGTGGCGAAATAGCGAATCCACAGAAAACCGTGAACATCATCCAAACGAGGACACTAGTCAAGTAATCCCTGACAATCTCGATTTATGCAAGGACGAACTGAAATCGTGGCATCAGAAATTCATCACCGAATTAGACGAGGACAGCCGTTATACTGCGGCACATGCATTTACACCATTCCTCGCTAACAAAATAGACATTCTTCCCAGTCCTAAGCACCCGGACGAAAAATACGTTGAGGCCAAGAAAAGGAAGATAAATCAAAATAATCAAAGAACCAAAGAAGGAAAACAGTTCAATTAGCATTAGGAACAATAATGAAAAAGCAGAAATAAATTTAAAAAGATCCACAGAACATTTAAGAGTATCTTTTCCATCCCCAATATGGCTGCAGGAAGAGAATATTTGGATAGCATAAGTGATCCCGAGAGACTTGTCCAGGATGGAACGCACCTAATCGTTTCAAAAGCCGAAGTTTCTGCCTCACTACAAGGTATCAAAATTGATACGAGGCACGTCCAGAAAGTAAGTTCCGTTTGGTAATAAAATTAAGTTGTGTATAGATACAGACAAATTATTTATTGCACAACATTCTACACCTCTTAAGCTACTTTTCCACATAACTGCCGAACTTTTGCAGGCATTTGTCATAGCGTGGCACAAGTTTTTGGATACCTTCTTCATAGAAGATTGCCGCCTGTGTCTTCAGCCAGTTGGAAACATCTTCTTTCAGCTCGTCATTGTTGAAGTGTTGACCGCCAAGGAAAGACTTGAGATGTGTGAACAGCTGAAAGTCGCTAGGAGCGAGGTCAAAGCTGTACGGAGGGTGGTCAAACACGTCCCAGCCAAATTCCTGTAGGAGGTTTTTCGTCACATTTGAAGTGTGTGGTCGTGCGTTGTCGTGAAGAAAAACAACACATTTTGACAGCAACCCTCGGCGCTTATTCTGTATTGCGCGGCGCAATTTTCTAAGTGTCTCGCAGTAAGCATCTGCGTTGATTGTTTGACCACGCGGTAAGAAATCAATGAGTAAGATGCCTTTCCAGTCCCAGAACACTGTGCACATCATTTTCCGAGGTGTCAAGATTTGTTTCGGCTTAACCTTTGCTGGGGGATGAAGTGCGCCTCCATTCCATAGATTGCCGCTTACTTTCAGGGGTGTCGTAAGAAACCCAAGTTTCATCTCCTGTGACTATCTGTGTCAGAAATTCTTCGCCGCCTTCATTGTAACGGGTCAAAAACTGAAGTGCACTACCCATCCGTTTTGTTTTGTGTTGCTCCGTACGAATCTTTGGTACCCAACGTCAGCAAAGTTTACGAAAGTTCAGTTTTTCGGTAACAATTTCATGAATTAGTGATCGTGAGATTTGGGGAAATTCCATAGCGAGAGCACTAATTGTAAGCCTGCGGTTTTCCCGGATCTTGTCATCAATTGCGTGAACCAGTTCTTCTGTAACCAAAGATGGACGCCCACTTCGTTCTTCATCATGCACTTCACTACGTCCTTCATTGAACTGTCGGACCCATCTTCTCACCATTGAATCACTCATCGCATTTTGGCCATACACTTAGCAAATTTGCCGATACATTTCAATTGGTTTCACTTTCCTAGCATTCAGAAAACGAATCACAGATCTGATTTCACAAGCGGCGGGATTTTCAATCAACACCAACATTGTACAAGTAAACATGCACAACAACGCGTACGTGGCTGACAGCGCTCTCCAAATGGCGCACGTTTCTTCTCCTTGATACTGAGCGTCTACCGCGCATATGAGGAACTGCGCTGCAGCGGAACGTACAACTAGTTGAAGAGACATGCGGCACACGTCTATGAAGAAGGTATACAAAAACTCGTGCCACGCTACGACAAATGCCTGCATTTCGGCAGTTATGTGGAAAAGTAGTTTAAGGGTTGTAGAATTTTGTGCAATAAATAATTTTTCTGTATCTGTACACAATTTAATGTTATTAACAAACGGAACTTTATAGCTATCATAGGTGATACTGACTGTAAAATCATATGTCTTCTAGCCAAAATAAGTTGTGAACAGAAGAAATTTCCCCTTGTCTTCAAACTGTAAGGTCTGCCCTTGAATACAAGTCAGGAGACCAGGAAGTCCTTAATACCTGGCGGCATATTACTCTCTGTTCAATTTTTAGGAGGGCAATCGGGAACATCTTAGAAAAGCGACTGAGACAGTTTATCTCATTTAATACCAAAGCGGTTTCACTATATTACCTGTTAAATTAACACTTTCCTTCCACGAGCAGTTCTCCATAAAACAAAAACAAAAAAAAGTGTCGTTTCAATCATATTCCTTGACATTTCCTTTAAGAAAAATGCTTTAGCACTCACGTGAGCAAACTAAACTCTCACATCTCATAGTCTCACTTCAGAAAAACTATATCACAAGAACAGAAATCAATCACGCCAAAGCTAACTCCATTATATTACAGAGGGGTGTTATGCAAGAGTCGGCGCTCTCAAGTCTCTATAACTTAGCGACCGATCATATCAGGGGCATAAAACATGGGGGCGTCAAGGAGGGGTGGGGGGCATTGCCTCCCCATCCCCCCAGTTTTAGGTGGAAGGCAACATTTTTAAGTAGCCCACCCTTAAAACTAAGTAAAATAAACAGAATGTATTCTATAAACGATTTAATACTATGTTAGGCGGGGAAAATGGGAAAAGCCATCTTGCCTTGCTTAGTCGTAATTTCTTTATTCTACCAAACAAACAGTCTGTTTTTGCCTCCTCTGCCGTTTCCCGCCGAGGCTTTTGAGCTTTGTCCACTTACCACGACGATCCGAAAAGGTACATTTTCGAACTATTATTTTTGAGCCGTGATTGAAGGCGCGCGTCGATTTTATAAATAGGCTAAACAAGGTAAAATGACATGACTCTTCCCTCTCGCGTTTTAAGCACACCCTACGCATGCGCCCTGCGTTGCTCCGAAAAGGATCGAAAAGCAATGATGCACGTGATGTTAGAAATTTGACATTTGGTGCTACGCTTCTACCGTGTTTACCCAAATCGGTGGAGCTCCAGTATTTCATCAGTTTCTGTCTAAACATTGCTGATTACTTTGTTTACATTTGTGAAGTTTGTAATTTGTCACTGTGATGACCGTGAATCTGCTCGTATGCTTCAAGCTGTTCAGCAGAGAGAATTTTTTCGGTGATGAGAAGGGTTAAAGACCACCTCCGATCAACGATGGGACGAATTATACCGAATCATTACTCTCTACAGGCCATCTACTCGGAAATGGTTGACAAGCTCGATGACACGCGTCTTGCTGAAGAGTTTGTAAACACAGATCGACGGAAGTCCTCCCCCCCCCCGAAATTTTGTCACATATAATATTTTGTAACGAAATAAAACATTAAAAACTAATATACTTACCATGTACTAAGCGACATATGGCAACGTTGCAAAGCGAGGCGATGGTAACGTGATGTACGAAACAGTGTGACAATCAGTTTGCACTGATCTCGTATGTGTAATAACATAACCTCTTATTATTATCCAGTGCCTTCGCTCTTAAGAACCTACCAAGATCAGCAATATGTGCCCTTGAAGCGTGTGACCAAAGTTTTTTCCCTAACTTTTATTATACCCTTATGAAACTTTTGGCAATTTTGCCTGTCTCTGCAGCTACCGCCGAACAGTGAGTTTGAGTAGGTTGAAAACATACTTAAGAAATTCTACTTACGAAAACAGACTCAATGCTCTAGCATTGTTATCTATACTCATAGACATACAAATCACTGACGATGAAGTTATAAACCAATTTGGGAATGCTTCAAGAAACCTTGATTTTATATTATAGTGTAAGTTGTAAATCAAAACAGTTAGCTATTGAGGTTTTAAGCGGCGCAAGAGTGAGGTCATGTGCCCCGAATCCAAACAGTAATGTTCATTCTTTCTATCCAAATACTATCAAGTGTGCAAGAAAACTGTATTAATAAAAAGTAACATAAAATTGCCTTAATTGTGTTTGACATTAATCAAACACAGAACATCACAACAAATTGGTTGAAAAAGTGATGCCAGATAGTCTTAAAACTCATCGTTTTGGACCAAATTATACAAAAGTTTCCCGGGGAGGAACCCCGGATCCCCATTCCTTTGGGGGCTATTCCCTGCCACCAAACCCCCAGTTGGGCCCAAAATAACACTCTATATACACCCATGCGGCAGTCATTGTTCGGGTCTTTAGCTCGACATTGACAATTGTTTTATCTTTTGTATTCATATCCTGATTGTATTTTAAATAGAAATAATTAGAGACACGATTTTATGGTGAATAAAAAAAACCACAATAGCGGTGTAAAAACTAAGGGCAAAGCGGGATAAAAGCGGTGAATAAATGCCATTGCTTACGGTGCAGAAAAACGGTTTACTAGACTATATACATACTTTTGCCTTATGTTGCAATGAAGGTAACAATAAACACACTATGTATGGCTTGGTTTACAGTATTCATTTGCTGTTGAAGTAGTAACTCAGTAATGTTTCTAAGTTATCATTTGACAGGTTGGTACGCTTATCAGACAAAATATCATTGTAGGCAGAAAGGGCCCTTTCACTGTCAACATTTGAAATGGAAATGTACAGAGATTGAAGACATTTCACAGCGATAGGATATTCCTCTAACATTCCCTTCAATACATCTTCAACTACATTATCGTCACTACATGAAAAATATTTACAGGTGATTTGCAGTTGAATGTAGAACTTCAAAAAGTCATGAGAATTCACTCCAGCAAAAAGGGGGATTTTCTCTATCTTGTTGAAGAGAGATGACTATGTTCACAGTTCTTAGCAGGGGCAGATGAAACAGTGAGGAGAGTGAATTAAAATCTCATGAGCAGAGTCTTTTACCAGCATATCTGAGAGTTTTGTGTGACATGCATTGGCAAGGGCTACGAACCTTTTTTCAGCACTTTTCTTTCTATAGCTTGATAGTTCATTCAATGCCTTCAATGTGCCTGGTTTCATCACTAGTTTTTCGATAACCGTGTACTCAGAAATTAGTTCATTTACCATTGGAACAACTTTATGTGCCAAAGCATAATTAGAACCCTCGAAGCAAGTTATCTTTTCAGAAGTTGAGGCACAGTGTTCTTTCACAAAAATTGATTTTACTTCACTGTCACTTAATTTTTGAAAGCATTTAACACTTTCAGCATCACTCTCCACTGTTTTAAAATACAGAACCAAGTCCATGACATAGTCTGCCAAGTAGGAAACTGATGTGAACCACGTATTCCACCTTGTGATAACTGGTGAGGGAAAGAGCTTTATATCCTTTTCTCCTGCACCATACTTCTGCTGCAAGAACCTAATATACCTATGCTTCCGTTTACTTGTATTAAGAAAAGCTTGCTTTGTTTTGGTAACACACTCATTCACACGATGAAGTTTCTTCGGCCAGATTCTTGCTACTAAATCAACCTTGTGTGTCCAACACTCAATGTGAAGAAGGTTGTCCGATCAAACCTTGTAAAGTTTGCACACACTTTTTCATATATCGTGCACCATCTGTTGAAATACCTATGATATTTTTGTATTCAAGTTTATATCTCTTAATAACCTCCACTTTGGCTTGAGAACATTCCTGCGAGTGAACATTCTGAAGCATTAGGACACCACCTACTAGCACTTTAGGAGTCTCGCTACTACCCTTGGGAAGAGTTCTAAATAGCACAATGAACACGGCTCGACCCATCCTATCTGTGGTTTCATCACAGTGTAGAATAACATGCTGATTCTTTAATTTCTCACTACTTGATTCTTCTTTTTCTTGATGTAATAGGGGCAAATATTTCTTTCGTAACCAGTCAGCTGTGGGAAAATTTCCACTTCCTAAAACAGTGTAATGAAGAAATATATTAGCAAGCAAATCATTTTAATTTAAAATATTAATAAATCAGACTTATTTGTTGTTTATGATATGAACATAAAAGTATTTAAAAGTAAACTAAGTCATTACTACACTTTCCAGTATGACATATCACGTTTCCATGGTGGCTGCAAAACTTTCCGCTGTAAATGTCACGGCGGGTTGGTGGATTCTCGGCAATCGTAAAAGAATTACCTTCCCTCCCTGATAAAATTCGTTACATAAAACTACTTCATTCCACCTATTATTTTTATCGCTACGAAAAGTGGGGCTGCGGGATACTGGTAAGTGTAGTGGCATCCGAAAAAAAAATTAACTCGCCTGGTATATGTTTGTTCATCCAATCCTTCATTGTTGGATGATCTAGCTTTTCTAAAGGAATGTTGGCACTCAAAAAGGCCTCCACTGTTGACATTACAAATTCGTCGGAGTCATTTCTCACTTTTTTGGCATTCCCGACCGCCTCTTAAACTGATATCTGTCTTTTGGTACCTCCTTCAGACAAAAGCCTTTTCTTCTTTTTGTGATTTTCACTTAAGTTGTGTTTCACACAAGAATCGCGATGCTTCCAATCTAGTCTAATGTTGCAGAATTTGCACATAACTATCTTCTGCCGCGCATCGAAAACATGATAGCCTTCGTCTTTAAACTCGTCAGCCCTATCAAAACACGTCGTTATTTTCGGCATTGCGAATTCACATTAGAAATAGAAATTTCAACTACAAATCACAGCGCACCCACGCGGTCAGCAATGCGCGGCCCAACTCTCTCACTTGTCTCCCAGTACGACAGGATAGCCAATATTGAAACTGTGTAGTAATTTCCTGTTACGTGATGTTAGGATATGCATAGGCTTTAAACACTTAAAAATACATTTGAATTGGGTTCTACCAGCAATGCTAACAAGGTGAAAACCACTGAAGGCTCGCGATATCGCACCAATTCGTGTAGAGACGTAATAAACAAGCCGATTTCGTGATATGTCGCAAATACGGACGTACATCGCAAATAAAGTGGAATTTCGCGTTTAGTCATGAGGACAAATTCAGTGCTTTATGATCAAACAATATTAAACACACATTTAAAACACCTTTGATGCACATGTATGACTACCGCTTATTATTCCCGTTTTCCAACGGGGTCGGGGATGAGATGCGATGGAAGTCTTTGTGGCGATGATTTTTACGGCCGGATGCCCTTCCTGACGCCAACCTCAGGAGAGGAGTTAATGAGAGATGAAATGAATGATGGTGAATGAAACTGGGCAAGGATGTGGAAGGAAGCGGCCGTGGCCTGTCAGAAGGTACCGTCCCAGCATTTGCCTGGTGTTGAAAATGGGAAACCACGGAAAACCATTTCAAGGACGGCCGACGGTGGGGCTCGAACCCACGCGTCTACCGAGTCAGCAGAGAGCTTGGCCCCATGACCTAATGCTGCGCGTTAGCCAGCATAGCCACTACTGTCGGTAACACCTTTGATGCACATATAAACAATTCGCATTTTCGCGATACACCATAAAATCGTGTCTCTAGAAATAATGAATAAAATTAACATTTTTTGAATGTAACGTTAGGTCTATATTACCGTGTCATTTCAAGCTTTAAAGCCTTAAATGAAAAAACGTTCTCCCTGGTAGGTAGGCAACCGCAGTTCATAAATTTGACCCTCCGCCAAGTTTGCGAGGAGTTGAACGCCCCTGGATCATATTCTAGACGAGCTATGTGAATATCCTGTTGCCTCATAGTTTGGGTACCAACTTGTAAGTGGCCTGCACCATCCAACTGTTCTAGGGTTTGCAGTGGACACTGTCTTAATTGGGAAAAATCGGAATCCGTGACTGCGTTAACATGAATGGCAATTGAAAACTTTGGAAATCGGTCAAGATCTGAACCCCAGTAAATCTATGATGATAAATAAATCAGAGGGGCAGCTTGTGAAGAATGACCTTAGCTTTGACCCAAGTCTTTTGATAAAATCTATTGAACGTCAGGAGACCATCAGATACCTTGGAGAAAACGTTTAGTCCCCAGTCAACCCTCTGAGACCTTACGAAACTTGATGCGCTCCCTTCATCGCCAATCCTTCACACTGACCAAATATTCGCTATTCTCAACGCAACCATTTGTCCATCTCTCGTCTACGCTTTCCCGACAATTCCTACGAAGCAAATTCCCTGAAGTTTCGTGATGATGCTGACAAGATGATCAAGTGTACACTTTAGGAGACCGTTTGTCCGCCCACAGACACTCACTACGCCATGATGTATAGCCGTAGGAAATTTAAGGGTCTTGGTATCTTCAGAGCAAGATGGGAAGCAACGTTCCAACAAATGAATGGGTCACGATATCTGCAAAGAGCTAGCCATTTCTACGTTAACAGCACCCGGAAACTCGATGAGGAGAGTGCATAATTTCTCCAGAATCTTAGCCTTTCAGCCTTAAAAACCTAAAGAGGCAGTCTCCTGGATACTAGGAAAATCAGAGATAAGCTTTGAAATACCGAATTTTAGAAGTGGTGTAATCTTCCTCAGAAGGGCAAGGGAGTGATTATATTCAAAGTACACACGCCCTCCAGCAAACGGATCTCAAACCATCAGGGATTACCCAGCATTGAATGGCGTGAAGGATTAAAAAGCGTGCCTAATGCGGCGGCTGTGAGAGTTGTACCTATCAGATTTCGAGACACTAACCATTGTAGGTGCTGCCTTAATGAGGATGAAACACTTTCTCATGTCTTGGGATACTGGCGAGACCCTGCGAAACAGCAGACATATCGAATCCGCTCACTGATTACGTCAGGTCTGAAGGGCATAGGATACATAGTTACCGAAGAAGTACATAACCTACTGTATCTAATACAGAAAGTACACGGCGCATCAATATTATTGCATACAAAGAAGCATCCATTATCACCTCTACAATTGGGTTCCAGTCTCAACCAAATCATTGAAGTGGGCGAGGAGAAAAAGCGAGTATACAACCCAAACATTTCTTGCTATCTTCATAAATACATGTACAAGCTCAGAAGGATTGAATAGATTGGTCTAATGGTTGATGCAAGGGGAACTAGAACATCTCACTTCAGAAGCACTATTCAGAGATTGCACGAACCCAACCATACCATGACGAATGCAGCCCTTACTGCCCTCAAAGGGTCTATATCAATTTTTCAACATCACCGGCACCAACCTGAACTTCTTCCCTTGTGAGCTTCCTTACCATGTCGAATGATGCAGCACACACTATTGGCGGCAACAAGTGTGGCAGTTATATTGAATGTACTGAATCCTGTGTGTAACCGATGATTCAATTGTATGTATTACACTTTGTCCAGTAGGGCAGTCCAAAATTGTGGGAAGTCATTAAATTAAAATATCAATTTATATAACCGGTATTATTGTCTTGTTAATAATATCAGTGTAAGAGCTTGAAGAAACAGGGCCCAAAATTAAAATCCTTGCTAGAGCCGGTAATAGAATCCAGACATTGCAGGTGGCAGCCGAACATACTAGTCACTACACCACGAGGTCGTCTTTCATATTAAAAACTTCATTGGTTGATGGAGGGCTAAGTGCAAATGAATATGCTCTTGCACGACAAAATATCATGCAACATATTGTTCGAAGGGACATTTCAATGGAGTTTAGTTCAGGATATTAAATTCCTTTGTGCTATCCAAAGAGCGGATGCTCTGATAATTAATCATCATCTTGAAGCTAGGTATGACAATTAATTTTAAATAAGGACATCAGGCATTTCTACCGGATACCGTGCAAAACTCACCTTGATCAGAAGCAAGAATTTTCTGCCGCAGTACGGAAATTTGACCATTCCTTAATTCCAAGACTTCGTTTGCTTTCCTGATCTCCTCTTCATTATTTATATCCTAAAATGAATTATAAATAATAAGATAAATAAATACAGGTACATGAATAAATAAATAAAATAAAATATTCTTCACATGTAGTAGAAAAACGAAAAGAAGGAACGATAGTGTGGGAATATGGACTGTGTAAAAGAAACCATCATCAGGAAGAAAATGAAAAAAAAAATTGCATTGAGCATACATTGGTTATAGCTAACACAGCATATACACAGGGATGACACTAGAAGAAACAAGAAGATTCCAAACCAACTTCATTATGGCAAAGGAAAGATTCTGAAACCAGATCTTGGATTGTAAACATTTCCTTCAGCTAACATAAACTCTGACCACAATCTGGTGGTTATAAAATGCAAATTAAAACTAAAGAAATGCTAGAAACTAAATAAAAGTGGGCAGTGGAAAAAACTATAAAAATCAGATGTGAATAAAAGATTCAAGAAGCGTAAAGGGAGTAAAAATGAAGAAGCCTGAATGAACTTCCAGTGCAGAGAAATAGGCACTTCTGAAGAATTAAATAACAATAACAGCAGGGGAAAACATTGATAGGAAGGAGAGAATCGGTAGAAAACCTTGGATCACCCACGATATACTAGAATGGAAGAATGAAAGGCAGAAACACAAGAATGCAAGAGTTGAAAGAAGGCATCTGAAAGATAAGGCAATATAAGATGCAAGGAAGCAAAAGATTTTTTGAAAGAGAAATATGCAACTAAAGAAGAACGTTATAAAGTGGGAAAAGTAGATTCAGCTTATCAAAGGATTAAGAGTACTGCACCCGAAATTTGAATGCTACATGATGAAAATGATGATATTTTTCGAGCCCCATGATAAGGTTTAACATTTAAATATAAATCCTGGAAATTGGCTCAGGCGAGTTTTGTTAGCGAACGCAAGCAGTGGGAGAAACCAGTCACGTGATCAGAGGCGCTACAGAATATATTAGAATATTGAAAAGTGCTTAGCAACAAGGCAATACCGCGAAATATTACCAATTAATTGTTATAAAATATATCATTGGATATATGCCCACAGCCGATGAGAGGAGGGTTTATGGAAGCAGATATAGATTTTACCTAGTTAATGTGATTAACTATTCCATTTAAGCCCTATGTAACCATTTTATTCCATTGAAATTATCAAGGAAATTAAGAGAAGATATTCATAATACTTTAAATGTCGCATAAGGGAAGAAATTCACTGTAATGAGCTTTATTACAAGTGCGCGCCATTAACTGCACGGGATCAACAATGGCGTCGGCATTAAGGCGAGTTGGAGTGGGGTCGACTTGAAGAAGGGTTCTTATTCTGGCAGACTTCGAAGATACAAGACGTGTTACCCGGAACAGTTCATTCCCGCAGACTTCAGCCGAGTCCGGACCGACCCGACTCGAGAGACAACGCCGATCACAGCTAGCTTATAGTAGGAGCCTCCCTATCCAATCTAAGTGAGGTTGAGCGAAGACAATAATAGTCTATTGCGAACAAGTGTTCGAGTTTAGAGGAAGTAAATTGCATCCAGTATATACATTTAGATACATAGCAACAGTGTATTAAGATTTGAAGTGAATAAGTTGTGAAATTAAACAATTTTAGGACGATTTATGTCAGAGAAAGTTGCGTATCTCAGCAAGAAGAAACACTTTTGAGTGCGGCGAGAATACAGCATAGTCAAGTCCACGTTACGGAAATAAATGAGTAACACAGTGATACTATATGAACATTGAGACTTTGTATTATTTGAACATTATGATGACTACAAACATTTATCAACAGGAATTATTTTTTAACACTTTGATTATGAGTGAGATGATGGACTAAGACTATTACGCGACTAGGGTATGCCGATACAGAGTTGTGAATGACAACATGGAACAACGATAATTAACAACTAAAATATGTATAACATCTAGGATGTCTACAATGCCGAGTTGACATGAAACATTATGTACACTTCCATCCAGTACATTTAATGTACTTTCATGTACATTAATTCTCGACTATGAGCAAATATAATCTTTCATTGACCAACCAAATGAACACTAACACCTACGATAGTGATTCGATGTACAACTTACAAATTTATTTGTAACGCTGATACTATTGCGTATATATTGCTCGATAATGATGGAGAACTTTTGAGAGATGTCGGCAAATGAAGAGTCATCAACGGGAAGACAGAAGATACCAGGCCCGGTGATTGTTCGAGAGGGAGTCTCATGTTCGAGGAACGAGGTTCGATGTCCGGAGGAGACGAGTGTTTGCCGGGGAGGAAATCTTTCTATTCCCGAGGTCGCTACGTGTCCACTGGCGTGGAACGGATTTGGTTTCAACAATTCATACCTGGGAGATGATACAGCTAGGTATTTTCGAATACCAGATAATGAACTTCAATTGTCTACAAAAGAAAGGTAGAAATGTTTTTCATTATTAAGTAATTTGAGTATCATGACAGCATTTGTGAACAACCATTCCCCAATTTAATTCATGTATTTTCACTTCGATGTCTATCAAGTTTATTCTACGAGATCGTATAAGATGGTATTTAGTCATCTATACTTGAAAATTTTAAGGATTCAGTTTCTGAACTGAAGTCAAATTGTTTGAGAATTTATTTTCCACTCGGAGAAACATTATGAAGTTATTATTCGACGATTTTCGATTTGTAATTCAAGATTTCAGACAGTTTGTCTTTGATATTTTAGTAAATTCATTTTTGAGTAAAATAAATGGGGCATTCTTATTGTATGAAGAAGTTTAGTTAGGAGAAGAGATCTACGCGTGATATACTGTGAAATATCACCCATTAATATAAACAATACGTCGATCTAGCAAGTTATATTCGTTACGATTACGACGTGAAGTCAAGTACTCATGAATATTCTTTGTGTAGAATGAAGATACATTCGGTCGTTGACAAACCCACATTGAGCTGAAGGAAATGTAAATTAATTGAGACATATCTTCTTGAAAGATAATTCATCCAACATTAAGGAAAGTTAGATATAATCTCATCCAGTCGTGATTGATCCTTATTGGACGCTGAAATAACACGAGTTGTTATTAATACACAAATGTAGCACTACGTTATTTGTCAATGTAGTATTGCAGCCGTGTAGCGTTGTAGTAATGATCAGTATGGAAAAAACATGTGTATTTATTTTTATTAAATGTATAGAGACATGGCATTTTATATCCGAGTAACAACGTTTAGTAAACCTCAAAGATCTTTCATTATAATCATTTTGAGAACGATAAGTGTGTCACTAGAACATATATTGCAGTTAACATGTAAGCAGTGGATTGGAACAACGATGAAATAAATGCTAGAAGGAAGTAATGCAAGTACTATTGAACAATTGTTGGGAACAATTGAGGTGATGTCATTAAAGTTGTGTATTGGATATATACGAGAGATTCATGCCGTATATATATACATATATATATATATATATGTTTGTGAAATACAAGGGTATTGCCGTATTAATTGTATTGAAGTACTGCTGTGAGAAGTGGAAGCATTGTTGTGTATTAGTAGAGTTATGGAGAACTCCTGAGTGTGATTTGATCTACGACATAGAAGTCGGGAGTAGGCGGAACTACGTTGGGAAACGTTATATAATCCTTGTCCACTTAACCATTATTAATCTATATTAAACCTGGAATTGTAATAATAATATGAACTCTTCTTTATTGATCGGTCATATCGAACCGGAGATGACTACTAACCAATTTTGACTTTGATGGTATAGCATAGTAAATATTTATAGTATTGAAGAAGGGAAATTTTAAACAAGAGATAGTATTAATAATCTCGCTATCTGAGAAATATCGTTATGAGAGTAAATGTTTTTGGAACGATGGACGTGAGTAGATATTGTACATAAACTTTTCATATTTGTTTAAATAAGTGTTTTCATTATTTTTAAATAATAATTTTCACTTCATGTTTTTAATATTGTCTATAGCTTTTAGGAGTAAATGTTTTCGAAGTGAGTGTTTGCGATAGCGATGAATGAGGCGTGTATGGACTTCGTCAGTTGCAAATGGCGTAAGTGGATGGTGGAAAGTATGTATTCAATTGTGTGTGTATTTGTCATAAGAATGGTTGTTTTATGAGGAGTTTTGTAACGTTTAAATGATGGAGAATACGATGTGATTTCATTGAGTTCATTTTACGTATTTCATATGCTAGAACGAGACGGGAACTTCGGCAGCTGCAATACAAGCAGGCCCCGTTAATCTGCCAAGGTCAGATTGTTATATAATGAAACCAGTTTCGCAACTGAGTATATTTTATGAATGAAAATATCTGAGGATCGGGTCATAGCTTTACGAGATAGTAAACCAGCTATGCAGCAGCCACACGCCATTAAAGTTAAACGTTTTTAGATGGAATGCAAGGCTCTTTAAATCTTGAGTAAATTGTTTTATTATTTTATGATTTCGTAAATGGCAGAGTCTTTACATATTGTAACTAGGAATGTTTGTGTGTATGTATGGAGTCTTGAGTACTTCAGTGGCGTAAATATGTTAGGATAATAGTGTGCTATTTGTTATTTATTGTTATTTAGTTTTATTAATAAATTTATATTTTTGTATGCCTTGTGTGCTATTTGTTATTTATTGTTATTTAGTTTTATTAATAAATTTATATTTTTGTACGCCTTGTTTTGTGTACCTTATTTTATACTATACGCAGAGACGTGTTACGGAACAGCCTAATTTAGATAGGATGTCCTTTTATCCAACATAGCCCCGAGACTAAGGTAAGTTTTATACTCTACCCATTAAAGCTATAGAGCATCCAGCGTTTAGAAAAGACTGTGGAGCCTTATGGCGACAGTGTTGCTAACTCTAGGCAGAGGTAGCGCTGACGTCATACGTTATGTTCACCCGCTTCAAGTACTGCGCTTTCATAAGTTAGCGAGACAACCACAACCCCAGCAGCTACCTGAAATAGAACACGCCCAGGAAGGAGCAGTTTTGCAGGTGTTAACGGATTGGACCAGTATTAAGGATACTGTATGCGAAGAGAACCAATAACGACATTCATTTCGTTGTGATATGACGCATTACTGATTGACAGATATCGAGAGCACAACCCTTCCTTCCTTCTCGGATGTATGCAGACGATGTTAACAATTTTTATGTCAGCAATACTGTTGATCATCACGTCTTTAGTTATTAGTTAGGCTGTAATTTAGTTTCTTTCAATTTTATTCTTGTTGTTTTGTTTAGATTAATATTTGTAATATTGTAGTGAGTTAGCCGTGCGGTTAGGGACGCGCAGCTGTGAGCTTGCATTCGGGAGATAGTGGGTTGGAACCGAACTGTCGGCAGCCCTGATTCGATCGAACAGAAAATAAAACAGACACACAACAGTAACACCAATGACGGATAGTGCTTCAGAACTTATGTTGTCGGCGGAACTGAGAACGTGCTCCACTCCGGGCGAGCAGGCAGCACAGGACAAGGCTCTTCTTTCCAGCGTGCTAACCTCGAAAATTTTCAAATTACTAAGAAGTAATATAAGCGATACTTGTACGCAATAACAAAGGTAATCAATTAGCAGATAATTGTAGGAAGCTATTATGACGAAAAATATATATGTTCAGAGTTCCTTCATGATAAAAGGTGAGGCAACAAAACCAGTGTAGGGGGGATTTCCGTTAAAAGTAAAAGCCCATAAGACCCACAGTCTTTTCTAAACGCTGGATGCTCTATAGTTTGTTTTATCCATAACGCTCGTAGACTACTGTGTATAATCCCGAAGAGCTTGTTGGCGTGATATTGATTGCTCATTTAGACGGAAACATTCATTATTCTACAATCCAGCTGTGCTTTAGATGTTCAACGAGTAACTTCTCGATTTGAAGGAAGGAGAGTACTGCAATATCAAAAACTCACATGGGAAACCTTTTATAGATACTGTGAGTACAAAAGGTACAAAGATGAAAAGCATACATAAAGGTTTTGTACAGAGGTATGGAGATTTAATAATGAGAACAGAATTTGACAGGACACTTGAAGACCTAAGTGGGAACAAAGCTCCTGGCATTGATGATATGTTAACCAAGTTGCTTTGCATAAGGGATGAAGGTCTGATAAGGTTACTTTATATGGTATGTAGGATTTAGGAGACAGGCAAGGTGTCCTCGGATTTTAAGAAGAATGTTATTGAAGGAAGCAGAAGTTGACATATGAAGATTATAGCACGATCAGCTTGATCACTGAACAATCCTGACAAGGATGTTTACAGGGGGATGGGTCCAGAGACTGAAGGTGAGTTGGGTGAAGACTAGTTTGGTTTCAGGTGAAACGTAGGAACACGGGAAGCTGTTCTTACTCTTAGGCTGATCTTCGAATGCATAACAAAGAAAGCTGAGAATGCTTATGGAATTTGTAGACCATTAAGGCTTCTGATAATGTTGATTGGAGTAAATTGCTTTGAACTTCCAAAAGTATGAGAATAAAATAGAGGGACAAGAGGGTGATAGTAGAGTGTGTAACTGTAATTATTACTACTTGGGAATGGAGTAGGTGCCCTAAGACTTATCCCGACATTTGCCTGAAGGGAGTGAGGAAAAACCATATTCAGGATAGCTGCTTTCAGTGCTGGGATTCAAACCTATCATCTAGATTGTTACCGCAGTGGCCCGGGTTCGATTCCAGGCTCCGCCAAGAAATTCAATTCTGGTCGGAGGGCTGGAACGGGATACACAAAGTCTCGTGAGGCAAAACTGAGAGGAGGCGGGTTCGATTCCTACCTCAGCCATCCTGGATGTGGTTTCCCAAGGATTTCTACTTCTACCCCAGGCAAATACCGGGATGGGACCTAACGTTAGGCCACGGTCGCTTCCTACCCAAATCCTACTTTAATTACAAACACACAAGCACTGGTAGGGACATCACAGTTAAGAGGTTATCAGACAAATTCTACACACACCCAAGTACATGGGGCTACATGACCACGAAGTCGCAAAGTCCCTAAAAGAATCAGCAACAAACCTATCACTGAACTTGTTGCAGCTCCCTGCTGTGGTCGAGGTGAGCAATTTAACAACGCAAAGCTTCGCTGCGGGGTCATGGAAAACTAAGGAAGATTTCGAAGATATCCGAATGTGGGATTCGACCTCACCTTCTCTCACATAGCCTATACATGTAAAGTTATGTTATATATTATGAAATATTTCTGTAAAACCTACCATACTAACCGGGTAGCTCAGTGTGTTAATGCGCAAGGCAACGGAGCTAAGTTTAGAAATATACTCTGGACATGTGTTGGTTTGTGCACAACTATCTGGCTTTTGCTGGACATGTTCAGATGTTCAGTAATTTTATTTATGTTCAGTGGGCATTTCAATTTTGTTTAAATGTCCGGCATTTTTTCGCAACAAGATTACCACTACACCATCAGGTGTATTCAGGTTTTAGGCTGAAAATATTATTTTAAGAAGACTGCATGAGTATAGAGCAGTACCTTCGTAGATAGAAATAAGACATACTGACATTCATGAACCAAACTCAACGTATGGGCATCAATGAGCTATTTTGGCTTTACTGGATGACAGTGTACAGTCGCTCAAAGAAAAATGAGCACTCTCTTGGTAGCTGCACTGTTTCCCTTGTATGTTCTTGAGCCCAGAGCTACTAAAACTCGAAGGAATGAGTAGAATAACCTCATAATACATTCAAGTGACAGAAGCAATTTTTTCAGTGTTGCCTAGTTCTAATAAAGATAGCTTTTCAGTCGGTCAACACAAATTTTTGTGCCCAATTACATTAGGCGTGAAAACAAGCATAGGTATATGCCCTAACATGATAAACATTACCTAAGATACGGGGTCTTTATATTTGCTTGGCTAGGACATTCTCGATCCGCCAGTAACGTCTCAGTTGCCGGCTGCCGCGCGCGCGCGTATGTTCGGCAGAATACGGTGCTTAAAATCAGTATCATGCATTTTTACTCGCTATGTTTACAGTAAATGCTGAAAATGTCCCCCATCCACTGCCAAACATAATCGGCATCTTCTTACGAAGTTTCTAGTTAATCCGGTCAATTTAGCTTCAGTAAGGAAATAACGACCTTAACGTCTATTATTATTGTTTACTGAACCTGTACGTTTGAATCTCAAACTAGCCAGTTGTTTTATTGTCTGATTCATAGGAATGGGTCTCCCTGGAAATTTCACTTGAAACTTTTTTCTTGTTCTAGCGGACGATTTACTGCACGTTGTGTACGCATTGTGCAGATATACACAATCAATTAACGAATATTTCACATAAGGCATTACAGCACTATACACAATCACAATAAAACAACTAGCTAAGAGATTCAAACGTACAGGTTCAGTAAACAATAAAAATAGACGTAAAGGTCGTTATTTCCGTAGTGAAGCTAAATTAACCGGAATAACCGGAAACTCCAGAAGTAGATGCCCATTATGTTTGGCAGCAGATGGGGAACATTTTCAGCATCTACTGTGAGTAGCTACCATGATGAGTAAAACGCATTATACTGATTGTAAGCACCAACTCTGCCGTACATACGCGCACGCGGCAGCCGGCAACTGAGGCGTCACTGGCGGAACTCGTGAGCGAGAATGTCCTTGCCAAGCAAATATAAAGACCCGGTATTTATCACAAAATAAGACGCTTTTATGTACAAGTAGTTCCGTGAAGTACTAAATAGCCTATTTTCATATATCTTACTTATGTTAATTACCTCTATCAAGATACAAAATTTCAGTTTGATTGCTGTAATTGATTCGTGGATATTGAGAACCGGATAAATATTTCGGTAGGTAAACATGTTGGATTTTTATATATGTAGGCCAGAGAGTTATGTACTATTACATGAATATAATATTGTGTAGGTGTACCATTCAAACTTCGATCACAAAACTAGGACACAAGAAATTAAAACTTAATTTTAAAATTTCAAACAGCCGCAATCTTGAGGTTATGAAAACAATTGAACAAAAATAGATGTCAGTGCATTATAATGTGTATAAATATTTGCTGTACATGTTTCAATTTCGCTTAGCCACCATGTTGGTGTTGGGGAGGCGTATCAAAATCTGAAGGGCACGGTCGGGGTCTTACTAGCTTATATATATATATATTGAACCCTTTATCCACGGCCTGTATAAAGGATTCTAATATTTTATTAATCATCATTTGATATATTTCTGCAGACAGCAGATATGAGAGCCTGACGGAGCTGGAAAATGTTGAGAAATCAGTGGCAGAGAGAACACAAAGGTTTAAGCTCCTGTGGTATTTTAGAAAATAGCCTAGGGATCATGATGCAGAGGGCAGGTGCAACTTTTAGCGTGAAGGAAGACTTGGGTACGCATAGATCAGCTTGTTGCTATGTAAGTTAGCGCCAAGAAGAAATTGAATGCTACGATGTGAATGGTCAATCTTCATAATAACCACTCCTAAGGGGAGGAAATAGGGAATAAGCCCGCCGATATGTACAAGAGTTCGGACCAATAATAGCAAGGCATCCTTTTTAGCGGCAAAAACGGCGTCATAACGCATGCTGGGGAATTAAGGCGGGAGTTATCTACGGATTAATTCCATGATCGATTCAAGCTAACTACAGCATAATCTTAACCTCCACATTTCTACGGACTCAGTGATACCGATCGCATGCTAGTCTGATCATTATTATGGAAGAGTTTTTCATAATACCCCTTCCATTCCTACTCTAGCCAGATTCATTTAAAAGTGGTCCAGGAAGCTTCAAGAGGTGACTTTAATTCAGGTGTCTGAGGGCACGAGACGTTATTCTAATTTATGTGTCAGGAACACTTGTAAGTATTATTCATGTGTGGACATGAAATATTTGTGACAAACTATAAGTATAAATTCAGTGTTTGATTTTGTAGTCCAAGTACTACTAGCTAGGGCAAGTCGTCGTAATAATTCACCACAGACTGTCGAGGAATTTAGTACTCGACAGGTGAATTTATAAGGAAATGTATCGTGTGTGTAACTGATAAACAAATTTTAATCCAGAACGAGATGACATCAGGGCACGAGGATAAATCTTGGAACCAGCAGGACATCTGCCAAGCGATGTCTAATTCGAGCTAAGCATTTTGAAGGAGAGATGTTTCCCTGGCGCTGATTTAAAGGAATGAGTACAGAAATGAATTTTATTTATTTATTAAGTCAACTATGGTGTATGGGACGTATTTTTGTAGATATTTGGTTGCTTATGTTTGTAATTTAGATTCTTGGTTCTTGATTACTGACACATTAAGTATGGGACAGCTTAGCGCTTTGTATTTTGTAGATTTTAGTGATTGTGTTTTGGTTCAAATATACGGGGCAATGCGCGCAGGCCGTGCTCGCATTCGCTTGCTTAAGTCGCGGGCAAGCAATGTAACTCGGAAGTATGCCTTATAACAAAAATGGAAAAGAATTAATTGAGATTAAAAACAGAATTTGGAGGGTAAAAATTATTTATGAGCAGATTTTATGATGGATCAGGATTATTTTTTGATAATTGCATATCTAGCAATTCAGTGCGGGATGCCACTGGCGCGCCCGAGTTTTTCTTGATTCATTTGTTTGATGTGTCTCTGGACGCAAAGTAGGTTAATCTGATTTGAGCCGACCTACATGGTATGATTATGAGTAAGTCAGTCCAAGCTTTATGGTGTTTATGGTGTGATTTTATGAACGTGTTTGCGGGAAATATATCATTGAGATTATTCCGACAGCCGCACTTCAGCCCAGTTCATGTCCTTGCGAGGCTGAGCTTGTGGGAAATATTTGTGTTTCTTGCCATCCAAGTGGATGAGTGAGATATGTTTTTTCGCGTTTTCAGATGAGTAACGGGACCAGTGTGGCCCCCATATATAATTAGCACCAGGCTTGGAAGACTGACAGAGGTGAAGGGCAGCGTTGACTCATACCAGTAGGGGAGCGCTCAATCAGATAAAACGACGGATGATCATTAGCAAGCAGGCTAGGTTCCTGTAGTTCAAATTAAGATGTTAATTTAAATTCACAAAACCCTGATCGGTTATAAAGAGTATTTGATTGATTGAAATGGGAGTTGTCCATGTTTTAAGGTATCTTCCGAAACATCAGTTTGTCTGGCTTTTATTCATGTAAATATAATTTTCAGCCGTGTAGGCTTGTATTTTGTTGTTATTGCTTGACTTCTAGTGTGTTTATTTTAGGCGTTCAGTGACCCTTATGGCAGTTGCGTATGCGAGGCTGTAGTTCAAATTAAGATGTTAATTTAAATTCACAAAACCCTGATCGGTTATAAAGAGTATTTGATTGATTGAAATGGGAGTTGTCCATGTTTTAAGGTATCTTCCGAAACATCAGTTTGTCTGGCTTTTATTCATGTAAATATAATTTTCAGCCGTGTAGGCTTGTATTTTGTTGTTGTTGCTTGACTTCTAGTGTGTTTATTTTAGGCGTTCAGTGACCCTTATGGCAGTTGCGAGGCTGTTTCCCAGTTGTTGTGCGAGCTTTTGGCCTAAATGGCATGTTCTTTTGAGTTTTACGTGCTCTGGCACGGGGTTGGAATCTCGGGGAGATTCATCAAATCTTAGTATTTTAGATCTTGCATGTGTCAGTAGTAATTATAGTGTGTTGATTAAGGGTGGGTCCCATAGCCGTAGTTTATGCGACTCCGTGAGCAATATGACTGTTTCAGTTGTAAACGGACTCCCATCCGTACTCATTTTCTTATTAAGGATCAGTACACCACGCATATATAACTTCTTGACCAGGATCAATGGACTTGTATCCATATTATTGTAAAGAGCGAGTTCTTACCGCTCAGTAAGTAATACTGATTATCTTGTATACATGATTACACACACTAACTTAATTAACATGCATTTGAAGATGGCCAAGAACAAAACATATCATCCACTGATTGTTTTATTTAAATATTTAACATTTCTCTTTGGCAATGGAAGATGTGTAAGCTTGTAACATATAAATCTAGTAAAATACTTGAACACATTTTTTGTTTGAGAAATCACCTTGTAACAGATGTGGGGGAGGATTATTGGAGGGGGAAAACATTAGAAGTTACTTGGTATTTTCAAACATATCTATATGATTTTAAAATGAAATACAAACTGGATACATTGAGATATATATATATATATATATATATTTGCTGTTCCTTTAAAATTTGTTCCTTTCGATTTAACATCAACCTCGATGGCTTAGGACCAGTGGAGCGATTGGAGGGAGATTCCAATCAACACCATAGGGAAGATGTGGTAGAATGAGGAAAAGGGTTGGGAGTTTGTATATTCCTTCTGAATATACATTTAAACGTTCAGTAATTCATACCCACATTGGGTTTTCTTTGACCTTTGCTTTTCCATTATTTTTTTCTTCCGTGCAAACCACTAACATACTCCTTGTGTTTATCTCTCTTGTTGTGCATTTTCTTATGTTCATTGAAAGTGTGTTCTAGCGTTCGAGATACTTCCCCCTTGTGTAGCTGCAGCTTCTGGCTTCTCCCTACAGAGCTTCATACGGCAAAGTGCTGAATTCAGTGGTTCTCAGCGACCAGAATGTTTGTTACTTCAACTCATCTCCACCAGAGGGCAACCCTTCTCGCACTACACCTTCTCTTCACTTGGACTACACCTCAAGACAAAGAAATTTGTGCATGCGAAAAACTTTTTTTTTTTCATAAGTTGTATTTTCTGTGTCCTACTGTACGTCATACCTCCCCTCTCTACCCCTTTCCTTGAGCCTCGCCTGTCACGATGCTGTGTGCTCTCACTCTGCAGTCAGACTTTGTGGTACAAGCAGGCCGCTTGTTTTGACCTCTTTGCGAGAGGCTTCCGTTCGCCCGACATTTTGTGCAAACCTATTTAGTGATCTACACTTACCAGCTGTACAAATTCATAATGTAAAAAGCTAAGTACCCGATCTGTTTTAATACAGCTTGGGAGCTGTTTTTAAAAGGTTTTAAAACTGTTTTCCTAGCCGGCTAGTAACCAATTGCCAAAAGCTGCATTTTGCTAGTAATGTCAAGGCATCTTCTTTTAATTGGCAACTGCCTCCGTGGGATTTCATGGCTGAGATATAAAATTTCATGTTTGGGCGCGTCGCGGGATCACTCCATAAACTCTGTCAAAACAATTGAACGGGGCAACGTGGGAAGCTTACGTATCTAGTGTAAATCCTAGAAAATTCGTCAAGATAGCTCTAGAAGCATTCAAACACCAAGTCTATGACGTCACAGCGAACTACACCCGTTTCATCCTCCAACGGTCAATAACTAATACGGTACCTAAAAATTTTCTGGAATCATTCAAACTGAACTATTATCTTAATAATACAAACTCTCTACATGAAAATAATTCACCCCAATAATAAGTGACTTTTATCTACTCCTGAAGTTGTATTCCCGTTCTAGATAGATAGATAGATTTTTATTAATTCCATTTGATCAAATACATGCATTCAATACATTTTTGATATACGACACGTCAGAATTTACATCTATAAAATAAAAGAACTAACAGGTATATATTACTAATATTATAACTATTTAACTTATTATAATAGCAAATCTTAATAGATACAATCTTATTGCACAACTATTTACACCTCACTCTATTATCATAATATGAAAACTTAATTCTATAAATACAACAACAAACAGCTAGGTATTACAATTAAATTAAAAAAGTAAAATATAAGTATAGCTTTCATCGCTCCTATATGCTAAGATATTCAACTACTGAGTAAAAACAATGGTACTGCAGATAAGCTTTCAACATTCTATCAAAGGTTTTTATTTTTGGGGCCAGTTTTATATACTGGTGTAGTTTATTGTATAATTTAACTCCAGTCTGAAAAGTTCCTTTTTGATATATGCTTGTGTGTGTGTGTGAAATATGAATGTTTTGATTTTGTCTTGTGTTATGCCTATGAACATCATTGTTTGTTTTAAGAAAAACATCTTTATTCATTAAATTCTAAAAAAAAAACATAATACTTTCAAAGATATATATGCAGGGCAGTGGGAGAATGTTTAAATCTTTAAACAGAGGTCTACATGATTCTCTAGAGTTTACATTTGCCATAATTCTAATCGCCCTCTTTTGTATCCTAAACGTGCTTAGTACATCAGGCGACATACCCCAAAATATGATCCCATATCTTAAGTATCAATGGAAATAAGCAAAATAAGTATTTCTTAATGTGTGCATGCTAGTGCAGGTTTTCAAAATACGTAACGCAAAGCACATCGAGTTCAGTTTAGTATTCAGATATTGTATATGTTTATTCCATTTCAAGTCTTGTTGTATCCATAGTCCTAAAAACTTTGTTTCTGATTTATTTTCTATTTGATGACCATTTAATGTTATATTGGGTTTCGCAGGATTCCTATTCTGTATAGTGTGGACATTTAGACATACTGTTTTTTTATAGTTTATTATGAGGCGATTATCTTGTGACCATTTGTTTAACTCTCCTGTAAGGGAGTCAGCAGACTGCTGTATGACCTGTTTAGTTTCACCTTTTATTACGAGTGTTGTATCGTCCGCAAACAAAATTTACTTATGTGAATGAACGTTCTGTGTTATATCCTTGATATATAGAAGAAAGAGTAGTGGGCCCAAAACCGATCCCTGGGGTACTCCAAATTCAATAATTCCCTCATTGGACAATGTTTCATTAAGTAATTTGGTTCCATCATCCTTGTGTCTCAAGCTTACTATTTGTTTACGCCTTGTTAAGTAAGACTTTATCCATTTATTAGCTAGACCTCTAACTTTCAGTGCATCGAGCCACAAAACAAGCTGGTTTCCGCATCAGCCTCTAGAGCAAAAATCATGCATGGACAATTGTGAAAACATCCTGCCTTCCCCACCTCTCCCATTTTTAATTTTTCACTAACAAATCTAGTACTAGAAACCTCTGTATTTTTTGTTGCAACATGGAAGTTACATCAAAATGGTGTCTTCCCCTATCAGAATTTAGCATAAAATGTCATGCAGCTTATAATATTCAAAGTGGTTATAACCCACTCTTTTAATCACAACATAAATCTTGTATTTTTCATTCTGGTTCTGTCTTGGGCCAGTCTTAGTACTTTCTTGCCGTCTAGGCGCTGTTTCATTCGGGAGCCATCTTGCTCTACGTGCATTTCATTATTCTAAGTGGCATCTGCTGTTCCCATGATCGGAGGATCACTCCATTTTTTTAATGCTATCTTAGCTCTTTTCAAGCTTTGTTGTGTCTAATGAGACACCCAACATGCAAGGTACTCACTTACTTAATCAAACCTTGGAAAATAAATTGCAAGTTTTATACCTAATTGATTTAAGTTATCCCTGGTCTGAGACCATGAATCGAGCAATATCTCTGCTCTTAAAACTATAACGTTAAAGCAATTGTATTGCTTACTTTTTACGCTAGGCATAGCTTTTAAGCACGAGGCCACGGACGTCCCCTTGTATCACTTAACTTATCCTGTTGATTATTCTTATTCGAAGAGTATTCTAAATTACCTGAAATGCTTATTATTAGATTCTCTAGTGTAGATATTCACCTGCGTAAGCTATTGTAGATGCTCCACGTTGAGTTGTGCAAATATTTATCTTCGTTGTGCTCAAAACGAACTGGCATTAAGTGCGATTTTGTCGAGTATGTTCCACTATTCACCATAGATTGTTATTTGCTGGTATAGTTCGCTCAGCTAACTTCCTACCTAGGTCATTGCAAACTATGCTCCTCGATTGTGGGGTTTTCCCAATCAAGATTTGGTTGGTTCATTCTTTCGCTAAATTTTCTTTTGGTGTTCCGCTGGTGAAAAATGTAGTGAATTCCGAGCACAACAATCCTTCTCTTTTTGAGATTACTCTTAATTATGAAGTATTTCTACCCTTGGCCATGGCTGTCTCCTGGTCTTGAGTCGCGGTATTCTTTGATTGCTTGGGTTCTCAAACCTACATTTAAGAATTATTGAAGTTAATTACCCCTTTTTATTGTCCAACTTCACTTGGCTGCAATTTGCAAATGCGCCACGTGAACTTTGGCTTTTGCCCTTGTTCCTTTTGTACTTTGATACTTTCCCTTTTGATTTAGCATACTCTTCAAGTAAACATACTCTTTTCGTTTTTAAAAACTGTAAATTTGACCACAACCGTGATCACTACTATAATAATAAGCATTTGTAAATGGGCCACGGGTAGAGCCGGGCAAATTAGCTCTAGTTCCGATCGGGATAGTAAGTTGCCGCATGAGCAGTATCGTCCTCCACCAAGCGCACTCTAGGGCAGGTCTCTCCGCTAAATGAGAATCTTAAGTCTCGATAATACCGGTACTGAGTGGGAACCTTAAGTCTCGATAATACCCCGAACTCCTTTTTTCTCGGCGTTATCGACAGTATTTATTTAAAGGTAAAAGCAGACTCACTCAAGCCGCTGCACGTGTAAAGTCAAAGCCTTCTGTAAACTGTGGCATGGTTCGTAATTCAAGGCCACTGCCACCTCTTTACTACTCCTACCCTCAGTTAAATATACACACACACTACTCAAGACACTATAATAACTCCGGTTATTAGACAAAGTTGACACACAAGAACACAAAAATGATCACGATGTTGTAGCCCCTAAAGTAAAATAAAACTCAAATAATTGGAGAAGAGTTAAAAGAAAGTCTCACGTGTATGGCTCATGAATTATTAGCCCTAATGACTAGGAATGTGTTTTTTCCATACGAGTGTCTTAATTACCATTATAGGCGAGTTGCATACGACTGTTTATGTTCGACGATAATTATTATAACTATTTTAAGTTCGAAGATAAATATTCATAAATATCTGTCGAGATTTCGCAAGTTTTATGTACTGAACAGAGCGCATGAGACGCAGACAATGCCTTGTATTTGACCATGGCCTTCTCGATTACCCTACTATGACACTAGGCAACGCAGTTCAGAAGGTCTTGGAACTCCACGCAGGTGCGATGCTAACCTTATCTAATTGGTCAAACAACTGTTTCTTGAGCTGTGATTGGTGGGAGAAACTGTTTCATAATGAAAAAGTGTTATAATGACCATCATTATGATACAGTTTTCTAACGCATAATAGTCAGGGTCGAACATAAAGAATATTTTCAACCTTCTTCTCCACCTTTTAACTGGTTGTAATTCAAGGGAACTATGGTGCCAAAATTGGCTACGATGGTGAAAATACATTTACAAAATATTTCGCTTTAAAACATTTCAACTGTAATTTAATCTACTAAAAACACTGATTTTGTGCTTGAAAGCAATACCAGTTTGTAGCATGCGGTGTATTAATCATGTCAGTGCAAACACCTCACTGATTTGTCCATAAATGCCAAATATATGAAAGTTTGAGTGAGAATAGTGCGACGGGAGTTGCACTGAGAACAACTCATTACCCTCTGGAATGCCACTTTGTCCGATACTCCACAGTCTCGTTCGATCACAAGGTAATGTTGCTCTCACTACCCATGATGCAACGTGTGAGCACGTGTGTAGGGACTCGATTGAAATGTCGGTGGCTTAAGCATTATGGCAAAGCCATTATGACGAAAGATAAAATCAATCATATTCTTGAATGTGAACATTACTTTTTCATATTCCCGACGACTAGAGAATATTATTCAATCTGGTAGGAGCATTTGAGATAAAGAGAGGCAAGTATCCATCGCAAAAGTTCTCACTCTGTATGTTTGTGACATTTTCCCCTCTGTGTATAAGAGTCTGTGTGGCTGAATAGGTTACGCGTTGGACTCATGAATGAAAGGACTGGGGCTCGATACTTGGTAGGGGAAGTAATTTAAAACTTGTTTTT